>LR880968.1:110473227-110496612 GCA_904067115.1 Aegilops sharonensis | reverse complement strand
GGGGTTCCGGTAACCTCCCAGTACTCCGGTAAATGCCCGAACTCTTCCGGAACCATTCCGATGTCCAAACATAGGCTTCCAATATATCGATCTTTACGTCTCGAGCATTTCGAGACTCATCGTCATGTCTGTGATCATATCCGGGACTCCAAACAATCTTTGATACATCAAATCACGTAAACTCATAATACCGATCGTCACCAAACGTTAAGCGCGCGGACCCTACGGGTTCGAGAGCTATGTAGACATGACCGAGACTCATCTCCGGTCAATAACCAATAGCGAAACCTGGATGCTCATATTGGTTCCTACATATTCTACGAAGATCTTTATCGGTCAAACCGCATAACGACATACGTTGTTCCCTTTGTCATCGGTATGTTACTTGCCCGAGATTCTATCATCGGTATCTCAATACCTAGTTCAATCTCGTTACTGGCAAGTCTCTTAAACATTCTGTAATGCATCATCCTGCAGCTAACTCATTAGGCACATTGCTTGCAAGGCTTATAGTGATGTGCATTACCGAGAGGGCCCAGAGATACCTCTCGCACAATCGGAGTGACAAATCCTAATCTCGATCTATGCCAACTCAACAAGTACCATCGGAGACACCTGTAGAGCACCTTTATGATCACCCAGTTATGTTGTGACGTTTGGTAGCACACAAAGTGTTCCTCCTGTATTCGGGAGTTGCATAATGTCATAGTCATAGGAACATGTATAAGTCATGAAGAAAGCAATAGCAGCATACTAAACGATCAAGTGCTAAGCTAACGGAATGGGTCAAGTCAATCACATCATTCTCTAATGATGTGACCCCTTTAATCAAATGACAACTCATGTCCATGGCTAGGAAACTTAACCATCTTTTATTCAACGAGCTAGTCAAGTAGAGGCAAACTAGTGACACTCTGTTTGTCTATGTATTCACACATGTACTAAGTTTCCGGTTAATACAATTCTAGCATGAATAATAAACATTTATCATGATATAAGGAAATATAAATAACAACTTTATTATTGCCTCTAGGGCATATTTCCTTCAGTCTCCCACTTGCACTAGAGTCAATAATCTAGTTCACATCTCCATGTGATTAACACCAATTTTTCACATCACCATGTGATTAACACCCATAGTTCACATCGTCATGTGACCAACACTGAAAGGATTTACTACAGTCAGTAATCTAGTTCACATCGCCATGTGATTAACACCCAAAGAGTACTAAGGTGTGATCATGTTTTGCTTGTCAGAGAAGTTTAGTCAACGGGTCTGCCAAATTCAGATCCGTATGTATTTTGCAAATTTCTATGTCTACAATGCTCTCCACGGAGCTACTTTACCTAATTGCTCCTACTTTCAATATGTATCCAGATTGTGACTTAGAGTCATCCAGATCGGTGTCAAACCTTGCCTCAACGTAACTCTATACGAAAAACTCTTTATCACCTCTATAACCAAGAAATATTTCCTTAGTCCTTTAAGGATAATTTTGACTGATGTCCAGTGATCTACTCCTAGATCAAAATTGTACTCCCTTGCCAAACTCAGGGCAGGGTATACAATAGGTATGGTACACAGCATGGCATACTTCATAAAACCTATGGCTGAGGCATAGGGAATAACTTTCATTCTCTTTCTATCTTCTGCCGTGGTCGGGCTTTGAGTCTTACTCAATTTCATACCTTGCAACACAGGCAAGAACTCTTTCTTTGACTGTTCCATTTTGAACTACTTCAAAAAACTTGTAAATGTATGTACTCATTGAAAAAACTTATCAAGCGTCTTGATCTATCTGTATAGATCTTGATGCTCAATATGTAAGCAGCTTCACCGAGGTCTTTCTTTGAAAAAACTCCTTTCAAACACTACTTTATGCTTTCCAGAAAATTTATACATCATTTCCGATCGACAATATGTCATTCACATATACTTATCAGAAAGATTGTAGTGCTCCCACTCACTTTCTTGTAAATACAGGCTTCACTGCAAGTCTGTATAAAACTATATGCTTTGATCAACTTATCAAAGCGTATATTCCAACTCCGAGATGCTTGCACCAGTCCATAGATGGATTGCTGGAGCTTGCACATTTTGTTAGCACCTTTAGGATTGACAAAACCTTATGCTTGCATCATATACAACTCTTCTTTAATAAATCCTTTAAGGAATGCAGTTTTTTATCCATTTGCCAGATTTCATAAAATGCGGCAATTTCTAACATGATTCGGACAGACTTAAGCATCGCTACGAGTGAGAAAATCTCATCGTAGTCAACACCTTGAACTTGTCGAAAACCTTTCATGACAAGTCGAGCTTTTTAGATAGTAACACTACCATCAGCATCCGTCTTCCTCTTGAAGATCCATTTATTCTTAATGACTTGCCGATCATCGGGCAATTCCACCAAAGTCCATACTTTGTTTTCATACATGGATCCTATCTCAGATTTCATGGTCTTAAACCATTTTGCGGAATTTGGTCTCATCATCGCTTCCTCATAGTTCGTAGCTTCGTCATGGTCAAGTAACATGACCTCCAGAACAGGACTAGCGTACCACTCTGGTGCGGACCTTACTCTGGCTGACCTACGAGGTTAGGTATTAACTTGATCTGAAGTTTCATGATCATCATCATTAACTTCCTCACTAATTGGTGTAGGCATCACTAGAACTGATTTATGTGATGAACTTCTTTCCAATTCGGGAGCAGGTACAATTACCTCATCAAGTTCTATTTTCCTCCCACTCACTTCTTTCGAGAGAAACTCCTTCTCTAGAAAGAATCCATTCTTAGCAACAAAGATCTTGCCTTCGGATTTGTGATAGAAGGTGTACCCAAAATTTTCTTTTGGGTATCCTATTAAGACGCACTTCTCTGATTTGGGTTCGAGCTTATCAGGTTGAAAATTTTTCACATAAGCATCGCAACCCCAAATTTTAAGAAACGACAACTTAGGTTTCTAGCCAAACCATAGTTCATACGGTGTCGTCTCAACGGATTTAGATGGTGCCCTTTTTAACGTGAATGTACATGTCTCTAATGCATAACCCCAAAACGATAGTGGTAAATCGGTAAGAGACATCATAGATTGCACTATATCTAATAAAGTACGATTATGACGTTCGGACACACCATTATGCTGTGGTGTTCTAGGTAGCATGAGTTTGTGAAACTATTCCACATTGTTTTAATTGAAGGCCAAACTTGTAACTCAAATATTGGCCTCTGCGATCAGATCGTAGAAACTATATTTTCTTGTTACGATGATTCTCTACTTCACTCTGAAAATCTTTGAACTTTTCAAGTGTTTCAGACTTGTGTTTCATCAAGTAAATATACACATATCTGCTCAAATCATCTGTGAAGGTCAGAAAACAATGATACCAGCCGTGAGCCTCAACACTCATTGGACCGCATACATCGGTATGTATTATTTCCAATAAGTCAGTGACTCGCTCCATTGTTCCGGAGAATGGAGTCTTAGTCATCTTGCCCATGAGGCATGGTTTGCAAGCATCAAGTGATTCATAATCAAGTGATTCCAAAAGCCCATCAGCATGGAGTTTCTTCATGCGCTTTACACCAATATGACCTAAATGACAGTGCCACAAATGTGTTGCACTATCATTATCAACTTTGCATCTTTTGGCATTAATATGATGAATATGTGTATCAACACAATCGAGATTCAATAAACCATTTATTTTGAGTGTATGACCATAGAAGGTTTTATTCATGTAAACAGAACAACAGTTATTCTTTGACTTAAATGAATAACCGTATTGCAATAAACATGATCTAATCATATTCATGCTCAACGCAAAACACCAAATAACATTTATTTTAGGTTCAACACTAATCCCGAAGGTAAAGGGAGTGTGCGATAGTGACCTTATCATCCTTGGAATCATTTCCAACACAATCGTCACCTCGCCCTTAACTAGTCTCTTTTTATTTTGCAACTCTTGTTTCGAGTTACTACTCTTAGCAACTGAACTAGTATCAAATACCGAGGGGTTGCTATAAACACTAGTAGGTACACATCAATAACATGTATATCAAATATACCTTTGTTCACTTTGCCATCCTTCTTATCCGCCAACTACTTGGGGCGGTTCTGCTTCCGGTGACCAGTCCCTTTGCAGTTGAAGCACTTAGTCTCAGGCTTAGGTCTAGACTTGGGCTTCTTCACTTGAGCAGCAACTTGCTTGCCGTTCTTCTTGAAGTTCCCCTTCTTCCCTTTGCCCTTTTCTTGAAACTAGTGGTCTTGTCAACCATCAACACTTAATGCTTTTCTTGATTTCTACCTTCATCGATTTCAGCATCACGAAGAGTTTGGGAATCGTTTCTGTTATCCCCAGCATATTATAGTTCATCACGAAGTTCTAGTAACTTGGTGATAGTGACTAGAGAACTCTGTCAATCACTATCTTATCTGGAAGATTAACTCCCACTTGATTCAAGTGATTGTAGTACTCATACATTTCGAGCACATGCTCACTAGCTGAGCTATTCTCCTCCATCTTGTAGGCAAAGTACTTGTCAAAGGTCTCATGCCTTTCGACATGGGCATGAGTCTGAAATACTAATTTCAACTCTTGGAACATCTCATATGCTCCGTGGCGTTCAAAACCTCTTTGAAGCCCCGATTCTAAGCCGTAAAGCATGGTGCATTAAACTATCAAGTAGTCATCATATCGAGCTTGCCAAATGTTCATAACGCGTGCATCTGCTCCTGCAATCGATGTGTCACCTAGCGGTGCATCAAGGACATAATTCTTCTGTGTAGCAATGAGGATAATCCTCAGATCACGGATCCAATCCGCATCATTGCTACTAACATCTTTCAACTTAGTTTCTCTAGGAACATATCAAAAATAAAACAGGGGAGCTAAACGCGAGCTATTGATCTACAACATAGATATGAAAATACTATCAGGACTAAGTTCATGATAAATTAAAGTTCAATTAGTCATATTACTTAAGAACTCCCACTTAGATAGACATCCCTCTAGACATCTAAATGATCACGTGATCCAAATCAACTAAACCATGTCCGATCACGTGAGATGGAGTAGTTTTCAATGGTGAACATCACTATCTTGATCATATCTACTATATGATTCACGCTCGACCTTTCGGTCTCAGTGTTCCGAGGCCTTATCTGCATATGCTAGGCTCGTCAAGTTTAACCCGAGCATTCTGCGTGTGCAAAACTGGCTTGCACCCGTTGTATGTGAACGTAGAGCTTATCACACCCGATCATCACGTGGTGTCTTGGCACGACAAACTTTTGCAACGGTGCATACTCAAGGAGAACACTTGTACCTTGAAATTTAGTGAGAGATCATCTTATAATGCTACTGTCGAACTAAGCAAAATAAGATGCATAAAGGATAAACATCACATGCAATCAATATAAGTGATATGATATGGCCATCATCATCTTGTGCCTTTGATCTCCATCTCCAAAGCACCGTCATGATCACCATCGCCACCGGCGCGACACCTTGATCTCCATCGTAGCATCGTTGTCGTCTCGCCAACTATTGCTTCTACGACTATCGCTAACGCTTAGTGATAAAGTAAACCAATTACATGGCGATTGCATTTCGTACAATAAAGCGACAACCATATGGCTCCTGCCAGTTGCCGATAACTGTGTTACAAAACATGATCATCTCATACAATAAAATTTAGCATCATGTCTTGACCATATCACATCACAACATGCCCTGCAAAAACAAGTTAGACGTCCTCTACTTTGTTGTTGCAAGTTTTACGTGGCTGCTATGGGCTGAGCAAGAACCGTTCTTACCTACGCATCAAAACCACAACGATTTTTCGTCAAGTATGTGCTGTTTTAACCTTCAACAAGGACCGAGCATAGCCACACTTGATTCAACTAAAGTTGGAGAAACTGACACCATCCAGCCACCTGTGTGCGAAGCACGTCGGTAGAACCAGTCTCGCGTAAGCGTACGCGTAATGTCGGTCCGGGCCGCTTCATCCAACAATACCGCCGTATCATAGTATGACATGCTGCTAAGCAGTATGACTATTATCGCCCTCAACTCACTTGTGTTCTACTCGTGCATATAACATCTATGCATATACCTGGCTCGGATGCCACTGTTGGGGAACGTAGTAATTTCAAAAAAAATCCTACGCACACGCAAGATCATGGTGATGCATAGCAACGAGAGGGGAGAGTGTTGTCCACGTACCCTCGTAGACCATAAGCGGAAGCGTTATGACAGCGCGGTTGATGTAGTCGTACGTCTTCACGATCGACCGATCCTAGTACCAAACGTACGGCACCTCCGCGATCTGCACACGTTCGGCTCGGTGACGTCCCGCGAACTCACGATCCAGCAGAGTGTCGAGGGAGAGCTTCGTTAGCACGACGGCGTGATGACGGTGATGATGAAGCTACCGGCACAGGGCTTCGCCTAAGCACTACGACGATATGAACGAGGTGGATTATGGTGGAGGGGGGCACCGCACACGGCTAAGAGATCAGTGATCAACTTGTGTGTCTATGGGGTGCCCCCCTCCCCCGTATATAAAGGAGTGGAGGAGGGGGAGGGCCGACCCTCTACTATGGCGCGCCCTGGGGAGTCCTACTCCCACCAGGAGTAGGATTCCCCCCTTCCAAGTAGTAGGAGTAGGAGAGAAGGAAGGGGAGGAGAGAGGGAAGGAAGGGGGGCGGCCCCTCAACCAATTCGGATTGGGCTAGGGGGGCGCATGCTCCACCTTTTCCCTTCCTCTCCTCTATTCCACTAAGGCCCAATAAGGCCCATATACTCCCCGGGGGGTTCCGGTAACCTCCCGGTACTCCGGTAAATGCCCGAACTCTTCCGGAACCATTCCGATGTCCAAACATAGGCTTCCAATATATCGATCTTTACGTCTCGACCATTCCGGGACTCCTCATCATGTCCGTGATCATATTCGGGACTCCGAACAACCTTCAGTACATCAAATCACATAAACTCATAATACCGATCGTCACCAAACGTTAAGCATGCGGACCCTACGGGTTCAAGAGCTATGTAGACATGACCGAGACTCATCTCCGGTCAATAACCAATAGCGGAACCTGGATGCTCATATTGGTTGCTACATATTCTACGAAGATGTTTATCGGTCAAACCGCATAACAACATACGTTGTTCCCTTTGTCATCGGTATGTCACTTGCCCGAGACTCGATCGTCGGTATCTCAATACCTAGTTCAATCTCGTTACCGGCAAGTCTCTTTACATGTTCCGTAATGCATCATCCCGCAACTAACTCATTAGTCACATTTCTTGCAAGGCTTATAGTGATGTGCATTACCGAGAGGGCCCAGAGATACCTCTCCGACAATCGGAGTGACAAATCCTAATCTCGATCTATGCCAACTCAACAAGTACCATCAGAGACACCTGTAGAGCACCTTTAAGATCACCCAGTTACGTTGTGACGTTTGGTAGCACACAAAGTGTTCCTCCGGTATTCGGGAGTTGCATAATCTCATAGTCATAGGAACATGTATAAGTCATGAAGAAAGCAATAGCAACATACTAAACGATCAAGTGCTAAGCTAACGGAATGGGTCAAGTCAATCACATCATTCTCTAATGATGTGATCCCATTAATCAAATGACAACTCATGTCTATGGCTAGGAAACTTAACCATCTTTGATTCAACGAGCTAGTCAAGTAGAGGCATACTAGTGACTCTCTGTTTGTCTATGTATTCACATATGTACTAAGTTTTCGGTTAATACAATTCTAGCATGAATAATAAATATTTATCATGATATAAGGAAATATAAATAACAACTTTATTATTGCCTCTAGGGCATATTTCCTTCAGTTGTAGCATCCAACACAACGGTTCCAGCATCTCAAGCCATCGATGTATCATGCTGCAACCTGCTCGAGCAAATTTATGATGTGGTTGTAGCATCTACGTAGAATGGTTCCAGCTTCCGTCACAATGGTTTCAACTCCAGAACCAGGGAGTTACAGATTTTTTGCGCTTCGCCTGCGACATATCCAGCAAAGCAAAAATGGCGGTTGCAACTCCAGCGGAAGTCGGTTCCAGCAAAAAAACGCCGGTTTACAGCTCAGATAGAAGTCGGTCCCAACAAAAAAATTATGTAGGTCTGTCAGTTGTAGCACCATCTGCTGCGATTCCACCTCCTTTGTCGGGTGGTTGCAGATAAAATTGATGTTGTTTCAAGCGCCGGCTCACAGTGCCTCCATCTTGGTTCCAACATTTGTGATGCATGGGTTCAACAACATGAATTGCTTCTCCCAACACCATAACTTGTCGTTTCCAGCACTGCAAACTCGGTGGTTCCAGCCGGTTGCAGCTTTATTCGCTGCTGCCGCTTGGCACCGAAGATGCTCGCTGCAGCACTTCGCTGGAGTTCCAGCACCTCGTCACACGTTGCAGTATGGGCGACCCGATGGTTCTAGCACGAGAAGGGAGGTGGAGGAAGAGAGGTAGAAGACGATGTGTAATAGGTTGTGGGGTAGAAAAGGAATCCTTGGGATGAAAGATGCATGAAGAGATAAGGTCAGGAAAAATGCGTGGATGGTGGCTGGGTCCACTGCCTACGTGGTCGCCTATGCGCGAGTGCGCATGGGGACGAATCGGTGTGACCGACCGAAGTTTTGGTCAGCGCACCGCATAGAAACATTTTAATTATTAAAATTTCCACTAAGCAATGAGACTCCATGGAAAAACAACATAAGACTCTTAGGAAGCAAGAAAGTTTGTTGGTCAAGGAGATGGAGAAAATCCAAATGTTGACTACAGAGCATCCTGCTATTTTGTCAAAATTTGAGGAACTATCCAGTCGTCATGATTCTCTCTTAGTTGATCACCAGAGACTTACCTGTGATTATCTCAAAAGGAAACAATAACTCGAATATCTGAGAGTGGCTCATGATGATCTTCAGATGGAAATCGGTTCTCTCCTTGCCCAGCAAATTAGTGTTTCACGGGAGGAATTTGATCCACCTAGTTTAAACTGCTTAGAACATAGAAATGTTGATTCCTCTACTGGAACACCAGACACACCTCTAATAATATTGCTTCTACCGCTAATGTGGTTACTAACCCTCATTCGAGGAAACCACTACTCTTATTGATGAAACTACTTTGTAGAATAACCTACTTAAGACAGACACGTTCAAAAACTCTCAAAGAGCATTAAACCCTTTGCGATGTTCTCAAGAAGTCAATTCTTTACTAGAACCCTAGAAAGGAAGGCGTGGGTTTTTAGAGAAACTTAAATGCATATGGTACCTACTGGACTCCGGAGCAATATCCCAAGATCCAATGGGTGCTCGCGAAGGAAAAACCTATATCTTTCTTTGCTCCCCGGTTACTATTGCATTACTCTATCTATTGATGATTAGTGATTTGACTCAAACTATAATTTGTTTAAGAAAAAATGGAGAAATATTTGCTCACTACGTTGGTGCTAATTGCAGGAACAAGCCTCCAAAATTAGAAAATCTGGGTTTTGAAAACCCTCATTGATGAACTACCCGTGAATGCTTTTGTAACCATGAAGGGTAATAACTCTCGTGTGAGGAAAACTCATCACATTATCAGACTGCATATTCCTCGAAGGGTTCCTAACATGTTACTCACTCTAAAGAGTACCATCATTATATGCTCTTTTGATAAAGTCATAAAACATATTTTAGAACTTTTCTTATTCTTTTAAATTTAGCAGTGGTTTTCATAGCACTATCTCCAGCCAACACATCCTGTTCTCAAATGTTTTCACCACTTGTTGAACTCACTATGCTAATCCAATATTTTTCAAACCCGAATGGACTTAGGCATAGAAGTGCCACTTTTGAATGGTGCATGACACATGATCAAAAATAGGTCTCGAAAGGGCATGTGCATAAGTTTTGTGATAGCTTAGAGTCCAAGGTTCCGAGCAAAAACATCAACCGCTCGAGGTAAAATTTGTCTTTCAAGGGGAATTTCAACCAGCACAAGAGCATTAATAGCCACATTGAATTGAAGCATATATTGAAAGTTACCTCCAGCTTTGAACCAGGTAGGAACCAATTTCAACTATATATGTGGAACCAGGTAGGATGTAATATAATGAAAATCAGTTAGGACAGGCCAATCAGTGTCATCTGTCATCTGAATGTTTTGAAACTAGTTGATGAAATCTTTTCTAGTAGAAGGAAGGCAATGACCATAAATGTTGGCAAGGTACCAATAATTTCCGGTATGAGCAAAGGTGAAATTGATTGAAATTGAGTAGTTGATCTCGTAAACTCCTCCCCCGTGAAACATGTTCTCATTACAAGCAACGATCCTCCATAGGCAGCATTGGAACATGCCATTACGTGCCAGATATATTGAATCCCGTTTGAGGGTCTTCTTGATTCAGATGATCTTAAAACTTGGGAATAGGGAAAACACTGGATTAAAATGTCACACTCATCTCAATCCTACATAATTTTGCTTGTTCGATTGCATGACAGAAAAAACAAAGTATTCTTTCAAAGGTGTTTGTGTGGATGTTGAAAATCCTACGAGAAGTAGTAAAAATTTCTTAGAGAAAATCTCATAACCACAATAGGAAATATTCATAAGAATTCTAGTCGTCCAAAATTCCTATAAAATTCATGTGAATCAAATTAGCCCTGAACGAAACATTTGACTGGAAACACGAAAGGTGGATAAGAAAGAAAACACTTTTCCGATTGTGAGATTCGGAAAGCCAGACGTGGAGAGAAAATAGTTGATTGATATAAGAAAGAAAACACCCCTCTGTCATAGTAAGTTTCACACGTCTAACCGTACAGAAATACCAACCCCTGAATACTGTGAGATAAAGATAGTATAATTTTCTACACCCGCAAAAAAAAAGGTAGTATAATTTTCTGTCTCGACGGTGTCTAGATAATTTTCGGTGCAAAACAGAGCGCGTCCACGCGCACACACACACGCTCCTCTGAGAAAAAAGGTGTCGCACAAGGATTCAAGATCCACAATTCCAGGCCTGTAGCACTGTTGCCGCCACCACACCACGGCACGGCACGGCACCGCAGAACCCACCACGGCATGGCACGGAGCAAGATCGATCATCACCATTCATTATTAGTAATCCCCTGCACAGGGCGCGGAATGGGAATGGGATTAGTGAGCAGTGGCAGAAGGTACAGCGGAGGGGATTTCTCGAGCCCGGTGCATCAGAAGTCACACGAGAGAGAGAGAGAGAGAGGCCAACGGAAAAGACAGCGGCCCCGGCGCCCCGTGTGGGCGGCCGGCTCCTCCTGTTTGTTTTTAGAGAGAGAGAGAGAGGCCGTGTGGGAGTACAGTGTGATTGCGGGCATGGAATGGAATGGGTGGATGGCCGCACACTTGCGCCTGCCTCTTCATCCATCCGCATCTCTCCTCTCTCTCTCTCTCTCTCTCTCTCTCTCTCTTCCCTAGCAATCAACCCTAGTCTTAGCTTGGCTGACTCCTCCTACCTGGTTGCAATAGCTTATTACTAGCCTCTTCCTTCAGCCCCACTCTACCAGCTCCCAGCGCAGCTCGTCGGCCGGTTGCTCCGATAGCTCAGTCGATCGCCTACCTCGGTTCTTGCTCGCAATAGCCGCCTCCATGGTTCCACATCAGCGAGCCTAGCAAGTTGCTGTACTACTACTACTAGTCCCCGGCCTCATCAGGATTCAAGGAGAGGAGAGACGGACGCTGTCTGTCCCCACCGCGGCTGGGCGTGGGTAGTGCAACTGCTGCAAATCTGCAAGTACCACCACCGCATGCAGCAGCTGCCGTCAGGTCTCAGGGCTCACATGATCGGATCGCCCGCCCGCGAGATCTGATCCGTGTGTGTGTGTGGAGCTGATCAGGAATTCGGCAGCAGCAGCTAGCTGGCTGGTTGATCGATCGAGGGGGGAGAAGAGAGGATCGAGATGATGCTCAAGGATTTCGCGGCAATTCAGCAGCAGCAGCAGCTGGCCCTCGCCGCCGACGAGAACATGTCCAACCTGACCTCCGCCTCCGGCGACCAGACCAGCGTCTCCTCCCACCCCCTCCCGCCCCCTGCCAAGAAGAAGCGCAGCCTCCCGGGAAATCCAGGTGAATTCTCCTTCTGATCGGCTTATCCAACTATATGCTGTTCTTGGTTCTTTCGTTCTTGACCCAAAGGATTCATCGATCGATCAATTCGTTTTTCGCCATAGACCCTGACGCGGAGGTGATCGCGCTGTCGCCGCGGGCGCTGATGGCGACGAACCGGTACGTGTGCGAGATCTGCGGCAAGGGGTTCCAGCGGGACCAGAACCTGCAGCTGCACCGGCGAGGCCACAACCTCCCCTGGAAGCTCAAGCAGCGGAACCCCAACGAGGTGGTGCGCAAGAAGGTGTACGTGTGCCCGGAGCCCGGGTGCGTCCACCACGACCGCTCCCGCGCGCTCGGCGACCTCACCGGCATCAAGAAGCACTTCAGCCGCAAGCACGGCGAGAAGAAGTGGAAGTGCGACAAGTGCGCCAAGCGCTACGCCGTGCAGTCCGACTGGAAGGCCCACTCCAAGGTCTGCGGCACCCGCGAGTACCGATGCGACTGCGGCACGCTCTTCTCAAGGCACGGCTCTCTCTCTCTCTCCTCCGGCCGCACTCTTCTTGGCACTGCGGCACTGCCAATCTGCCATGGCCATGCATGACATGCTGACGATGTGTGCGTGTGCGTGCATGCGTTGATTAATTGCAGGCGGGACAGCTTCATCACGCACAGGGCCTTCTGCGACGCGCTGGCGGAGGAGAGTGCGAGGGCCGTGGCTGTGGCCGTGGAGGAGCAGCAGCATCCGGGGATGCTCTACTCGCACGGCGGCGGCGGCGGCGGCGCTGTGTTCCAGATGCCGGCCGTGATGGACCCGTCGAGCTCGCTCGGTGGCGGGCACGGGCTGATCCAAGAACTGTGCCTCAAGAGGGAGCGGGAGCAGCAACAGCAGCAGCAGCAGTTCGCGCAGCCGTGGCTATCGGAGCAGCAGCAGCTGGAGATGGGCGGCGAGGGCGCCCAGGCCATGTTCGGGACGGCCAGGATGGAGCAGGAGTTCAACGCGAGCTCCACGCCGGAGAGCAGCACGCAGCCTGTGGGCATGAGCTTCGCGTCATTTCCCTCGTCGTCTGCGGCCCCGTCAGCGGCCGGGGCGACGGCCTCGTCTCACATGTCGGCCACCGCGCTGCTCCAGAAGGCGGCACAGATGGGTGCAACGCTGAGCCGGCCGTCGGGCCAAGGCCAGATGGCGGCGAGCACCTTCAGCAGCAGCAGCAGCGCCGCCATCACCAACGTCACCAACAATGCACCTGCTGCCGCTACTAGTAGCAGCGCGGCGACAAGCACCGCCGTCGGCGTGGGATTCGGGCACGCGTTCGAGGCGCCGGCTCAGTTCGGAGTGGACCAGAGACCCAGTGCCAATCGTAACGCCGGCAATGCCGGCGCCAGCGGCGGAGGTAGAGGCAATGCCGGGGGCGCAAACGACGGCCTCACGAGGGACTTCCTGGGTCTGCGGGCCTTCTCCCACGGCGACATACTCAGCATGGCAGGCTTCGATCCCTGCATGCCCACGTCGGCCCCGGCGAGGGCGGCGTACGACCAGCAAGGCCCCCAGAGCAGCAACCCATGGCATGGCTAGTAATCAACCTCGCAATTAGCTTGCTAAGCTCACCATTGATGAACCGAAGCATATCCAAATTGATCATTTGGTGCACCATACAATGGGCTCAAACATGATTCGGGCGTCCGACATTGTTCGATCATATACTACATCAAGGTTAATCACAATGATCAGTAAGTTGGATTCAGCCTTCAGGTCGATAAAGCAAAATCAACTTCTTTCATTTTATCTTCTTTTGGGGAGGAATGAGCTCTTCAATCCACTTGCTATATATATAAATAAATTCTTGTTCATGCTATATATCATAATTAATCCATGCATGCCTCTGTTGTAATAATAAAGATGATTTGGCCGTTCTTTACATACAGCTGTTACTACCAGTGCTCATGTCGTTTATTTGGGTAGATAAGCAGTTTATGAGATGAATTAACGTTTTACCACTGTTCTGTTTACTAGCGAATGATTCTGAATGCTGATATACTGTTGTACGACGTCAGACTTACAGTTAGACTAGTCAAGAGTAATCATATTTCAAACACCATGTGTAGTGTACTGCATTTGGGAGCGTTTGTTAACCAAGTACTCTAAAAATGAACTCACATCTGCATATTACAGTTAAAGAAAACATTCCCGTTAAATGTGTAAAATGTCCACTCCATGGTGCACTGTTGCAATGTTTTTAGAGTTCATCAGAGCATCTAAACTTTTTTGTTAGCATGTCTTGTTTAATTGAAGATTATAAGACACATGTTGGCATATTCTATTGGAAGCAGAGCTGAAAATATAGGTTGCCCCCAGTCCCCATATCAACATTTAATCTCAAATATTGCATACTCAACTACATTAATTGATAAATATACAAGAGTCAAGCATTCCTAAACTATGCATCTTCTCCATTTTATATAGAAGCATGCTCACCTTTTCTAGCAGTATTAAATATAATTCGTATTTTTAATAAATCTCCTAATCAAAGGAGCCACTAGATTCTCCAAAACACTGACACTACTGTAGCACTACCTTCGTCCTGGTTTATTGGTTCCCTCAATATTTTATGTGATCATAGATTTATCTGACAAAATGTTAATGCATGTCATAAAAAATTATATCATTGAATTTGTATTTGAACATAGTTTCCAATGATACTATTTTTTATACATGCATTAACATTTTGTTAATTAAATTCATGATCAAAATTTGGCACAAAATAGTGAGAGACCAATAAATCAGGACGGACCAAGTTAACACATGACAATAGTTTTGTTTCCTCGGTAGTATATTGTGACATCATGTATGGGTTCAAGCATAGAATATAAAAATTTATTGTTTGTAGTTCCTTGCAAATCCTTTGTCAATGTGCTAGGAATGGGCATATGTGTTGGTTAATAAGCTGTGGTAGCTTGCTACCTAGCTTACACACCTTTTCTCAGTAAAGAATGCAAAGATATTCCACAGAATGTACCAGTGGTGCTTTGCCATCCGAAGGCAAAAGTTAAAAATTTATGGTGAAGAGACCTTCCATGGCAGCAAAATGGATGCTACAACCGCACACAAAACCAGTGAAATCCTGTAGAAGCGGTACACGCAGGCTTTAGTTTTTGTTTTGTGTTGTTTGTCTCCATTGATGGATGGATGTGAGATATGATCGTCTGGTTCATCTGTCTTCGCACACATACACGCATGTACTCGTAAAATAAAACATGGGAGAAAAGCAGCGGCTAGCTAGGGAACTTCTTTCTGTCTCTGTTCTTTTTGCCGCTGTAGTTTCTTTCCATAGTTACCATCATTGCAGTGGAGACGCCCATTGACCTATATGGAGTAGAATAGAATAGAACTCCAAGATGGATGCAAGCAAGAAGAGGGAGCTGGTTTCCTTTTGCCCATGCCTCGGTGATGATAAATGTTTGTATCTCCTCCTTGTCTTGTTCGAGGGAATCCCCATGATTTCATGGCAGCCTTCATTTAACCCAGCAGGAAAGGAACGAACCCTGAATCCCCATTCAAAACGCCGCATCATTGTGGCGACGCGGCCAGCCGACTAGTCAGGTCGTCGTGCGCAATAATGTGCATGCAACCAGCCATAAATTCCAGCTCCATTAATTCGGTCTCTCTCGGCTCAAATTTGTTCGTTCTCGTTCGTGACCACACACACACAGGCGAACTATTGATTGAAGCTAGTGGTTTTTGTTGGCTTGTTGCCATAGCGGCAGCTGGGCTAGCAGCGATAGCCAGGGTCGGCACTGCTCGCATGTGACCTGGAATGATACTATGCTTGAAACTATAAACAGAAGAAGGGAGAAAAATGAATGTACATATTGTGTGGGGCAGGGCTGCAGGTTTGTAAGTTTTGGAATCGTGCATAGGCAACAGCTGCATCCCTTTCCACATCAAATATTCCACGCATCAAAGTCCGGGGGTGGCTCCAAGGGCTAGCGGACAAATGCGGCATCACGTGTCCCTTTCCCAGCGCGCGCGTCCACGAGAAAGAGAGGTGTTGGGGCTGCTATACCTGCTTGCTAGCTGCTCTGCTACGTGCACGCACTGTTGCTCACTAGCTCTCGCGCTCTCTCTGCGCGTCTGGACCGCGCGCGCGTGGCGGTAGAGCACGTACGTACCGTACGTACAATTGTGTCGAGTTCGGTTGAAGGGATCGAGATCATGCGGAGTCGCAGATGCTGCTGAGATGATGATCGGGTCGAGGACGGGGCCTCGATCGTGCCATGTTGCTTTGTGTTGTCAACGAGGCCGGACAGGGTACGGGTAGGGTATGCGTGCCGTGGCGGGCAGCTCGGCAAGGACATGTTCACGCGGTGCAGGCGTAGCATGCGATACGTAGCAGTCGTTTCCCATTTGGCCTCACACCCTAGGGCCTAGGCCCAGTGGGAGATGGCCACTGGCTCGTGGCTGCGGGTTTTGCCGTTCGCCATGCGATGGAAGGCCAAAACCCGGGTGGGGCGCCTTCATCCGTCGTGGCTCAGTGGTGCTCGGATCACCTCGGCCTCGGCATGCCTTTTTCTTCTTATACGGGGTCGCGTGGTGACCTCGATCGTTTGGTCTGGACGCGTAGACAAAACAAGGACGAGAAAAGTGTCTTTGCGGCCATCACGAGGCCTTGTCCCGCGGGGTCGGCCGGGCTGCCCACCAGTCTACACTACACTACACTACTCCACGCCACGAACTGCATCTGCCGCTCCTAGATGGCCGTGCACGCGATCTGCATGCATGTCAAAGGATAAAGGGACTGCTGATCAATGCATGGTGATGATGGCCCGGGGAGACAATTGAGAGGTCAAGGGCGCGGGAAGCCCGAGCTTCTCTAGCCGTTGAGGCCAACTTCACCGCGCGATCCCAAACGAACGTCCGTTTTGTCCGGATTCTGTCCGTTTGGGTAAGGATTTGGGGTCATGTCCGGACCTGTCCTGGGATGCGGTGGCCGTGCGCACAGCGCGGCCGCATCCATTTGCCCCATCCTGTCCGTCAGGGCAAAAATTGCCCATATATTCTTATGAAAACTAGTTTGCACGTTCAAATATTAATTGTCTAAAAATAAAAATAGTTTTATAACCCAATCAAAATTGTCTCTAATAAAATAGTTTTACAACTAAATCGAAATTGTCTTCAACGAACATAAAATGAACCAATACATCTATTGGTTGCCAATGTGATCCCAGACGTGCTCAACCAAGTCATTTTGAAGATCCACATGAGTGTGCCAATCACGCAGCTCACGGTGGAATTGGACAAACTGTTCAAATGTGGCCGGATCTTGGTGCAGGGGCTCAATATTTTCACCTTGATAATCAAATCCTTGGTCGAAGATACTCTCGTCACGCTCGTCCTCGACGATTGGGAAAATCTCTTTGTCTTCTCACCTTGGGGGTTTGAGATTGTCTTCACAAAAGTTGACCACTGAGGATATATACCATCTGCTAGATAGTATCCCTTGTTGTACTGATGGCCGTTGATCTCAAAGTTGACAGGTGGGGAGTGGCCTTCTGCAAGCCTCGCGAAGACTGGAGAACGCTGCAGCACGTTGATATCATTGTGAGAACCTGCCATACCGAAGAAAGAATGCCATATCCAAAGATCTTGCGATGCCACCGCTTCTAATATGACTGCGCACCCGTTAACATGCCCCTTGTACTGGCCCTGCCAAGCAAATGGACATTTCTTCCACTCCCAATGCATACAATCTATGCTGCCAAGCATGCCTAGAAAGCCCCTAGCTGCGTTGGTCGCCAACAATCTCTCTGTATCAGCGGCAGTTGGCTGCCTCAAGTACTCTGGGCCAAACACCTCGATCACAGCCTGACAAAACTTGTACATTGACATCAGACATGTTGTCTCACTCATACGCATATACTCGTCCACCAGATCGCCTGGAATACCATATGCAAGCATGCGGATGGCCGTGGTGCATTTCTGGTAAGAGGAGAATCCAAGCTTGCCAAGGGCATCTGTCTTGCACTCGAAGTATGGGTCATGAGCAACCACTCCCTCTCGGATACGATTGAACACATGCCTTGCCATACGAAAACGGCGACGGAATTTATCTGGCTTGAAGAGCGGGGTGTTGGCAAAGTAATCGGCATAGAGCAGGGCGTGGCCTCTCTCCCTGTTGTGGTTCAGGTTGGGAGCACGGCCAGGGAGTGACCCCCTGTACCGAGGAAGCTGCCGTTGAATATGGTCGTGAACGACCAGTGCAGCCACCACAAGATCTTCATCATCCGACGACGAATCGTCCGATGAACAAAGGAGGTGATGAAAGAAAAACTCGTCTCCACTGTCCATACCTTTGATGGCAAAAGGTCAAACACCTTGCGGTCGTGGTGGCGAAGAGGCCGCGACGATCACCTCGACGCAGCAGGGGTGGTTGCCGGCCGGCCACTGGCCGCTCTGGAGCTCTCCTTGGAATCTGCCTCGGCCTCCGTGGTCCGTCGCCGGCAGTCGTGTCCCCTCCGCCACCGGCAAGGACGGCGACGGCCAAACCTCCCCCGATAGACGACCAAAATTACGGCGAAAGCGCGGGCGTGGTGGCGGCGATGTCGAGACGTGGTTTGATATGGACGGCAGGGGGGCTGCGCGGTGAGGAGGCGGCCGGAGTATAGGGGCGGCGCCGGCGGCGGGGCGGGGCGGGGAGAAAGGGTGAAGCGTTTGGGAGCGGAGGGACTGGTAGTGTCCCGACAGGCGGGCCACGGGGGACAAGGGCGTGCGTCGCGGCCGTCCGCTAGCGTCCGTTTTATCCCAAACCGAGCGCAACTTTGGGCCGGGATGGGTCAAAAACGGACGGAATCCGGACATTTTATCCGTTTGAGGCCACGCGCTAAGCCGTCTCTTTTGTCCGTTTTACCCAAACGGACGGGGGCGGACAGGATAGGGACGCGCGGTGAAATTGGCCTAACACGGCGGGTGTGCTAGCAACGTTTCTCTAGCTTGGATACTTCCGGCCACCCACCCAGGGAGGGGAACCGTGAAAAGAAGAGCCTGCGCCTGCGTGCATGTCTCTCCGTTTGGCAGCCTAAATGTGTGAATGCATGCTCGTGTGGTGTATTGTTGGTCATTGTGTAACTTGTGTTTGTGTGTACATTACGGTTGACTGTTGGGTCCCTGCAAAAAGAAACCTAAATGATAAGTAACACACGTCAGGTGCGTGGCACTCCGGCCGTGACGTTTTTTCATGACAATTTTAGTCATGTAAGGATGACAAATTTCAGTGAGACACGGCAAGTTTCTATCAAAAAATAAACGGAAGCACGAAGTTGTCATGCTTGCCAACCAAAGTTGTCATACTCGTGTGACTAAATTTGTCATAAAAAACATTCGGAGTTGCCTTGTGCTCGCACCTGATGTGACACTTATCAGTGTCCAAAATAAAAGGCCGCCTAGCCGAAAATCACTGCAGGGGAGAGGGGGGGGGGGCAAATGCTAAAGAAAATCTAATCTTAAAAAAATTCCTTTAGGAATTGATCCAAGGCCGGGGGAGGGGGGGGGGGGGCAAATGCTAAAGAAAATCTAATCTAAGGCCTCCTTAAAAAAGTTCCTTTAGGAATTGATCCAAGGCCGGGGGAGGGGGGGGGGGGGCAAATGCTAAAGAAAATCTAATCTAAGGCCTCCTTAAAAAAGTTCCTTTAGGAATTGATCCAAGGCCGGGGGAGGGGGGGGGGGGGCAAATGCTAAAGAAAATCTAATCTAAGGCCTCCTTAAAAAAGTTCCTTTAGGAATTGATCCAAGGCCGGGGGAGGGGGGGGGGGGGCAAATGCTAAAGAAAATCTAATCTAAGGCCTCCTTAAAAAAGTTCCTTTAGGAATTGATCCAAGGCCGGGGGAGGGGGGGGGGGGGCAAATGCTAAAGAAAATCTAATCTAAGGCCTCCTTAAAAAAGTTCCTTTAGGAATTGATCCAAGGCCGGGAGGGGGGGGGGGGGGGGGCTGTCGTGTGCCAGAGCTAGGCCAGGTCTTTGTTGTTCACCTCACCAGAGGGAGAGAGAGAGTATATGGGATAAAAAGACTGCTGATATGTGGGTCTATCACTGCGTGCCATGTAAGCCTAATGGCCAAGCCACATGGTCGGTTTTTCTATCAAAACCCGCTCAATTTAGTTTGTAGTTTTTTTAACAAAAAAATTGCCAAGAAATAGTGTTTTTAGAAGGAAGCTGATTAGGAGCACTTGCGTGCTCCACCCCTCTATATTTAAAAATAATTTAGTAATTTAAAAATAGGTCAAAAAATCTTGGAACTTTTTTGGATTCAAATATGACCAGGTATTATATGTGTATAAAAAGTTTGGCCAACGAATGATTCCCGCTTGACTACAAGGAAAAAAACAAATTTATGACGACAATATAGCATGAATGGTACTGGTATCTGGCCTTTTTTTGGTAAATCTTTGACCCCGGATACAATGAAAGCCATTCTCTGTTTAATCATTTTATACGAGTGCAATACTTAATCATGTTTGATTTCATAACAGATTTCAGGATTTTATGAATTTTTCTTTATTATTAAATTATTTTTTTATATCGGGGGTGTGGCACCCACCCAAGTGCTCTTTTCGTATGTCTGCTTTTAAATAACTATTCCTTTTTTACGAGAGAAATTGCCAATCTATTCATCAATCATGGAATTACATAGAACACAAGAGGTAATAAAAAATACAACAAGTTCTATAGACCACCTAGCGACGACAACAAGCATTGGAGCAAGCCGAAGGTGCGCCGTCGTCATCACCCCTCCATCACCGGAGCTGGGCAAACCTTATTGTAGTAGACAGTCGGGAAGTCGTCGTACTAAGGCTCCAAAGGACTAGCGCACTAGAGCAGCAACCATCGCTGATGAAGAGAGTTGTAGATAGGAAAGATCAAACCTGGAACCACGCGAACGAAGATGAACAAAAACTGGATCCAAATAGATCCACCGAAGACCAGCACCAATCGAATCCCATGAGATCCGACGGAGACACACCTCCGCACATCCTCTGACAACGCTATTAGCACCGTTGGGATGGGGATATGACGTGGGAGACATTATTGCTACCAAGGGACATTGCCACCACCACACAGCCCCAACCAAGACGTTCAACCTAGCAAAAATGAGAACGAATTCCCTCCCACTGGCGGGGGGCCGAGATCCTCCACATCTCCACAACCCAAAGGCCACCGGAGGCGGGGCGGATAGGCGGCAGCGCCGACGGGAGGAGGAAGGAGACTTTTCTTGGGGAGGAGGAAAGACTTTGTCTTCAATGGTATTAATAATGAGGTTCTTACTACCAGCAACAGCCAAATAACTATTCAATGGCCTGTTTGGAAGTCGCTCGCTTGGTGAGTTCTGACAATTTTTTTCGAAACGGAGGCAAAAGATTTGCCTCATCGATTAATTAAGAAGAAGTGAACTGCCCAGTTAATTAACGGAAAACCGGGTGAAAACCGATACATATAGACCACATGCGGACTCGCTAAGAGATAAACTCCATGACCCCACGGTCAACCCGACAAACACACATAAGTCGCAACAACCACAATCCCTCACTCTTCTATGTCGCAAAGAAACCCCCAACGAAACCAAGGTTGAAGACAACACATACCACCAAATCCACAAAGACGGGCCAGTTGGAGATGGTGGTCGAAGAGACTGTGTATCATCCATTAGGCAGCCGCAGACGCCTTACCAAGGGCGCCATTCTTCTTGCCTATGCTCCTAAGAACCTTCTTCACCTTCCTGATTTTGCCCGTAGAAGCCTCCTCCACAAGGAGGCAAGCAATCGCCTTGCCAGACCCAGGGCTAGCTGCCTCCAAGGGGGCGAGCAAGCCACAAAGCTTTTTCTTGAAGACCACCTCGTCAATACGTGCCCACATAGCTTCACGGTCAAAGACGGGCTTCAGCGCCACAGAATTAGGTGCCAAAGTACCGACCACATCAGGCGTCGCCTGCCCAACAGCCACAGGTGAGAGAGCAACAACAACATCCAAACCTTCACGGTCCACAAAAGCCAACGGCTGACTGGGCTCCAACGACTCCGGTGAAGTCGCAGATGGCATCGCCAAGGCCCCTCGAAGCGACCCTGGCTCCTTAGGTAGCACCGTCGAAATAGGCGAAGTGGGCTCCTCACAGAGCTTCTGCAACTCAGGCATAATCTGCAGCACCGGAGCCACGACCTCAACAACAACTTCACCCCCAGAAGCAATCGGCATGACATGCAGTGACGACGGGCACGATGTAGCACGAGGGGAGAGATCTCCATACATTCCTGCCTCCCCATCGACAGAATCAACCTGGATCTCGGGTAGCGGGGTCACAACGGGCACAACTTGGAGTTTGGCGAGAGCGGACTCTGCACTTGCCAAAACATTCTCAACACGCACAATGCAATCGTGAAGCTCAGCGCGGAGGAGCTCAGCCTGCCCCACAATGATCGACGCCGAGTCGGCCTGCCTCTCCGTTGTGGCCGGGACGACTACAAAGTCATCAAGTCGTGGCATCGAACCGATGCTAGCAGAGTCTAATAGTTGTGGCTGGCCAAGTTGGGGAAGAGGCCAGCCCCTGCCTGGACCAAACCGAGGAGCAGGATCTTGGACCGTCGCAACAGCAGCTTGAGGGCGAGGAAGCGGCGACAGTACAACGAGGCTTGCGAGGGAGCTGAGAGGCCTCCACTTGTTGCAGCAGCCGCGAGCCCGGTGGTCGTTTTCCAAGCAACGCGCGCACCGAACAGGGTTGCGGCAGACGAAGGCGCGGTGACCAGGGGCCAGGCTGCGACAACAACGGCCTTTTAGCCAGCCCGAGATGGAGGAGGGCTTGAATGCTTGGGCGGCCAAATCTGGGTGGCGTGGGCCGCGGCGTGATTTGACGAGCTGCCAGGCATCGGCCGGCTCCACCTCGCGCCCACAGGTGTTGAGCTGGCTGTCGTGGTTCTAAGTCTGACAGTAGAATGGGGGGTAGGTATGGAGAGGCAAGGTGCTAGCTACGGAGTAGGTGGCACGCACGGGTTTTACGAGTTCAGGCCCTTCACGGAGGACGTAACAGCCCTACGTGTCGGAGCCCGGAGGCGGTCGACTGGATTATATGCGTATGAATTACAGGGGTGCGAACCCTTCTACCTGTGGAGGGGGGTGGCTTATATAGAGTGCGCCAGGACCCCAGCTAGCCCACGTAGCGGAGGGTTAAAGGTATATTAAGGCCAGGCGTTACTGGTAACGCCTTACATAAAGTGTCATCATGACCATAAAGACTAC
>LR880968.1:110430803-110451618 GCA_904067115.1 Aegilops sharonensis | reverse complement strand
CGAGTGGGAGGTTTGCTCTCCACTCGGTAGGATTTTTAAAACTTAGGCGAGTACTGGACTGCAGCTAAGCCCCCGACTGGGAGGTTTGCTCTCCACTCGGTAGGATTTTCGAAACTTAGGCGAGTACTGGACTGCAGCTATGCCCCCGAATGGGAGGTTTGCTCTCCACTCAGTAGGATTTTTCAAACTTAGGCGAGTACTGGACTGCAGCTAAGCCTCCAAGGAGGATTTTTGTGTCATAGCTTTGAAGGGGAAGGCAACAGTCGACCTGTACCTCGTCGTCCTTGCAAAGTGCACATTGTATTAAATACTTAGGCGAGTACTTGGACTGCAGCTAAGCCCCCGAGTGGGAGGCTGGCTCGCCACTCGGTAGGATTTTAAACACTTAGGCGAGTACTTGGACTGCAGCTAAGCCCCCGATGGGAGGCTGGCTCACCACTCGGTAGGATTTTTCAATACTTAGGTGAGTACTTGGACTGCAGCTAAGCCCCCGAGTGGGAGGCTGGCTCACCACTCGGTAGGATTTTAAACACTTAGGCGATTACTTGTACTGCAGCTAAGCCCCCGAGTGGGAGGCTGGCTCACCACTCGGTAGGATTTTAAACACTTAGGCGAAACAGATTCGCAGCTAAACCCCCGAGTGAGAGACTGGCTCGCCACTCGGTAAGTATTTGTTTTTACAAACTTAGGTGAAACGGATTCGCAGCTAAGCCACCCACTGGGGCGGAATTTTAACAAAAAGTAATAACAATCACTGGGAAAATTATAACCTTCTTGATTTAGATAAACAAACTACAGAGGTACTTTTATTACATCTCACTTGAGTGAGTTCTTAAGTGTAAAAGGGGCGGAGCAGCTCCGCATTCCAGGCTCGAGGCTCATCGATCTGGCGTTCGACGTTGTAAAGATGGTAAGCCCCATTGTGGAGAACTCTGGTGACGATGAAGGGACCTTCCCAAGTGGGAGCGAGCTTGTGTGGTTTCTGTTGATCCACTCGGAGGACCAGATCCCCTTCTTGAAAGGCTCGGCTCTTCACATTTCTAGCATGGAATCAACGCAAGTCCTGCTGATAGATGGTCGAGCGGATCAGGGCCATCTCTCTCTCCTCTTCAAGGAGGTCGACTGCATCTTGCCGGGCTTGCTCGGCTTCAGCTTCAGAGTAGAGTTCGACTCGGGGCGCATTGTGAAGCAGGTCACTCGACAGAACTGCTTCAGCTCCATAGACCATAAAGAATGGAGTTCTCCCAGTCGACCGATTAGGAGTGGTCCTCAATCCCCAAAGAACTGACGGAAGTTCGTCAACCCACGCTCCCGCTGCATGCTTGAGATCACGCATCAGCCGAGGTTTCAGCCCTTTAAGAATTAGACCATTTGCTCGTTCTGCTTGTCCATTCGACTGGGGGTGAGCGACTGAAGCATAGTCGACTCGCGTGCCCTGAGAGGCGCAAAAGGCTTTGAACTTGCGGAATCGAAATTTGACCTATTATCAGTGATGATGCTGTGTGGAACTCCATATCTGAATATCAACTCCCTGATGAAGCTGACAGCAGTGCACGCATCAAGGTTCTTGATAGGTTTAGCTTCGATCCACTTCGTAAACTTGTCGACTGCCACAAGCAAATGAGTGAAACCACTCCTGCCAGTTCTCAGTGGTCCAATCATATCCAACCCCCAAACAGCGAAAGGCCAGACGAGGGGAATAGTCTTCAATGTTGAGGCGGGTTTGTGTGACATGTTGGAGTAGAGCTGACATCCTTCACACTTGTCGACTATTTCCTTTGCCATTTCATTTGCCTTTGGCCAGTAAAACCCCGCTCGGTATGCTTTAGCCATGATGGTCCGAGAGGACGCATGGTGACCACAGGTCCCTGAGTGAATATCATCAAGAATTATCTGACCTTCTTCTGGCGTTATGCACTTTTGGCTGGCTCCAGTCACGCTTTCTCTGAATAACTGTCCCTTGATCACAGTAAAGGCCTTGGATCGGCGGACGATCTGTCTAGCCTCTTCTTCATTCTCCGGGAGATCTTTCCTCAAGATATTCACGATGTACGGTACTGTCCAGTCGGGAGTGATGACCACGACTTCCATGATTAGGTCGACCACTGCTGGGACCTCCACTTCAGTCGGATCAGTGGCACTTTTTGGTTGTGGATCTTCTTCAGTGAAGGGATCCTCTTGAATCGACGGTGTGCGGATGTGCTCCAAAAACACATCACTGGGAATGGCTTCCCTCTTGGACCCTATTTTCGCCAAATCATCAGCAGCTTGATTTTTCAGTCGGGGTATATGATGGAGCTCTAACCCCTCAAACTTCTTCTCTAGCTTCCTCACTGCATTACAGTAGCCAGTCATGGCTGGCCTTCTGCCATGAGGCGACGGACGCCGAGTGAAATGGCCATACGCAACACATACAACAGTGCTTCATATTCTGCTTCATTGTTGGAAGAATCAAAGTGAATCTGGAGCACATATCTGAGCTTATCTCATCGGGGGGAAACCAACACTACCCCAGCACCGGAACCATTCAGCATCTTGGAACCATCAAAGAACATAGTCCAGTGCTCTGAGTGAACTTGAGTCGGTAACTGTTGTTCAATCCATTCGGCGATAAAATCTGCTATTGCTTGGGACTTGATGGCTTTCTTTGCCTCAAACTTGATATCAAGGGGAAGAAGTTCAATCGCCCATTTTGCCACTCGACCAGTTGCGTCTCTGTTGTGCAGAATCTCTGATAATGGGGCGTCGCTGAAGACTGTAATGGAATGATCAGAGAAGTAATGAGCAACCTTCTTCGCGGTCATATAAATCCCATACACAAGCTTCTGATAATGAGGGTATCTTTGCTTTGACGGGGTTAATACTTCAGAAAGATAATATACTGGGCGTTGAACTTTGAAGGCCTATCCTTCCTCTTCCCGCTCGACCGTAAGGACTGTACTGACGACTTGTCCTGTGGCTGCAATGTAAAGCAGCAACGGCTCCTTGCTGATTGGGGCAGCAAGCACCGGCTGGGTGGAGAGTAGAGCTTTGAGCTCTGCAAACGCTGCATCAGCTTCAGTAGTCCACTCGAACTTGTCTGACTTCTTCATCAGTCGGTAAAGAGGCAATGCCTTTTCACCGAGGCGAGATATGAATCGACTTAAAGCGGCCAAGCATCCAGTAAGCTTCTGGACATCGTGCACACGCACAGGGCGTTTCATTCGGATTATAGTGCCAACTTTTTCTGGGTTAGCATCGATTCCTCGTTTAGAAACGAGAAAAACGAGTAACTTCCCGCCAGGAACTCCGAATGTACACTTTGATGGATTAAGCATGATATCATACCTCCTGAGATTGGCAAATGTTTCAGCAAGGTCAGTCAACAGGTCGGAACCTTTTCGTGACTTGACCACAATGTCATCCATGTATGCTTCCACATTCCGACTGATTTGAGTGAGTTAACACTTCTGATTCATCCTCATGAACGTGGCTCCGGCATTCTTGAGGCCGAATGGCATGGTGACATAACAGAAGCACCCGAATGGAGTAATGAAAGCTGTTTTGATCTCGTCGGGTCCATACAGACGGATCTGATGCTACCCGGAATATGCGTCTAAAAAAGATAACCGCTCACATCCCGCAGTCGAGTCGACTATTTGGTCGATGCGGGGGAGAGGAAAATGATCTTTCGGGCAGGCCCGATTGATATGTTTGAAGTCGATGCACATGCGCTATGAACTGTCCTTCTTAGGGACCATGACAACATTGGCGAGACACTCGGAGTGGTAAATTTCTCGGATAAACTCCGCTGCTAAGAGCCAAGCCACCTCATCTATGGCCTTTTTCTTCTGGACGGCGGACCGTCTAAGATGTTCTTTGACAGGTTTGACTTTTGAGTCGACTCGCAGATGATGCTCAGCCAGCTCCCTGGGAACACCTGGCATGTCAGCAGGCTTCCATGCAAAGATGTCCCAGTTCTCACGGAGGAACTGGATGAGCGCTTCTTCCTATTTGGAGTCGAGTGTTGTTGAGATGTGAGTCGGAGCAGCATTGGGATCAGTCGGATGAATGTGAACCTGCTTCGTCTCACCAGACGAATGAAATGCCGACTTAGCGGGCTTCTTAGCTCGCAACAAATCACTCAGATCTGCAGTCTTCTGATATTCTTGCAATTCTACTACTGCCATCTGAGCATCAGCAATCTTAGAGCCTTTCTGGAAGCACTCTTCCGCTTTCTTCCGATTGCTAGTGACAGTGATCACACCCTTGGGTCGGGCATCTTCAGCTTAAGGTACACATAACATGGTCGAGCCATGAAACGGGCATACGCCGACCTTCCCAGAATAGCGTGATAAGCGCTCTGGAAATCCACGACCTCAAAGGTCAACTTTTCCTTACGAAAATTCTTGTAGTCACCAAAAACCACATCGAGAGCAATTTGGCCGAGTGACTCAGCCTTCTTTCCAGGAATGACTCCATGGAAGCTCATGTTGCTGGTGCTGAGTCTGGACATCGGACTACCCATCCCTTTCAACGTCTCTGCATACAAAATGTTCAAACCACTGCCACCATCCATCAAAACTTTAGTCAATCGAGTGCCTTCGACAACTGGATCGACCACCAACGCTTGCCTCCCAGGGGTGGCAATGTGTGTCGGGTGATCAGACTGGTCGAATGTGATGGCGGTCTGGGACCATTTCAGATAATTGGGCGTCGCTGGAGCGACCATGTTCACTTCTCGGTTGATAACTTTCAATCGACTTTTGCTTTCAACGTTAGCAAAAATCATCAGGGTGGAATTGACCTAGGGGTATCCACCATCACTATCTTCCTTGTCCTCAACTTTGTCCGACCCCTTTTCCTTATCCTTGGGTTGCTTCCCTTGGAACTGCTGAATCAAGAGCCGACACTGTCGAGTGGTATGCTTCGGGTAAATGAGTTTACCCTCTTCATCTTTCTTCATGTGAATATGACATGGCAAGTCCAACACATCATTCCCATCTTGGTCTTTCACCTTCTTGGGGTTCCACGGACCCTTGGGTTTCCCCTTGAACTTTCCTGGGGTCACAGCCAAGGCTTCTCTGGGAGCGGCTGGCTCGGCTTTGCGCTTCTACTTCCGATTGGAATTTCCTCCACCGGCTTCATTAGCGGCTGACTTGTACTTACCACTCCGGAGCCGATCCTCTTCTTCATCATTAGCATACTTGGTGGCAATCTCCATCATCCGACTCAGGGTCATATCTCCTGTCCGACCGAATTTCAAACTCAACTCCCTGTTCTTGACACCTTCCTTGAAAGCACAGACTGCCTGGTGATCAGACACATTCTCAACTGTGTGGTGCAAGGTTATCCATCTCTGGATGTTATCTCTCAAAGTTTCATTCGACTTCTGTACACACGACTGCAGCTCTGTCAACCCTGTTGGTCGCTTGCAAGTCCCTTCAAATGTCCTGACAAACACTCGGGCAAGATCTTCCCAAGTGTAAATACTGCTGGGTGCTAACTGATTCAACCATGCTCTGGCCGAACCCTCCAACATAAGGGGCAAATGCTTCATAGCTACCTCATCATTGCCGCCGCCAATCTAGACAGCCACTCGGTAGTCCTCAAGCCAAGTGTCAGGTTTGGACTCACCGGTGAAATTACTGACTCCAGTCGCCAACCTGAAGTTGGGAGGAATCACTGCGGCTCTGATGGCAATGCTAAAACACTCTGGCCCTGAGACATGAACTCTGCTGCTGGAGGGAACTTCTCTTTCATGACCTTCTCGGTGAGCTCTGTTCCTGTCGACCATGCCTTGAACGATGATGGATCTCGCATCAAAGCCTGGCTCTCTGGGGTCGACTGGAACCCTTCGCCCAACACTGTGCTGGCGTCTGTCATCTTGTTGCCGAGGAGCGTATGATCCACCCCTTGGGGGAGGGGTGGGCACTCGACGTCGATCATTGCGATCGAATCGGTGCTCATATGGCTCGCGATTCTTGTACTGATCATCACGCCGGCCTCCACGTTCCTCACGCCTTGGGGGCGATCTTGGACTATGGGCCGACTGGACTGAATTCGCAGTGACGGATCTGCTGTGAATCCTGTTCCGTGATTGTGATACGACTGAATTTTGATCTCCTGCTGCCCGAAGTAAATCTCTGATCTGTTGCAAACCTCTACCCGCCTTCGACTGGGAAGGCTGAATTGATTCTGCTATACGGGTTGCAGTTGCTAAATTCTGAATCAGAGTTCGATATACCTGAGTTGGTTGTGGAAAGAGCTGACGTCGACTGGATTCTGGAACCCGTGGTCGCGTGCGCTCGTCGAGAACTCGCTGGAGGTTCTCCAGTCGAGTGCGCTCGGCCAGGTTGGCCAAGCGTGCATCCTCCAAGGCACGAGCCTCGGGGGTTTCTCCAACGATAGGAGTGTGAAGCGCATCCAAGTTTCGGCGGCGAAGTTCCTCCCTCTGCAGCGAAGTGAGGGGCTTGGGTTGGTACTCTTCGTGAGCGGGCGCCGGATCGCCTCCACCGTCGCCTCCGTCGGTGCAGGGGAATCCAGGAGGACTTCGTGGTCCGCCGACCATCAGAACCTCTGCTGCCGGATCACTGCTATCGCACTCGGACACAGTCTCTGCGGAGCCAGTCGACAGATCGAACATGCCGTAGAGAGATTCGTCGGGCTCGATTGCCGCAACTTGGGAAGTGGCCGACTGGCGAGCCACCGCATGCCTCACCCACCGCTGAAGCCTCGACCGACCGGAGCGCTTGCGCCGGTGAGAGACTGGGTGTGAGGACGACACTAGAACCGACCCATACTGGGTCGACGGTTGCCGCAGGAGGACGCCGCAGACGCACGCGCGAAAGTGCGTTGCCCTGCGGATGGGGAGCGCGTCGATGTCGAGAGGAGCCTCCTGAAGCCAAGCGGAGTCGTCGGCGATGAATGTGAGCGCACCGAGACGGATCCCGCGGCCCTCGACCAAAACTCCACCTGAAACCATGATGTAGGATATCGAAAGAATCCTAACTTCTCCAACAAATCGCTAGAACACCTGCCCCACGGTGGGTGCCAACTGTCGTGGTTCTAAGTCTGACAGTAGAATGGGGGGTAGGTATGGAGAGGCAAGGTACTAGCTACGGAGTAGTTGGTACGCACGGGTTTTACGAGTTCAGGCCCTTCACGGAGGAAGTAACAGCCCAACGTCTCGGAGCCCGGAGGCGGTCGACTGGATTATATGCATATGAATTACAGGGGTGCGAACCCTTCTACCTGTGGAGGGGGGTGGCTTATATAGAGTGCGCCAGGACCCCAGCCAGCCCACGTAGCGGAGGGTTAAAGGTATATTAAGGCCAGGCGTTACTGGTAACGCCTTACATAAAGTGTCATCATGACCATAAATACTACTTAATTACAGACCGTTTGGACACCGAGTGGCCCTCGAACTCCTGGTGGTCGAGTGGGTCTTCATGGTCGAGTGTCTTTGAATCTGTCGAGTGGAAACCTACCAGGTCGACTGGAAGGCAGTTTATTCTAACGATGTCCTTGGGGAGGGTATCTTGGACAGGTCCATGACCCTACCCTAGGTACATGACTTCATCACTGGCCGGCAGTCACAACAGAGGTGAGGCAGCAGGGGCTCGTCGGCTCAGCAGGCGGGCGAATGTGGCCGCCATTATGGCAAGGCAGCACGGCCGACATCTCCAGAGGGGTTACAGGGACCGCAGGGCGCAGACGTGGCACTGGCGGCGGAGGCACATGTTCCCGATCCAGATTTGATCGGGGCATATGGGTGCTTGACGTGGGAGCCGTGGACCGAGGCGACGATGCCGGCGAGCCTAGGAGGCCAGAGGGCATCGGCAGACGGACGGAGGAGGCACCGGCAAGGTGGCCGGGGACGGCGGTTGGCGGAGCTTGGCTGGCCGGCGCCGTAGGCGTAGAGCGGAGCTTGCAGGAGACTAGACGTCCTCGTACGGCCGGGCCGGCCTTGCGGCCGGCGAGGAAGGCCGCGGCGAGTGCGGCCGCCAGATCAGGGGCGGTGAGGGATGGTGCCGGAGCGGTCGATGCCGGCGCAGACGACGGCGTAGCCGTCACGGGCAAGGAGGTCCCTGCGGGCCGGCGAGCAGCCATATCAAGGGCTTCGAGGGTGATGAGGCACGGACTAGCGAGAAGCCAATTCGTGCGTGTAGACGGCCCGATCTTTCACGACGATGCTTGATCAACAGTTCTTGCACCTTGTTCCTCTTTGCAACCTCTCCAATAATAATTTTTACCCGTGCACGAAAATACACGAACAAAGATAAAGACCCAGTTGGATCAGTACGTAGGCGTCGATGTGATCATCAACCCTCCATCGCTAGTAAATTTCCCTCATGGAAAATCACACAAGATACACATGATCTGGTCACCCTGAACTCGGGCGTTTTCTGTAGTTTTATTCAACTCCAAAACTGATATATACATGGCCGAAGCCTGGCTTTATATTCTAAAGTAAATGCACGCGGTATCTACCAAAGTAGCTAGACTCACAGATAAGAGTCCTAGGAAATCACGTTATGTTCCAACTTGGTTTCTTTTCACGTACAACACGCACAAGGAAACAAAGTGGATATCTTTTCAAACAGAAAATAATAAACCACCTAACAAACTCTGTTCTACTTGATGGAGATTAGGAAGGAACCTAATCTTATTTTCCCTGGCGGTGTACGGAAGGTAGGAATTATCTGATCAGGTACTGGTTCTTGGTAGCTCTTCATGCATGCTTCATTCATACGTGTATCACTTGAATTTGTCCTTTTATTACTGTTTGCTTTTAACCTCCAGCAGCTATCACGTGTATCACCCAAACAACGAGGTTCTGAAGTATAACTGGCAAAATCAGTCAAACCAGGGCCACATAATATTCGTACGCGTCCGTCCTTGCCACAGTTTAGCTGACATTGCACTGCATCTATATTTTCTTTGCATGTGAACATCTCTATATTCTTGGCCATAGAATAATTATTTATCTGAGTAGCTAAATTATTGCTCATGGCTTTAATTGATTTTGGTTCATCCGGGACAACACTTAATGGCACACTGGATGCAACCATGTTCGTATCATCCTCTCTCCCTTGAAGCAAAACCGTCCTCGGTTTTGAGTCTAATTTCAGCGCAACTTTCCTCTCTGGAACTTGCTTCTCTATGGATATTGCATTGTCTCTCATCGGTTTCAACACATGCTTCTTTCCATCATGCATGAATGTGTATGTATTTAATTTTCCAGCATGCACTGCATCATGATCAAACTGCCTCGGTCTTTCCAATAGCAACTGACACGCGTCCATCGGCACAACATCACAATCCACCTTATCAATATAATCTCCTACTGCAAACTTCACACGTACCTTATGTGTGATCTTTAATTTTCCGGAATTGTAAAGCCACTTCACATAGTGGGGTTGTGGGTGCCTCCACATGGACAAACCCAAAGCCTGCACGAGATCTTTGCTAATGGCGTTGGTAAAACTGCCACCATCAATTATCATCTTGCATGCATGGCCCTTGACCATGCACTGTGTTTTAAAAACACTCCATCGCTGCCCCTTTGCATCGCCATCCTCCTGCACCTTCTCCATCAGGAGATTTAGCCCCTTTATGGGTGCATCAACTTCATCTTTTATTTCTTCGAGCTCCCCTCTTCTCTTCCGCAAACGATTTTTCCAATCTACAGTGAACACATCTGTTGGCATGGGAATAAAACAAATTTGTTGGCCCTTCCATGCTAGAGAATAACTATTTTTCTTGACATCCCGAACAGCCCCGACTCGCTTGCACCATGGGTTCCCGAGTAGCAGATGGCACGACACCATGGACACAGGACAAACATGAAAAAATTCCGCACAACAATATTTTCCCAGATCAAAAATTAGCAAAATCTGATGCGTAATTTTGATTTCACCTTTGAACCACTTCAGCGTGTACGGTCTTTCAAGAGGTGACATCTTCGGCCCTAATTTTTCCACCACCTCGATTCTCACCATGTTGACTGCAGTACTCTCATCGATCGTCAAATTGACACGACGTTCCTTCACGACGCAACGAGTGTGAAAAAGAACGACCTCGCCGATGCCTTCCTCCTCCATCAATATGTTCTTGCTCAACACCTTGATGCTCGGCTCCCCAGACGACACTGCCACTTGATCGACGTGACCAACCTTAGCTCTGAATACCACCTGATGGGGCACGGACTAGCGAGAAGCCAATTCGTGCGTGTAGACGGCCCGATCTTTCACGGCGATGCTTGATCAACAGTTCTTCCACCTTGTTCCTCTTTGCAACCTCTCCAATAATAATTTTTACCCGTGCACGAAAATACACGAACAAAGATAAAGACCCAGCTGGATCAGCACGTAGGCGTCGATGTGATCATCAACCCTCCATCGCTAGTAAATTTCCCTCATGGAAAATCACACAAGATACACATGATCTGGTCACCCTGAACTCGGGCGTTTTCTGTATTTTTATTCAACTCCAAAACTGATCTATACATGGCCGAAGCCTGGCTTTATATGCCAAAGTAAACGCACGCGGTACCTACCAAAGTAGCTAGACTCACGGATAAGAGTCCTAGGAAATCACGTTATGTTCCAACTTGGTTTCTTGTCACGTACAACATGCACAAGGAAACAAAGTGGATATCTTTTCAAACAGAAAATAATAAACTACCTAACAAACTCTATCCTACTTGATGGAGATTAGGAAGGAACCTAATCTTATTTTCCCTGGCGGTGTACGGAAGGTAGGAATTATCTGATCAGGTACTGGTTCTTGGTAGCTCTTCATGCATGCTTCATTCATACGGGTATCACCTGAATTTGTCCTTTTATTACTGTTTGCTTTTAACCTCCAGCACCTATCATGTGTATCACCCAAACAATGAGGTTCTGAAGTATAACTGGCAAAATCGGTCAAACCAGGGCCACATAATATTCGTACGCATCCGTCCTTGCCACAGTTTAGCTGGCGTTGCACTGCATCTATATTTTCTTTGCATGTGAACATCTCTATATTCTTGGCCATAGAATAATTATTTATCTGAGTAGCTAAATTATTGCTCATGGCTTTAATTGATTTTGGTTCATCCGGGACAACACTTAATGGCACACTGGATGCAACCATGTTCGTATCAGAGGGGCTGAAGAGAGAGGGCGGTATGGAGATTTCGGATCTGGTCCTGGCGGGAGCAGGGGATGCCGGAGGGAGTAGATCGGGCGGCGCCGCCAGGGGCGCTCACCCTTCGTCGCGGGAGCCCAGTTTCATTCCCCCTGTGGCCGAGAGAAAAATCTTTGAGTAATGTAATGCCGCGAGAGTGATGTTCTGACAATTTACATGCTACATTGATTCTCAACAGGGTGTAAAGTAGAATTCAGCAGTGGGAGGATTAGTGGGGAAGGATATGCAAGTCTGGTGTCCGTAAATGTTACCATTTCACACAATTCTTTATTACATCGATACACACTCACAGAAACACAACCTAGGACAACATCGATGTAACAAAGGCAAGATAATATCTAACACACTCGATCTTAGACGTAACCTTCATGAATCACTCGCGGCAGCTTCAGCCCTCTGGCGCACCGCCCTCCTGACGCTGATTTCTGACTGTATGATATGACCCTAACCCGGGGCCGCCAATATCACGCTGATGACAAGACACGGCTCAATGTCAGTGGCATAATTTAAGGTACACTTAAGATTTTTTCTCTATAGTAGGGAGAGGGGGGGGGGGGGCAATGCCCCCTTTGGCCCCATGAAGCTCAGCTACTGCTCGACGCCATTGTTTGCAGGCGGGCAGCGCGGGCAATGAGCTGTTGCGGCGGCCTTGAGGGTCGGTTCGACGGTGGTTCCACCCATTCCAACTTCAGTGGTTCAGCAAGGGAGGATGATACCAAGTTTGGCAAACCAATGAGAAGCGATGAAACAAACGGAGGATCACACACCTTGACACGTGGCCGAGGCCACTGCAAGTCCTAGCAGCACCACGAGAACCCAGAGAGCTCTGTTCACAAGAAGATCACAAGACCGAACTGCTTGTCTTGCCGCACGATGACCTTATCTTTACCTAATACTAAAGCAAATTGGGTTTCTGGTCGTCCTTCATGGCATTTTTTAGAAAAGTCCCTCTATTTTAGAGAATTCAACCAACAGTCCTGTTTTAAATTAAAACGAGTCGTTTTTTCGTATTTTACATAAAAGTCCTTGTGTTTTTTAAATCAACCCGCAGTCCGGGTTTAACTCACACCCGAACCGTTATTTTACATTTTTTGAAATCCCCCCTGATGTTTTAGGTAATTCATCCGTAGATTATATTTAAGTCAAACAAATTCTTTTTTAAATCATCCATATCTTTTAAACCGTAACTCCGATTTGAACATGTTATATATGAAATTTGATTAGAAAAATATGTAGAATATGAATATGAGATTATTTTTACCTGTTAAGTATTTCTAAATATTATTTTGGAATTTATTTAAGTCAAACAAATGATTTTCTAAATTATTCGTATCTTTTAAACCGTAACTTCGATTTTAACATATTATATATGAAGTTTTATTGGAAAAATGTGTGGAATCTAAATATGATGTTAATTTTACCTGTTAAATATTTTTAAAATATTTTTTTGGAAGCAAACTTATAATTTATAGTGCAAGATCCATTTATCTTTCGTATCGGCGGCAATCCGGATTGCAAATAAACACCCCACTATAACCATATAGGGAAACCAAAGATCAATAACTACACATGCATACCTCTGAAAAATGTCACGGGGAAAACAACATATTTCTCATCGCGAGAGTGAGAGAAAGCGAGAGAGAGAGAGAGAGAGAGAGAGAGGGAGGGAGGAGAGAGGGAGAGAGACGCCTTAGGATTAACCATATTCAAACACATTTTTGTTTTGTTTTGTGTGAACACCGAGGACATCGCCGGCGAGGGTGACAAGGAGGATAAGCAGCAACACAAATATGATGCCTCACAAAAATAAAGGAGATGAACCTATTGTGGTCTTGAGTGACGGTTGTTGTGTTAAGAGCGTGTGTTATGTTTTCTCTCCCGTTGCAACGCACATGCTCTTTTGCTAGTAATAGTCGTTAGTGGATTTTTTTCTTTTTTTTATGGAGAGATACAGAGAGCAAAGTAAGGTCTTGCAAATGGTGTTAATTGACTTGGAGAAGGCCTATAATAGGATACTGCGGAATGTCATGTGGTGGGCTTTGAAGAAACACAAAGTCCCAGCAATGTACATTGCCCTCTGCTACTTCTTAAGCTTGCGTTGATTTTTTCCCTAGAATAGGAAAGGGTGATGCAGCAAATTAGAGATAAGTATTTCCCTCAGTTAAGAATCAAGATATCAATCCAGTAGGAGGCACAAGCAAGTCCCCAATAGATGCACCTGCACAAACTAACAAACACTCACACACAATGTGAAAAAGGGGTTGTCAATCCCTGCACGGTCACTAGCAAAAGTGAGATCTGATAGAGATAGATATAAAAGATAGGTAAAAGTGCAAAATAAAATAAATATAAATAAAGTGCAACAAAGTATTTTTGTATTTTTGGTTTTATAGATCTGAAAATATATGATGAGAAATAGACCCGGGGGTCATAGTTTTCACTAGAGGCTTCTCTCTTGAAAGAACACATACGGTAGGTGAACAAATTACTGTTGAGCAATTGATAGAAAAGAGCATAGTTATGACAATATCCAAGGCAATGATCATGAATATAGGCACCAGGTCCATGACAAGTAGACCGAAACGATTCTGCATCTACTACTATTACTCCACACATCGACCGCTATCCAGCATGCATCTAGTGTATTAAGTTAACAAGAACGGAGTAACGCCTTAAGCAAGATGACATGATGTAGAGGGATAAACTCAAGCGATACGATATAAACCCTATCTTTTTATCCTTAATGGCAACAATACAAATACGTGCCTCACTACCCCTTCTTTCAGTGCGTGAGGACACTGCAAGATTGAACCCATCACAAAGCACCTCTCCCATTGCAAGATAGATCAATCTAGTTGGACAAACCAAATCAATAGATCGGAGAGAAATACAAATCTATCTTAATCATGCATAAAAGATTTCATAGAAGACTCAAATAATATTTATAGATAATCTCATCATAAATCCACAATTCATCGGATCTCAACAAATGCACCACAAAAGAATATTACATCGAATAGAACTCCAAGAACATCGAGGAGAACATTCTATTGAAGATCAAAGAGAGAGAAGAAGCCATCGAGCTACTAGCTATGGACCCGTAGGTCTATAGTAAACTACTCACACATCATCCGAAGGGCAACATGGTTGATGTAGAAGCCCTCCGTGATCAGAACCCCCTCCGGCAGAGTGCCGGAAAAGGCCCCAAGATGGGATCTCACGAGAACAAAAGCTTGAGGTGGCGCAAAAGTATTTTTTGGTGTGCCCTCTGACGTAAGGAGAATATTTGGGTATTTATAGAGCTGAGATTAGGGTAGAGGAGCCACGGGGGGCCCACAAGCCTAGGGCGCGCTCCCCTATTGCTTGTGGCCCCCTCGTGGGTCTTCTGGCCTCTTCCCTGAAGCTTCGTGGTTGTCTTATGGTCCAAGAAAAATCATCGTAAAGTTTTATTCCGTTTGGACTCCGTTTGGTATTGATTTTCTGTAGAAGACAAAAACAAGGAAAAAATATCAACCGGCACTGGGCACGAGGTTAATATGTTAGTCCCAAAAAATTATATAAAATAGCATACTAATGCATATAAAACATCCAAGATTGATAATATAATAGCATGGAACAATAAAAAATTATAGATACATTGGAGACGTATCAAGCATCCCCAAGCTTAATTCCTCCTTGTCCTCGAGTAGGTAAATGATAAAAACAGAATTTTTTATGTGGAATGCTACCTATCATGTTTCTTAATTTATTCTTTCTTATTGTGGCATGAATATTCAGCTCCATATGATTCAAAACAGAAGTTTAATTGTGACATAAAAACAATAATACTTCAAGCATACTAATAAAGCAATCATGTCTTCTCAAAATATCATGGCTAAAGAAAGTTATCCCTACAAAATAATATAGTCTTGTCATGCTCTATCTTCATCACACAAAGTATTTGTCATGCACAACCCCGATGACAAGCTAAGCAATTGTTTCATACTTTTAATTTTCTCAAGATTTTTCAACTTTAATGCAATACATGAGCGTGAGCCAGGGATATGTCAGGAAACGTAGCATGCAATTTCAAAATATTGCTACGCTCACGCATGATCTATCTAGGAGATGCATAGCAACGAAGGGGAGAGTGTGTCCACATACCCTCATAGACCGAAAGCGAAAGCGTTTGTTTAACGCGGTTGATGTAGTCGAACGTCTTCTCGTTTCGAATGATCAAGTACCGAACGTACGGCACCTCCAAGTTCTGCACACGTTCAGCGCGATGACGTCCCTCGAGCTCTTGATCCAGCAGAGTGTCGAGGAAGTAGACGAGTTCCGTCAGCACGATGGCATGGTGACGGTGATAGTGATATGATCCGCGCAGGGCTTCGCCTAAGCTCGGCGAGAATATGACCGGGGGCGTAAACTGTGGAGGGGGCGCCGCACACGGCTTGGAACAATTGATGTGTGTTGTAGGCGCCCCCTCCCCACGTATATAAAGGAGGGAGGGGGAGGAGGCCAGCCCTAGGCGCGCCCCAAGTAGGAGGAGTCCTACTTGAGTTCCTATCAGGATTCGGCCCCCCTCCTTTCCTTTTATCGGTAGGGAAAGGGGGAAAGAGAGAGAGAGGGGGAGAAGGAAAGGGGGGCGCCGCCCCCTCTCCTAGTCCAACTCGTCCTCCTTCCCAGTGGGGGGCGTGCCACCCCTTTGTGGGCTGGTGTGCGTCCCTCCTATTTCCCATATGGCCCATATCTTCCACCGTGGGGTTCCGATAACCCCCCGGTACTCCTATATGCACCCGATACATTTCGGAACACTTCCGGTGTCCGAATTGTCGGCGTTCTGGGAACAGGGGTCCCCAGACTTGCCTGCCTGCGGCCCGCGGCGTGGCTCAAAGGAGGCCCAGGATGGCCCATCTTCATCAACACAAGCTCAAGACCCTCGCGAGGGGCCAAGCCTCGCGGGGCGGACGACCAAGAGCTTCCTCAGGCGTGGCCTCGTCAGGCTGGCTCACGAGGAGGCGGAGAGTTCAAGGCGGGGTACCTCGCGAGGTGCCCGTGACGTAAGCCATGACGACCGAGGGCGCCAGTCGGGTGCCAGCCCGCGCATCGTCCTCCTTTCCTTGTTGGTGCAAAGGGGGCAAGCGCAGGCAAGGGCATCAAGCAAAGGCATCCGTTTCTGTGCAACAAGACCAAGACCAGCCCCAACGGCTGGAATGCAGTCATCGTGGAGCCCAAGCAGGCGTCATCACCAGAGCCTTTGGCAGGCGAGGACCAACTTTAGTCAGGATAAGTGTACCCGCTGTTCCCCTTCAAAATGGCCAATTGTTGGCGCCCTTCCCGCTCAATATTTGGGAAGAGGCCCAGGGCCTTCGCCTATAAATAGGGGTAGCCACACTCAGAGTAGAAGGAGGACGATCGGATCAAGCATTCGGAATCCAGAGAGAGAGAGAGAGAAACCCGCTCCTCAGGTTAGAGCAACGGGATACCACTTAGCAGTTCATCACACCCACCAAGAACAGACCCTCGCGATGCTGTTCTTCCCTGTACTGTTCTTCGTCAGCCCCAGAGGCAATCCACACACCACAAACTAGAGTAGGGTATTACACCACAACGGTGGCCCGAGCTAGTATAAATCTTGCGTCTCTTGTGTTGTTCTTGTTAGTAGTTTAGGTCCCTGCGGTTCGGCGAGGTACGAGACGGTGGAGGGTTGGATCTCCGCGCGCACCCCAGAGTTCGAACCTTAAGGGTCTGACGGAACCCGTGATCCGACATTTGGCGCGCCAGGTAGGGGTGCGCCAGAATCTGCCTTTCGTCGCCTCGTTCTTCCCCGACCAACGCAACCATGTCCGACGCTCGTCGGGCCCGCTCCGAGCGCCGAGCCGCCCTCGCCTCCCACGCCGCCTGGGCCGCTCCCGTCAGCCGGCGCCCTCGTCGTTCCCGGCGGGGGACGGGCAGCAAGCATCGCCCCTCCGCTTCCCGGTGACTTCATGGGGGAGGCCGCGCGGCTCCCTGGTCGCCTGCCCCCTCGCACCGGCTTCTCCACTCGTCGCGGCCCTCCTCGGCGGCTCGCAGGCGCCGCCCTCCAGCCGCCATGTCAAGACATTCATCCACCGGGTCGGCGCCGCCTCCACGCGGCAGGGGGCTCCCTCAAGCCGGACGGAGTCGTCGGCCGGGCTGACCTTCGACTCTCAAGACCACCCCGCCAACTCGGCCGGCTCGGGCGTGATCCCGCTGCTCTGCACACCTACCATCTGCCAGGTTGCCATTACCAGGACCCTCACGACGGCGGCGCCGGCCTCAATGTACTCTCGGTCGAGGCCTTCAATCTCCTCTGCATACCCAGGGAGCGGCTGCTGCCCAGCCGGCCTTTTTCGGGCGTAGGAGGAGGGTCGTCCAGCTCCTTGGGGCAAATCCGGCTTCCGGTGACCTTCGGCACCTACGACAACTTCCGCACGGAATTGGTCGACTTCGACATCGCCCCCATCGGCCTCCCCTACAACGCCATCCTCGGCTATCCGGCATTGGCCAAATTCATGGCCGCCACCCACCCGAGGTACAACCTCATGAAGATGCCGGGGAGCAGTGGCGTCCTCACCATGCCCGGGGAGACCGGTGGTGCGCTGCGAGCGCTCAGGCTCACCCTCAGGATGGCGGCCGCAGCACAGCCCGCCGATGCGGAAGCCACCAAGCCCAAGGGGGCTGCGCTGACCAAGAAGAAGCAGTTGTTCAGCCAAGACAAGGCGGAGACCAAGCAGATACCCGTCGATGAGGATGGGTCCACGAACGGCACCTTCACCATAGGCGCCAACCTCGAGCCCGAGCAGGAGGAAGCCCTTGTCAAGTTCCTGCGTGCGAACAAGAAGGTGTTCGCCTGGGAGCCCGATCAGCTGGCTGGGATTCCACGGGGCGTGATCGAGCACCACCTCAACGTGTGCCCCAACGTGCGTCCAGTGAAGCAGAAAGCGAGGAGGCAGTCCACCGAAAAGCAGGCCTTCATCGTCCAAGAGACCCGCAAGCTAGAAGCCGCGGGGGTTATCCGCGAGGTCCGATACCCAGATTGGTTGGCCAACCCCGTGGTGGTGCCGAAGAAGGGAGGAAAGGAGCGCATGTGTGTCGACTTCACCAACCTCAACAAAGCATGCCCACAGGATCCATTTCCACTCCCTCGCATCGACCAGATCGTCGATTCCACCGCCGAATGTGACCTGTTGTGCTTCTTGGACGCCTTTTCGGGGTATCACCAAATCAAGATGGCGGTGGAAGACGTGGAGAAGACGGCCTTCCTGACCCCATGCTGATGTGATAATTAACCGACCTCAATAGACAGCAGAAACGCCAGCCCGCCGCACTTTGATAGAGACGAGGAGGGGGAAGCGATACAGGCTGCTGGATTACTAGAGATAGGTGTCGCACGGAAGCCAAGAAATATGGTGATAGCGTGGCTTAGCCGTGTACTAGTATGATGTAACTACACTGGGCTGCCGTGTTTCGTACTCTTCCAGTCCACTGTGGAGATGATTGGTTAAATTTATATCGTTGGATAATATTGAATATTATGAGTGCAGACGCTCCACCACGAGGTTCCTTGCTCCACCACGAAATATGTAATGAATTTCTACACTGGGCTGCCGTGTTTCGTACTCTTCCAGTCCACTGTGGAGATGATTGGTTAAATTTATATCGCTGAATAATATTAAATATTATGAGTGCAGACGCTCCACCACGAGGTTCCTTGCTCCACCACGAAATATGTAATGAATTTCATCCAGTTTGTAGGAATTTTTTCGAAATGTAATGAATTTCATCCGGTTAATTTGAAATTTGCTTTGTTTGCACGAATTTCGTCCGGTTAGTTCGTATATTTGTCAAAGGTATGCGGGCAGTGTCGGATGGCATCCATCAGTGTCCTCGGACAGATGCCGGTGTGAATTTGTGGGCCAGCGCTGGATATGCCCTAACTATCATGCTATAATCGCTAACAATCCTCCATTATTTGGCAGGGAACAATTATCCCTCGATCAAAATCAGATCCGCGGTGTTTCGCACTCCTCCCGCGTACGAGTGTAAACTCTTGCTTACATAAAAATGGAGCAAGTGGACGACACTGTACCACGTCATATCACTCAAACTAGCCCGCCTAACGAGCGGGAAAGCACCACCCTCGTCATTTTGTTCTTTATTTCTATCAATCGATCGCGCGAAAATGTTACGCTTCGCAAGTTCCAAAGGAAAAGGCGGCACACTTATGACTCGTACGCGTCGCAACCCCGACAGTCCGGCTCGCACGCCGCTCACCAAAGGGGACATGCGTTGTCTTGCAATTTCACTGACATGTGGGACCGTAATTGAATAAACCGTCGATAGTCGAAATCTAATCGCTCGGCGGGCGTCGGCTGAGAAGAGAGAAACGGAGGAGGGAGAAGAGATCGCCCGCCCGCCGCGCATGGACTCCAAGAAATATATGGTGATAATGTGAGGTGGGCCATGCTGGAGTCCGGACCGCTTCCGGAGCCCGCTCTCACCGCCCTGGCCCCTCAAGACGCCAGCTGCCCGCTGCATGCATAGCAAGTAGTCCCCGCTTATGTGGAGGAGAGAGAGGCATTGACAAAGTCAAGGAGTAACAGTGGAGACAATAGCTTTCATCAAAAATAAACAATGAATACTCGTTGCTCGTCCTCTATATCAGAAAGAATACTTTCATTCGCCGACATGTGGGACGTCGACCATCCTGGTCCACCTGCCATGCACAAAATTATCCTGGTCTACCCCGGTCGTATCGCAGGCCCAACCTTTCCCACCATAAGTTGTTCGGACGAAGGAACCATCATGACTTCGTTGAATTCCGCTTCTTCAAGAAAACTTACTGTACCCGCAATACTGCTACCACACACGAAGACTAGACGGCACTGTACCACGTCATATCACTGAAACCCACTAGGCCAAACTAGCCCGCCTAGGTCATCTATTTTGGAACGGAGGGAGTACGTCTCTACACTGCTATGATTTTGTGTTGCACGTTCTCTGTACTTTTGCTACGATTTTCCTACCCTATGAACCAAATGAGGCCTGAATGTATGTCGACTATTGTCAGATCGATCGCTAAGCCTACGATTTTAGGAGCTAGGGCTATTGGTCGATCGACGAGGGATAAGTATAAGCATACCACGAGCTCATCAGCCTCAACGTTTCTCTTCTGTGAGTGTTTTGCAAGTACTATAGCTCGCATAGTAGCTAGCCTACTAACACCAAGAATCATCAAGCAAGCCCTGCTGATATGATAAACAATTCAAACTTACATCTAAGCATGCCATATATTACATCAAAAGCTGGTGAGGATAGATATGTTTCCATAACTCGGAGAGGATTCGCATGATTCATCGCATGATTCACTATCAAACCAAAGTAGCAAGATCTATCCACATAAGATAGTGCACTATCCCTAAGATGGTTTGATAACACACATCGTTCTGGTAATTAAACACAGGGCAATGCAAACTACCCTCAAGGATTAGTGAGGGAGTCCTGGACTAGGGGGTGTCCGGATAGCCGAACTATCATCGCGGCCGGACTCCAAGACTATGAAGATACAAGATTGAAGACTTCGTCCCGTGTCCGGATGGGACTTTCCTTGGAGTGGAAGGCAAGCTTGGCGATACGG
>LR880968.1:110371925-110419665 GCA_904067115.1 Aegilops sharonensis | reverse complement strand
CCGGACTCCAAGACTATGAAGATACAAGATTGAAGACTTCGTCCCGTGTCCGGATGGGACTTTCCTTGGCGTGGAAGGCAATCTTGGCAATACGGATATGTAGATCTCCTACCATTGTAACTGACTCTGTGTAACCCTAACACTTTCCGGTGTCTATATAAACCGGAGGGTTTTAGTCCGTAGGACGAACAACAATCATACCTTAGGCTAGCTTCTAGGGTTTAGCCTCCTTGATCTCGTGGTAGATCTACTCTTGTACTACCCATATCATCAATATTAATCAAGCAGGAGTAGGGTATTACCTCCATCGAGAGGGCGCGAACCTGGGTAAAAACATCGTGTCCCTTGTCTCCTGTTACCATCCGCCTAGACGCACAGTTCGGGATCACCTACCCGAGATCCGCCGGTTTTGACACCGACAATTAGCGCGACCAACTATTTCTTTTCATCGATCTCTCGGGCAATGACCACAACACGGACATCGGCATGGGAATCGATTTCTGGGGCGATGTCCACAGGACTGACCGCGACATCGGAATCGATCTCTGGGGCGATGTCCACAGGACTGACCGCGACATCGGAATCGATCTCTGGGGCGATGTCCACAGGATGGACAATGGTATCAGAATCGATCTCCGGGGCGATGCCAACAGGACGGGCCACGACATCGGAATCATCAAGGACAACCACCGGCACCTGCACAACACTAACATATTAGCAAGCACATTAAAAATAATCAAAAAGCAAGCACATTGCAAATAATCAAAAACCACAACTATGGTAATAAGCCTTTATTTTTTACCTTGTGCAGCTCACCGGGGGATCTCATCCCTCCGGGGGCCATCTCCTCGTCCTCGATGGGGGCCATCACCTTGCCAGGGGAATACTACTTCTCAACGGCGGCTATCTCCTCAAACTCGGTCTAGGTGGCAATCAGAGCTCCTGGGGTAGGCACCATGGGGCCCTTGTTGTTCTTCCAACTTTCTTTGAGGAGTTCGTCCGCCAACGTCCTCAACTCTTTGGCCAGTGCTTGTTTCTTGGAGTTCTTCGTCTCCATGGGTTGGCCTGCCAACATGGTCAACTCGTTGGTCGGTGCTCGCTTCCTGTAGATCGCTGTCTCCAGTGGGTTGTCCGCTGGCAACTCTTTGCCTAGTGCTCCAGGATCCATCAATGAACTGACAAGCAAAAAGCAATCAAAAGGAAACCACAATCGCAATGAAAACGGGAAAAGAATAGGATGTGAGAATCGGTCGGTGCTTCGCAAAAAGAAGATTATTGGAATGAAAATATAGCAGCATAACTGATTCACCCACCTTTCCTTCGTTGATAGAGAAGAAAAATGGCAGAAGTGAGTAGCATGGAGTGAGGTTTTCTTAAAGAAAGGGAAGAAAGGGCTTGAACAAGCATTCCAATGAAATGATGGTTGCTTTGTCCAGTCCAACTTGGAGGCCACCTTACCACTGCTGGTAAAGGTGTGGGTTTGTGATATGACAGGTCATGATGGCCACACCGAGGTGACAGGTGAGTCTCGACTGTAGCACCTCGCTGTGATATGGTGGATGGCACGCGGGCCCGGATGCTTTGAAATGTCAATAACTTGATTTTAGTCTCTTTAGTATTTGGATCCAAGCATGGATGATGCTAACAAGTTTTAGTCCCACTACATTTAGTCATGAGACTAAAACGTATCAAAGCACTCTCTTAGGCTGGTCATAGTGGGGAGTAACTTAGACTAGTGTCATGCATATGACACTAGTGTAAGTTACTACCTCCATAGTGCAAAGTAACATAGTAGTAGTATCATAGATTGCTTCATTTATTATGTCATAGACTCATTTTGCCTCGGAAAGCGCTATGTTACAATAACATATTATGTTACCACAAGCACCTATTTCCTCATTAAATACTTGCCACATAAGAAAAATTGTCTTGGGATGTATTAAGTTACTACCTAAGTTACTCCCACTATGGCTAGCCTCAATATTGTGCACCGCGACCAAGGCGGAGAGGAAAACGAGAGAACTACGTAATTAATGCATGAGTTTAATTAGGGTAGTTTTGTAAAGTACGAGATACATTCCTCCAATCGCAAAATGCCTTGGTTCGTGAGATTTGAGATTTGAGCCCTATAAACCAGAGGGGAGGGGGTACTGCACACGGTGTAGTCTAGTCACTTGTTTTTTTAGCCGAAGTCCAGTCACTTGTTGAAATCTCTAGAAAGGCAAATACTCCTTTCTGGTTTACAGGTCTATACTACTCCCTCCGTCTAGGTGTGTAAGTCATCTTACGAAAACCAAATAGTCCCAAAACACTTAGGCGCGGTGCATTAACTTCTACCTTGTTTCTTGTTTCTTGACATACGTATCAACCAATAAGAGATGAGAGGTGTGCATGCTTTTAATGACTTGCAATGGCTAGTTCATTGCATGGAATGCTATTAATTAGCAAATAAACATTGGTGACCCCACAAGGAAACGGTGCTAAGCGCGTGGACCTATGCAGAATGAGTATCAACCAATGGATAATGGAGTTTCATTGTTAAACAATAGCAATTTTGTCTCATGCAAGAGCCTGGCTAGTACTCCAAGGAACCGCACCACGCAAGCGTTCACAACTGCCACGTTTGGTTTGCACTTGGATCTTCGCCTCTTCGATAAGATGAACAATGATGTTACCCCTACTTCTACAGTATCGAATCCACTGCTGCATGTCCGTCCACCTCGTGCGGGAGGGATAGCGTGTAGCGAAAGCTTCTACTTACTGCTCCTGCCTTTGCGTTCATGACAGGTGGGCCCAACAGGTGGTTGGCCCACCTGTCATGCAGCCAAAGGCAGGTGCAGTTAAGGCACCGGAGCTCAGTCCGCGAGGGAGAGGGCGTCGTAGTAATAAAATTTCTCGGGCTTGTACGAGTTGACGCAACACATCAAAGCACTGCATTCGATAAAACTCTTTTTACACATTTCAAATGGGCTACTTCGTATGTAGGAGTAGACATAATCTGCTTCGTATGTACTCCCTCCATTCCAAAATATAAGTCTTTTTAGAGATTTCACTATGAACTGGAGTACATACGAAACAAAATGAGTGAATCTACACTCTAAAATATGTCTATAAACATCTGTATGTACTTTGTAGTGGAATCCCTAAAAAGACTTACATTTAGGAACGGAGGGAGTAGTCACTTGTTGCAATCTCTAAAAAGACTTATATTTGGAAACGGAGGGAGTACAACGCATGCAATCATGCCGTGACTTTCCTTTTGATACTTGCATGTGTTGATTTGATGCACCTTGCCAAATTTTGACTATAAATTTAATTAACCAAATTTTCATGCATGTCACAAAAAATCATGGGGCTGTTTGGATTGTGACTATGTTTGTCTTATGTTGCCACATTCTTTTTGCCACACTTGCCACACTTGGCTAACCTGAGTTGCTCAAATTGTTAGACACACTTTGGCTTGCCTAAGGGAATCTTGCCACAATTTTTGTGTCTATGACATGTGGGGTTCCCTGCTAATAAAAAAATCTTGTCTTAGGTGTGGCTAATAAAAAAGACTTATATTTAGGAACGGAGGGAGTAGAAAAAATGCATGTTGGGGCAACCCACATTTCCGCTAATTTTAGCCGTGGGCTTGTTCACAATTTTTACGAGGGGGTGGTTGTTCATTTAATGGAGGGACTTGTGGTACTACCAGACTTGAAAGATACAAAGTGCGACCTAGCACACCGTAACACCACTTGGAACAAGCGGGTAGCTATCTCAAAAAACAATCAACAACTAAAAAAACCACGACCTGGCATGTAGTATAGTACACAATTTTAAACGATTGTTTTGATGCAGTGAAAAAGGAAAACTACCCCACTACTTTTATATAGGCCGGAGCCTCCGCGCTTGCTTGCTTGGGTTGCTCTATTCACACACTCTCATCCTCTCCAGATCTAAACAAGATAGGGGTAGTAACCCTATCTTTCTCCCGTCAAGAAACACTGGCTTTCTATCCTCACCGCTGGTTACAGATCCGGACGTATCCCCCTTCGCCGGTGAAGGGGAGGAGGGGCAGCATTTGGGCCGCCGTCGACAGCGAGGGAGGAGACCCACTGCCGGCCGCACCGTTATCTCTGGCCGAGCGCCGGCGCGGGATGTCCTCCGATTCCTTCGTCGTTTCCTGTGGGCGGATCCGACCTCCCGCCGCCCACTTATCCACATCCCGACGACCTTCAGGTATATCTTCGTTCGAAACCGCCTTAGCTCTACTTCCCCAGCTCGCTACGTTGCTGCATGTGCATCAATTTCTACCTCTCAGCCCCTCTCGATCGGATGGTCCAACGTCACCTATTTTTCTTCTTCTATTGTTAGAGGTAAAGCTACTTCATGGAGTCGGATCTTGTACTCCCTCCATCCGAAAATACTTGTCATTGAAATAAAGTAGGGGTGGGGGAATTTAGTATGTACATCGGACTTGGTACAAACAGGAAGGAAAGGGGATGAAAGTAGTACGGACTGGTCATCCAACCGGTCTCTTGGTCGAAAAGGGAAATATAGGGGTAACGCTGTACACAGTGGTATGACCAGGACTAGATTTGCTATCCACACATAGGAGTAGGTGGCTAGAGTGAACAAAAATGGGAACAACCCAGATATGTTTCTTGGATGTTTGTTTCTCGGGGCAACAAACTATGAATCACCACTTTATGCCCCTGTTTACGTACATGGTGCTGTACTGCTGGTGCACCCACTGTCCCATGCCCTTATATCAAATATTTATGCTCCGGTCGGAATAAAGGGGCATAAAACATAGGTCTTGATGAAAATAGAGGAATAGAGAAGGAATGTAGGTATAAAACTATGGAACAACGAACCGGAGGAAACTCTCAAGAGAATTTGTTCGGATGGACTACGAAATGTACAGATTTGTTTTTTTAGAGTAGCATGCTTGGCAGTATGAGATGCTATTTGTTTATTCAGCTGCACAATGACTACTCTTGTCCTCACGTCACGTACCACACATAGGTTGATTTTTTTTATTCCGGCAAACACAGCACAGCAACCTGTCTAACGCATGGCAGCGAGCGCCTGCCTCAGGCTTCCGCCCAAAAAATGAGCAGCGCGTGGATGTTTCTAATCCGATGGAATCAGTACTACCAGACCAGCTTTCCTATGAAACACTATTCACCTTACCCGTGTTCCGAACGGTTCGAAGGGAAATAATACGGTAGGAACTATGTTTCTACGAAAATCCTGCACCAAACCTGTGAACCGAACGCAGCCTTAGCTGTTCTTAATATAATGTCCCTGGTAAAAATGAAGCCATGCCACTGTTTTTGCCTGTAATTGTTTGAGACTCTGACAAGTTTAGCCAAATGTTTTTACCTGTAATTGTTTGAGACTCTGACTGCTTCCTCTGTGGCTTTTTGTGCAAACAGGGATATCTAATTCACCTGGTTGCTGTTGTGACCTTTTGGTGCACTGCACAAAACTCTTCTTAAAAGAAGTGACTTTTGTGCTATTTAACTGGAATGTCAGATGGAACAGTTGGTTCATTTTGGTGGAACTGCACAAAGGGAGATATGTGTTCTAATCCTCATCATCCATATTGGCGCAATAACCTTCCTTTAGGTAAGAATGACAATTAATGCAAGTGTTCATCTCTATTTTTGGACTGCCATGAGAAAATAATGCTGTTTTTTACTAGTACACTTGTACTCCCTCGCTGACAAAACCAATTCTGAATTAGAAGGCCAATCATGTACTTGGTTTCACCAACTGGTGAGGAGAAAGATAAACATAGCATGAAGAGGAAGAAGAAGAAGAATAAACAATGCCAAGGCGATCTTGCTGAAGCCATAGGCCTCAGTCGAGGCTATTCAAGGGCTCCGGCAACGACTACCTTACATGTGAGACGATCCTCCAGGGAGCCCTTCCACTTCTGCTGTCTCACTTAATTAATTAGGAGCACTTAAGTACCACTAATTTATTACTGCCTAATTTTCCTATTGGAGTTAAACAAATCTTTAGTAGGACCCTATGCTGAATCATGTACGTGTGAATGTTTGTCTATGGAGGTGAATCATGTGGTGGAGCAGGGAGGGAATATTATTAGTGTCATGACATAATAGTGCTATTGTTTTGCATGTCAATTTATTTCCATTGGTTCAATGACGCAATGTTTTGCGTATTGTCCATCATGAATTTGATGCTACTGTTTGAGTAATATGCTAATGTCTTCCTATCCTTTCTCACTAAGCTAATGAAGGTTTCACCTTGTTCCTACTTGTGCAAACAGGGATCATGTTGTGCCAATCATACATTTTAGTGGAACTACACAAGACAATACAATGAACTGTATCCCAGCTAGTGCTTTAACTCTGCTGTAAGTTCTTGATAATCTTTCGATATAATCTCAGCACTGGTAAACAAGAGTGATTTCAACCATACATTTGAAGTGCACAAAAATATATACTATTGTGTGATTCCAGTGAGTGCTTTATCATCTCTTATGGGACTACATGAATAAGCTTTTTTTCTCAGGTTGGTACGGGCCTAAGGCCTTCATCCATATTAGTTTACTGTCATCTCTATTTGTATCGTGCTACTTTCATGAGAAACTCCTTTATCTTTGCACTCTTAAGTTTTGCAACCTATGATAAATGGCAATGGTTTGAGTGTTGAGTTGAGCTAATTGGCACTGATTAAATAAACTAATACCTCTCTTTAAGCAAAACTACTATGTTGCTAACTTTACCCATTAAGATAATGAGGGTGCTTCTATTTGTTAGTGTATGTTTCATCAACTAGTCCCACTATTACAGTAATCTCACTCTCTCAATATATGTGCCAACAGGGATGCTCGATTTTGGTGGAACTGCACAAAAACTTTGGATGCTTCATTGCCTCGACAGCTTCCGTCCTTTCCCGTCAGTCGCTAATATCCGCTTGCTTTCTTCCTTTGCTGTCAGTCGCTTGGCTTATCTCGGCTTCCAGTCAAAGGAAATAGTAATTGATATGCTACCTCACACAGGTTGGTACTGGTCTTTATCCTGATTATTGTGCCTGTCATATGTATTGGTAATTTGGTATTGTGCTACTGTTTGCCGATTTCATAAAGGAGTAATTTGGAGCCTGAACTCGCAGGCAAATCATTACATCGGGTGATTTTAGTAGAACTGCACAAAATGATCAGATGGACAGGTACTTATGCTGCTGCTATGTACTCCAAAGTTCACTCAGACAAGCATCGATGTTGACAAGAAGTGCCTATATTCAGTCGAGTATCCACCAGTGTCAACCAATTGTCAAACTCCACGTATTAGGAGAGTGAACGCCAAAAATATTGCTTGGTGCATAGCCCAGAAAAACACAGTCCAGTCTTTGGTCCCAACTTGTGCCTTTTGGTTATCGGCACATATGGTAGCGAACTATATGGCATGGAGTCTAAAGATTCCAGACAAGTTGGTTGACGCGTATATTCATCTGGGACTTAATCAGTCTGCACGCCAAGGATGCTCCATTTCAGTTGAACTGCAAAAAAAAATTGGGCGGTTCATTTTCTCAACCGCCTCCTTTCTCATCTGCAATGTAGAATTTTGGCGAGATACAGGACCAAGATGAGTCAGTAAACTAGTTGGATGAAAGTAGTGGCCAAGTTGCTCAAACCTTCATCGGCACGAGGCCACTATTTGAGGATAAACCTACAAGAAAAGTTCAGATTGTCTGTGCTGCCTCTTATGTACTCGAAAGTTTACTCGTACAAGAACTAATTTTAGCAAGAAGTACCTCTGATTGAACACCATTTACCAGTCTGTACCCTAGGTAATTAAAGTTCGTCCATGGATCATATTGGCTGTGATCTCAATCATTTGGATGCATAAACGTACTGAACATGTGTATATATGAATCTTTTTGTGAATTATGTATGAATATTGTCGTGTGATCTATCAATCATTTGGATGCATAGATATGCTGAGCTTGTGTATATATGAATCTTTTGAGTTGTTGATAGTGAATGTTGGCCATGAATATGAACGTGTCCTGTGAACCTGATTTTGACATGAATTGCAACAGAACCAGTTATAACCCTTCTCCTCCTCTCAATCTGTGACTCCACTGCCGCGTTTTCCCATCTCCGAGTCGTTCCCGTCCGGGGCCTCGCCGTCGTCCACGGCCTTGCTGTGTTCGGTGTGGTGTGGTCAACAGACGAGAGTCATCGGAAGAGGACTGTACGTGGAGAGCCTGACGGCTGGGACCCACGAGGTCCATGGTCGCACGCAAGGAAAGTTCCTCCTTATTAAGCTGAAAAAAATGTTTCCTCCACCTGATAGCTGGGACCCACCGGCTGTATCTTCGCATGGAAGGAAGTGCCTCCTTGTTTTGCGAAAAAAATTATTCATCCCGTTGACAGCTGGGACCCGTCAGATTTGGTGACTGACTTGTGGGCCTGCTAAGCGGACGTGTACGCATGGCTTTGTCAACTTAATCAACAAATGATTCTAGCAGCTAGACCGTTGGATGTTAATCCAACAGCCGTGCTCCTTCTTCAACCTCTATTCTTGCTCCTGTCTCCCGTGGGCGGCACCGCGGCTATGCTGCCGCGCACCCGAACCAGCGAAGTTTCCCACTCCTCTCCATCTGCGACTCCACTCCCACGTCTTCCCCATCTCCGGGTCGTTCCAGTCTGGGTGCGCTCGGCACGGTGTGGTCAACGTGGTCAACAACCAAGAGTCATCGGAAGATGACTGTACGTGAGAGGCTGACAGTGGGGACGCACCACGCCCATGGACGCATGCATGCAACGGAACGCGGCGAGGTCAACGTGGTGAAGGAACGACTTCCATCGGAAGTGTATTGTACGTGGAGAGTCTCAGCTGGGTCCACGGCCGCAGCAAGTTAGTGCCTCCTTATTACGAGGAAAATAACGATTCCTCCAACTGGCAGCAGGGACCGACTGGACGAGCCATCGTATTTTGCGAAAAACACGTTTGCCCCCTGACTGCTGGGACCCACCTGACGGGCCACCGTATTTCATGAAAAAACGTCCCCCCGCTGTCTACTCGGACCCACCGGAAGTGCCTCCTTATTACGCACAAAAAAATGAATACCCCCTGCTAGCTGGGACCCACCTTGGTGGGAGGCTGGCTTGTGGGCCTACTAAGTTGACGGGGACGAAGGGCTTTGTCAACTTAGTCAATATGAACGATTCTAGCTCCAGTGACCATACGATGTCCATCCAACGGCCGTAGTGCTTCTTCAACCTCTGGTCTTCTTGCTCCAGCCGCCCAAACCAGCGCCGGTCGTGCCTCATGCTCCTACCTCCCGTGGCCGGCTGTACTGCCGCGGAGGACTCACCGCCCCCTACTATTCCCACCGCTGGCCAGGCCCTGCGACGACGGCAGCCTCACACCGCAGCCGAACCAGTGAACCCTCGTACTCCTCTCCGCTCGGGCTTCCACTGCCGCGTCTTCCCCGGCTCCGCGTTGTCCCCTTCCTAGGCCTCGCCGTCATCCACCGCCGTGGTGCTCTCCGCGCGGCGTGGTCAACGTGGTCAAGGAACGACTTCCATCGGAAGAGTACTGTACATGGTGAGGCTGACAGTTGGGTCCACGGCCACAGCCCAGTTTTTTTGTGATTTGCCAAGTAAGTCGCTTTGTCAGGCCTGTTGGGCTGCAAATCTTTCAAGACGAGGAGAGCTTTCTTCCGGCTGGCCGAGAAAATGGCCCATCAGTAATGAGAAATGGGCTGTAAATTTTTAAAACACATAAAGTGGCAATTAGTTTCAAATATCTTTTTTTTCATTTCAAGATTTTAAATTACATTAATTTTGAATTTGTTGGATTTTATATTGATATACATTTAGTTTTAAAATCAGTTTGAATGCGAGTCGAAATTTCAGGATTAAAAACAGTTCGGACCGGACCGAAATATGCAAAATTTCGTATAATTTTTTAACCGTGGCCACAATATGGGCTGTAATGCTAACAAAAAGAATATGGGCTCCAAAAAAACCTTAAGAATTAGCAAATGGGCTGTAAATTATTAGAAATAATGGCAGATGGGCTGTATGCTGTTTTCCACAGATTTGAGGCTTTCCTAAAAAAAGGTTGACGCACAAGCAGTGACTGTTGGATGGCCATCCAACGACCGTCGTGCTTCTTCAATCTCTGCTCTTCCTGCTCCAGCCGCTCAAACAAGCGCCGACGGGACTGTCTGCTCCCTCCTCCCCGCGGCCGGCTGTGCTGCCGCGCAGGCCTCACTGCCACACCGTACTCCCATCGCTGGCCTAGCCATCCCTCTACTCACCCACACCTGATGTTATTCTCCGGCGACAGCAGACGAACCAGTAAACCCTCGTTCAGTCATACTCCCCTCCGCGTGGGAAACAACTGCTGAGTCTTCCCTACCTCCATGTCGTTCCCTTCCTAGGCCTCGCCGTCATCCACCGCCCTGGTGCTCTCGGCGCGGCCTGGTCAACGTGGTCAACGACCGACATGCATCTGTACGTGGAGAGGCCGACAGCTGGGTCCACGGCCGCATGCAAGGAAATGCCTCCTTATTACGCGCAAAATAATGATTCATCCACCTGACATCAGGGACCCACCGAAAGGGCCTCGGTATTTCGCGAAAAAAACTTTACCGCCGCTGACATCTCGGACCCACCAGCTATATCTTCACATGCAAGGAAGTGCCTCCTTATTACAAAAAAATGAATACTCCCCGTGTTAGCTGGGATCCAGTATAGTGGCAGGCTGACTTGTGGGCCTACTAAGTTGACGGGGATGGAGGGCTTTGTCAACTTAGTCAATATGCACGATTCTAGCTCCAGTGACCGTACGATGACCATCCAACGGCCGTAGTGCTTCTTCAACCTTTGGTATTCTTGCTCCAGCCGCCCAAACCATCTCCGGTCGTGCCTAGTGCTCCTGCCTCCCGTGGCCGGCTGCGATGCGGCGGAGGACTCACCGCCCCCTACTACTCCCACCGCTGGACATGCCATCCCTCTACTCACCCACACCCCCTGTTATTCTACGGCGACGGCAGCCTCACACCGCAGCGAACCAGTGAACCCTCGTACTCCTCTACGCGTGGGCATCCACTGCCGCGTCTTGCCCGGCTCGGCGTCGTCCCCTTCCTAGGCCTCGCCGTCGTCCACCACCCTGGTGCTCTCGGCGCGGCGTGGTCAACGTGGTCAAGGAACGGCTTCCATCGGACGTGGACTGTACGTGGAGAGGCTGACAGCTGGGGCCAACGCCGCAGCAAGGAAGTGCCTCCTCATTACGCCCAAAATAATCATTCCTCCACCTGACAGGGCGGGACCCACCGGACGAGCCACCTTATTTCGCGAAAAAAACGTTTCCCCCTGACTGCTGGGACCCACCAACTACACCTTCGCACGCAAGGAAGTGCGTCCGGGCAAAAAAAAAACAATTCGCCCCCCTGACTGCTAGGACCCACCAGCTACATCTTCGCACGCAAGGAAGTGCCTGACAGTCGGGACCCACCTGGTCGAAGCATACGTAGCGTTGTCATTCTGGTTGCGAACGTGTACGTACATACTGGTCGATGTAGAGGCGCGCACCTGTCGTAGATGTAGAGGCGCACACGTAGCATGTACACGTACGTACAGCGGCGAGGGTGCAAGAAAGAAAATACGGCCACATACGTACATACGGACAGGGTCTCTAACGCCTATCGCGCATACGTACATGGCTGGGTCGGAACGGAGAAACATCGTCTTCGTCGTGTTCATGGGGAGCTAACCGGCTCGGTCGGAACGGAATGCGTGGTCGTGTTCATCGGGAGGGCTTGGACGCAACAGGCGATGGAAACGAGGCCTGGCGTACCGCACAACGGAGGAAACAGCTTTGTGTTCGACCGACCACGTTTGAAACGGGGTCCTGTTGATCGGGAGGGGCCTGGCGTACCGCAAAACGGAGGAAACGAACCTCCTACGGTCGAAACAGGGGTCCTGTTGATCGGGAGTGGTGTGGCGTCCCGCAAAACAGACGAAACGGACTTGTGTTGGAGCGCTACGGTCGAAACGGGGGTCTTGTTCATCGGGAGGGGTGTGGCATAGCGCAAAACGGACGAAACGGACTTGTGTTGGAGCGCTATACGGTCGAAACGGGGGGGGGGGGGGAAAAGGGAGGGGGGGGGTTGCCTTTGGGTGAAAAGGACCCGGGGGGGGGGGGGGAAAAGGGAGGGGGGGGGTTGCCTTTGGGTGAAAAGGACCCGGGGGGGGGGGGGGAAAAGGGAGGGGGGGGGTTGCCTTTGGGTGAAAAGGACCCGGGGGGGGGGGGGGAAAAGGGAGGGGGGGGGTTGCCTTTGGGTGAAAAGGACCCGGGGGGGGGGGGGGAAAAGGGAGGGGGGGGGTTGCCTTTGGGTGAAAAGGACCCGGGGGGGGGGGGGGAAAAGGGAGGGGGGGGGTTGCCTTTGGGTGAAAAGGACCCGGGGGGGGGGGGGGAAAAGGGAGGGGGGGGGTTGCCTTTGGGTGAAAAGGACCCGGGGGGGGGGGGGGAAAAGGGAGGGGGGGGGTTGCCTTTGGGTGAAAAGGACCCGGGGGGGGGGGGGGAAAAGGGAGGGGGGGGGTTGCCTTTGGGTGAAAAGGACCCGGGGGGGGGGGGGGAAAAGGGAGGGGGGGGGTTGCCTTTGGGTGAAAAGGACCCGGGGGGGGGGGGGGAAAAGGGAGGGGGGGGGTTGCCTTTGGGTGAAAAGGACCCGGGGGGGGGGGGGGAAAAGGGAGGGGGGGGGTTGCCTTTGGGTGAAAAGGACCCGGGGGGGGGGGGGGAAAAGGGAGGGGGGGGGTTGCCTTTGGGTGAAAAGGACCCGGGGGGGGGGGGGGAAAAGGGAGGGGGGGGGTTGCCTTTGGGTGAAAAGGACCCGGGGGGGGGGGGGGAAAAGGGAGGGGGGGGGTTGCCTTTGGGTGAAAAGGACCCGGGGGGGGGGGGGGCCGCCCCCCCCCCCCGCAACGCGCACTATTCATCCCAGAGGCAGCATTGATCGGCTTCAGTTAGCAGCAGTAGCGAAGGAATCGCTCCATCGGGTTCAGTTAACAGCCATCGATTCCTTCGCTCCATCGGGTTCAGTTAACAGCCATCGATCGATCGCTCGGGTTCTGTAACGCGTAGCCTACAGTGCAATCGCTCGGGTTCAGTTAGAGCCCAATGCCTCGCTCGGCTTCAATTAGAGCCAACTCCTCGCACACACACACGTACGTACGAGAGAAACGCGCATCGCTCCGCCGCCGACCTCCCACCGTAACCGGCAACTCCCCGAAATTATCCTCCCCCTCGCTTCTACCACGGTTTTTTCCGTCATGGACGTCCCAAAGAATGTCATGCAGCTGCGTCTCCGGCCCGCCCAGGATGAAAAGCCCATTTTCTGTCATGATTTTTTGTCATAGAAGTAGGACCCACCACATCTATGATGATACCGGGTTTTGTCACAATTATCATCATAGAAGTGTCATATGTATGACGGAAAAATTTTCGTTCGGCCCAAAATGTCACGGATGTGTCTTTTTTTTGTAGTGATGAATCTATTCCTGTGAACCAATTGGCTCTAAAGGAAAAAAAATCCTATAAAAATCATATCATATAGAGTTCCTATGATATTCCTCGACACTAAAGGATGGTTGAAATTGCTGCGGGTGATATGATGGTCTTTCTTTGTAGACTCCTCACCCATCTTTATAGTTACCTCTCGAAGATGAATGAAATGATATATACAGGGTATTCTACATGTGCAATTTGGTACACGAAAACTCGGTAAAAGTTTGCGAGGTTCTAATTTTCAATAAAGCTATATGCACTGCATTTCGGAACGGAGGGAGCATACGGCAGTGGCTAAAACTCACGTGGAAGATTTGTGTGTAGGAGGAGTGGCTATTCTGTTAAATGACATGGCAAAACTGACACATTCGGATGCCGATCTAATGGTTCTTACGGCGTTCGTCAGGAAAAGGCTTGTGGCGAACGTTTGTTAGATAATGATTTACGGACACATGCATTGCATTGATACGTGCCCCCCTCTCTCTCATTCACACGCACCCTCACGAGTCACAACTCTCCCGAGTCCTCTCGCAGACTCGCACATGGCACCCATCGTCTATTTGCAGGTAGACGTCACGCACATATGTGCTCTTCACACCCTATCCTCAGAACTTCTAAAAAAAAAAGACGGCGCACACATTTTATTTTAGCTCACACGTCACACACTTATATTATTACTCTTGCGGCGGACCGTTCTTTCGGCATAGTATATATTGTACTCTCATGAAGAGAAGCGGTGCATGCACGTACTAGTTCTCTCACACCCACTCGCGGGTACACGTAGGAGCGCATTTTTTGAAGCCGGTACAACAGAATCACTCCACTATATATAAAAGCAGGAGCCTTAGCGCTTGCTTTAGCAGGGTTCCTCTCGTTCACGCTCTCATGATCTCCAGATCTAAGCAAGACATAGGTGGCCACACTTTCTCTCAGCTCACGGTTGGTCACAAATCCGGCCGGACAACCTCGACCGGGGCAGGGGGTGTAGGTGCATCATTCACGCTGTCGTCGGCGGCGAGGGAGGAGACCAACGGCTGCCTGCGCATCCCGGTCGGCGGCCGTGCCGTTCTCTCCGAGAGAGCGCCGGATCAGGAGGGCCTCCGACCCCTTCTTCCTCCATGCGGTATTGTGTCCAAGATGCGGCCTCCTGACGCCGTCTTTGCCACATGGCGACGACCCTCAGGTATATATTCCTTCGAAACCTGCCTTGCTCTGCTGCTCCAGCTCTTCCCCCTTCGTGTGGATCCTTTTCTACTTTCGTCTGCTATTCCAAAGCCACCTAGACTTCTAATATTATTAGAAGTAAAGCTAGTTCATACAGTCAACTCAAAGCGTTGGTTCAAACAGGGAAGAAAGTGGGAAAGCTGTAGCATGAATCTAGGACTTGGTTCTAAGAGGAAACGGGGGAAAGTAGTAATATATGTCACTATTTAAATAACCGTATTTCTTATTTGTGCAAACAGGGATGTCTGTCTCCATATCGTTTCGGGATGTCTGTCTTCGTGTCGTTTCTATCCGCGCAATCAAAAGCACACACCCCAGTTTAGTACAACTGCGCAAAATGAGATGGCTATCCCTCGTTGCCATCGTCTAACCTCCCGTCTTCAAGGTATCCCTACATTGGTAGTAACTAAGGTTGAATGACCAACGCAATCTAAAAGAAGTTGATTCGTACGTTTTAGTTCCTGATTACACTGCAGGGACGAGCGAAAACAACTGCATCCTAGTCCGGAATGCACTTTCTACCAGTTCATCCATGGACCGAGGACTAGCTGGCATGGCTGCACGGCGGTTTTTTGGACGGGTGTGCGGACAAGAGGCATTGTGGTCTGCTTATTTCTGCAAATAGCGGTGCTTAAATTTAGTGGAATGGACAAGAATTTCACCTGGTCAGTACACTGCATGGTTCAGTTCAGCATTCCAGCTGAGACCACAATTATAACTGGTTATTCTGGAATGAGAGAACCTAACCCTGAATGGTGGCAACAAGAAAAAACCAGAGTGAACTCCAGGAAATTTAAACCTGTCGGGAGGCCCTTTGCTCAGAGAAGCCTTTTGCTTGTTTTTTCCTGATTTGTAAACCTTCTCACAACTTTGTCTTTTGCTGTGAACTAGTATATGTTTGTTATGTTCTATGAATCATTGAGATGTATAAAACTGCTTAACTTATGCTTTTCAAGATTTTTATGAAGACGAGTTTAATGTGAGTGTTCCACATGAGCGCTGGACTAGCGTTGAACGTTTGGAATTTATTACATTGTGGCCTCAATTAGCTGCATGAACCACTGTAACAAGATACATAGTTGCTTATATGATTCACGGGCACACAAAAGTAGAAGCAGTTCCCATAGACGGATTCAAACAGAGTACTAGCCCCAGAGGGGTCGATAACAGGCAAGGTCCGGATAATTAGACACAATCCAAACTACTATTAAACAGTAGCTGCAGCAACTATTTCATGCCTCGATCTAATTTGGGCTGGACACAAGACGGACCTTGCCATGAACATCATCGAGGACGTCCCGCAGCAGCTCAATCCTGTGAACCTTCATGAAGACAACCTTGTGGCCTTGCCACTGATAAACTTGTTTGTGGAGGCATGCCACGTCATCTCCCTGCGTAAGCTTGACAAGAACAGTATGCCTCACAAACGAAGGAGTAGCTTTGAACTTCTTGTGCATCAGTACACCCTGGACAACACGCCTGACAACAGTGAGGCTGGAATACACCTCTTCATTGGTATAACTGCAAATGGCTTCCAGGATCCAACAGCCTAAGAACTCTGTTTTCCCAGTGCGTATATTCAGGTCGTCCGCTTCATAGCGAGTGACATGCACAACCACACAATCCCTATCTGCATCAGGGCTCTAATTGAAACAGAAACAAATTCTGAATTACTTTTCAGTATAACAAACACAAGTTATTTAAACCACTATGTATAGCATGGCATCGAAGCTAATAAAATTTTGCATTATTAATCACCACATACTTCCTTTTCTAAAAAAAATCAGTGCCACGGGGGCTATAACCTCAAACGGGGCGTTGACCTTCTCAGTAGTGGCCGTGAGCGTATCTGGGGTCGGCTCGGTGCTTGCCTCCATCTTCTTGGAGCTCTCTGTCTCGTGAGGATCAGCCTCCCGCGTCTGCTCCAATATCGGCGGATCTTTGCCTGGTTCTGCTTGGTCCATCATGAAACTGACGAATACTAGGAGACCACCTAAAGGAAAACACAATCGCAATGACAATGAAACAAAAAAGAGAGTGAGGATCGGTTACTGCTTTGCAAAATTCTTTTTTTTCTCTGAACGAAAATACACCAACATCACGGATCCGCTTATCTTCCCTTCGTTGGGAGAGAAGAACAGTGGCAGATGCGAGTGTTGTCTTTCTTGAAGAAGGTGAGGGAGAAGGGGATTCAGCGAAGAGTGAAATGATGGTTGCTTCGTCCGTCAAACTTAGACTGCGGGGAGGTGGGGTTTTGTGATACGATGGCTCGTTACTGCCGCACTACGACCGGGGTGACTCTCCGCCTGCATACTGCCTTCTAATTTGGTGGGTGGCATTTGGGCCCGCGTGCTGCATGGCCCGCATGTCGGTGAACAAAAGTATAATGACATTCAGTAGAGGGAGGACGTTTCAATGACCTAGGAGGAGCCAGAAGCGGTAGAGTGTCTCCACTGTATTAGTAGTAATTGTTTTTCTGGGTAGCTGTAGAGTGTCTCCACTGTACTAGTAGTAATTGTTTCTCTAGGCGCTACCCACACCCAGCACACCGCCCCCTCCCCCCAAAAAATCCTGGGTGCTCTTCTTCCTCCTCGCTCCCACCCACCTCACGTCAGCTCGCTCCACTCGTACCCCCAAATTGCTCACCTCACTCCTACAGAAAACCCCAGCTCCCCTTCTTCCTCACTCCTACAGAAACCCCCCCAGCTCCCCTTCTTCTTCGCTCGCACTACAACTAGGCTCGTCATTCGTTACTCTGCTCAAATCTGTGAGCGCGTCGCGACGCCCTCGAGGAAAATGGAGTCGGCTGACCCCAGCGCCAAGAAGATGAGGCTCCCGCCAGCGGCGACGCCTGTTGTAGATCCCACACCCGGCAGCGCGGGGAGAAGCGGCGACCCCGCCCGCACCGAATCCCAGGAACCTGTAGAATCTCGGGTGGACCGCATCAGCGATCTCCCGGACGCCATCCTTGGGGAGATCATCTCGCTTCTCCCCACCAAGGATTGCTGCCGCACCCAAGTCCTCTCAATCCGGTGGCACCCTCTATGGCGGGTCGTGCCCCTTAATCTCGACTGTCGTCAGCTATCTCTCTTCAATGATTTTGAAATCCCTAGAGCCATCATCTCCTCCCACCAGGGCTCCGTTCAAAGCCTTTGCATCCCGTCATGCTACCTGAGCAAGCATACCATGCCCTGCATGGTGGATGCCTGGCTGAAATCCCCTGAATTCACAGAACTACAGCTGCTTGAGTTCTACTATTCCCCTGGAAATCACATACCACATACCGAACGCCATGAACTTGTGCCCTCAGCACCGATGTCCATCTCGCGGTTTTCCTCCTCTCTCCACACCGCAACCTTTGCGCTGTGCTACCTACGAGACAATCTGGTACTAAACCTTCGACTCCCATTTCTCAAGAAACTTTCACTTGTGCGGGTTCGTATATCGGAGGCCTCATTGCACAAAATCATCCACTCCAGTTGCCCTGCGCTGGAGTGCTTGGTGCTTGTTTTCACAGTTAGAATCGGTTGTCTCCAAATAAAGTCGCCTAACCTTGTAAGAATTGGAATTTCTTTTGACGGAAGGCAGTTCATCATCTGTCGGCGTTCTGGGACGGGGTACCCAGACTTGCCTGCATGCGGCCTACAACGTGGCTCAAGGGGTGGCCCAGCACGGCCCATCTTCATCAGCACAAGCTCAATACCCTCGCGAGGGGCCAAGCCTCGCGGGGCGGACGACAGGAAGCTTCCTCAGGCACGGCCTCGTCAGGCTGGCTCACGAGGAGGCGGAGAGATCAAGGCGGGGTACCTCATGAGGTGCCCATGACGCAAGCCATGACGACCAAGGGCGCCAGCCGAACGCCAGCCCGCGCAGTGTCCTCGTTTCCTCTTTGGTGCAAAGGGGGGCAAGCGCAGGCGAGAGCATCAAGCAAAGGCACCCGTTTCGGTGCAACAAGACCAGGACCGTCGCAACGGCAGGAAGGAAGTCATTGTGGAGCCCAAGCCGGCGTCACCACCAGAGCCTTTGACAGGCGAGGACCAAGTTTAGTCAGGATAAGTGTACTAGATGTTCCCCTTCAAAATGGCCAATTGTTGGCGCCCTTCCTGCTCAATATTTGGGAAGAGGCCCAGGGCCTTTGCCTATAAATAGGACTAGCCACCCACAGGGTAGAGGCATCTTGGAGAGAGGGATCTTAGAGAGATCCAGACATCTCGCCTCATCTTAGCTTGATCCAATCCGATCGAGAGCCTAGCCACAAGAACACCTCACCCCCGCGAGGCTGTTCTTCCTTCTACTGTTCATCATCAGCCCCAGAGGCAATCCACCACACCACACACTGGAGTAGCGTGTTACACCACAATGGTGGCCCGAACCAGTATAAACCTTGTGTCTCTTGTGTTGTTCCTTTGGTAGTTTAGATCCTAGCGAGGCGACAAGGTGCACGTAGGTAGGGGGCGAGATCTCCGCATGCACCCCAGAGTTCGAACCTAGAGGGTCTCCCGGAACCCGAAATCCAACATTTGGCGCGCCAGGTAGGGGTGCACCGGAATCCTTCTTCCGCCGCCCTGTTCTTCGCCACCCATCGCATCCATGTCAGATGCTCGTCGCGCCCGCGCCGAGCACCGAGCCGCTCTCGCTACCCGCGTCGCCCAGACGGCCCTTTCGTCGGCCGCCCCCGCCGTTCGCCTGCCGTCAACGCCGCCACCGGCCCGGCGGGGAACGAGCAGCAAGCATCGTCCCAGCATCTGTCCGTGAGGCGAGACGGCCGCACCGCTACTCCCTCACTTGCCCCAGCTGGTTCTTCGTCTCGCGCGCTCCGCGCGCCCATGGAAGCTCGAGCTGCGCTCATCGCGGCAAACGAGCTCCTACGCTACCGCCCTGTCGACACGTCTACGAAGAATGGATCGACCGCGTCGCCGAGCTCGTCCGCGCCGCAGGGGGCTCCCCCGCGCCATCCTTCTCGCTGCACGTGCCCCGCCCTGCGCGGGGGATGAAGCTCCAGGGGCGCCTCAGCCGCCTCCCCCTCAAGAAGGCGCCTTGGCCCCAAGGCGCGTGGCCCCTGGGCGGAACCCACTCCGTCCGGCGACAGCACAACAAGAGCAGAGATGTCAAGAGGTCCCTCGCCCCCAAGAAGCTGCCCGAGTGCTCCCTACACCGGTTCGTCACGACCGCGCTCCTGCTCCAGCACGCCAAGACCCCACGCTGCTCCCTGCGGCGGCGCATGGGGACCCACAAGACCAGGCTCTTCGTCACCAAAGGCCTCCCGTGGCCACAGCAGGCTACCGCGCCTTCACCACCGAGCTGCGCAGCGTCGCGTGGCCCCGCAAGTTCAAGCCAGACCTGCCTCCTCGCTATGGCGGCACGGCCGACCCTGCGGAGTTCCATCAGCTCTACGAGCTGGGCGTCGAAGCCGCCAACGTGGACGAGAAGGTCATGGCTAACTGGTTTCCCATGGCACTCAAGGAGGGGGCCCGCACCTGTATCCTGAACCTGGCTCCTGGCATGATCTCCTCCTGGGACGAGATGCGCACCCGCTTCATCGCCAACTTCCAAGGTACTCGTGACCGGCCTCCTGCCGTGAGCGACATGCACCGCATCAAGCAGCAGCCAGGGGAGACCCTGCAGAAGTACATCCAGCGCTTCAACAACGCACGCCTCAAGATTCCCAAGGTGACCGAGGAGGCCATCATCTCAGCCTTCTCCGACGGTGTGCGAGACGTCAAGATGAAGGAGGAGCTGGCGATGCATGAAGATCTGTGCACATCCTTGGAGCTGTTCAACTTGGCGACCACGTGCGCCAGGGTTGAGGAAGGACGCCTTTCCCTCCTTGAGATGCCAGCCGTAGACCCAGAAGAGAAGAAGCCCAAGGCCAAGGATGTGAAGCGCAAGGGGGCTGCCGTGCTCGCGGCAGAACCAGACACCAAGCGAGGCAGAGATCAGCCCGAGTCATCCAAGGGCAGCCGGTACTGTGTGTATCACGACCTCCACACCCACAACACCAACGAATGTCAAGAACTCTGAGCCATGCGAGAAGGGAGAACCGGTCGACGCCCCGACCGCAAGGACCGAGGCTATGGCCGAGGAGGAGGAAGAAATGCATGACGCTGGGAAGACCGCGGCCCTCGCCAAGGGTGGCGTGACCGACCTCGCGAGGATCGCTGGCAGGATCAGCCTTGCGAGGGAGGCTGGAGGGATCAGCCTCGCGAGGATCACCCGCAAGGAAACGCATGCCTCCCTCCTCTGCCGCCACAGCCAAGGAGAAATGAGGACCATCATCAGGACGAGGGGGCTGGGGGCTTCCAGGAGCCGCGCGCAATCGCTTGCATCCTGGGTGGAGCTCAAGCCCCAGCCTCTCAATGCATCTTGAAGCAGTTCGCCCGCGAAGTGAATGCAGTCCTCCCCAAGCTTGACGCCACACGCCCTCTCAGGTGGTCAGCGTGCACCATCACGTTCAGCTCAACAGATATGCTCAAGTGCGCGGCCACAGCCGGAGTCCTCCCGATGCTTTGTTCCCCGATCATCAGCAACGTGCAAGTCACTAGGACCCTCATCAATGGCGGAGCAGGGCTCAGTGTCCTGTCTGTAGAGACATTCAACAATCTCCAAGTGCCTTACAATCAGCTTCAGCCAACCAAGCCTTTCTCCGGAGTCACTGATGGCTCCACAGTTCCGATTGGGCAGGTCCGCCTCCCTGTCACCTTCGGGGCGCGCGACAACTACCGCACCAAGCTCATCGACTTTGATGTCGCCAACATTCGCCTGCCATACAATGCCATCCTGGGGTACCCAGCTCTGGCCAAGTTCATGGCCGTGACTCATCACGGCTACAACGTCCTCAAGATGCCAGGAAGCGGCGGAGTCATCACGGTGCCTTGTGAAGAAAGAGATGCAGTGTGCTCCCTGGAGCGAGCTTTTCAAGCTGCGTAACTTGAAGACCCAGATCGCAGGAGCGGGAGGCTCCCCGAGACTGCTCCCAAGAAGAAGAAGACATCGCCAGGCCCGACCCCTCGGGAGGTAGGCCCCTCAGGGTCCGCGCCTGTTCAGGGGGCACCTCCTTCTGTCGCATAGGAAGGCGTGCCCAGCGCCCTCCTCAAGCAAGGCTCGGGGGCTCTCTCCTGGAGGGCCACCGACCTTGCTAAGGTCACGAGGGAGGCGCTTGGGCACCACTTGGAGGCGTGTTTCAAAGCATGTTTCCCTCAGGAAGGAGCGAGGCAAGGAGGGCCAAACCCTCAGGAGTTCGTCAGCCGGATCATGCAGGAGCTGCAGGAGTCAAGAGTCATGAGTGGCAACCGCCATTTACCCGCCATAGCTCCCCATCCAGGCGAGGATGGTGGGCTGCGCGTCTGCATCGACATACCAGGGCTCAACCGAGCCGCCTCTCAGGAGCGCTTCTGGCCCTCAAGCGCCGGGCGCTGCGAAGGTCCACCCCACAGCTACGTTCGCATGCCCTATGGCGTGCCGAACGCGGCCGCCACGCGCCAGCGCCTCATGGGGAGCATCCTGGAGGCTCAAGAGGCCAGGCGTTCCGCAGTCCTGGCGGAGATGGAGATGGTCCGCGAGGAGCCACCAGCGCCCCCAGAGCCTCCCGAGGCTCCTGGGCCTGGGGGCTCATGAAGGTTGGCTTCCGCAGCCCACGACGTCCGCTACTTCAGCATCCCTTCATCTTCAACGTTATCAGGTGACATCCTTCAAGTTTCATTTCCAGCTGGGAGCGCCCCCCCAGGGCTGCATCATTCCCAGGCCGCATGGGTCCGTCCCTGTGGCATGTATCTCTTTTACTTCATGTTCCTAGCTTACTTTTTTGGGGGCGCCCCTCGAGCTACATCATCCCCAAGTCGCTCGGGCCAGACCCAGCGATGTCTGCCTTCCCTGCACCTATCTAAATGAACTTTCCCCTTCGTGATTAACGTGCTTGACCTAGTTACCTGCTCAACTGACACCAACTGATGGAGCTGCTCCACAACGGCACGACGCTTGCGCATGGGTCCGTCCCTGCAACGCCGACAAACCTGAATGGCTGAGCTCTGGCCGCGGTAGCCCCACACAGCGCCACCTCGTCAGGCCTTCAGTGCCTCATCACCCCTTCGAAGCAGGCAACGGCTGACCGTCGCTTGTCATAGCGGACTCTTGTTCTTCTTGTGGTGAGCCTGCAGGATCCCTTCAAGGAGCAACGCCAAGCGAGGCCCTCACAGCGTCTTCTTCACTCTTGTCCGCGCGAACCGCTTGCACGTTAAAGGGGGGGGGGGTACCTGAGCATCGTGACTCACGGGCTCCTACTGGCTATCTATCCCTCACCATCTGGCCTTGTCCACAGCATCGCGACCTGGCATACCAGCGACGGTTGAGACCCGCTCGAGGGCCGGGACCCGAGGACGTAGAGCAAAAAGGGGAGCAAAGGCGAGAGGGAAGAGGCACGCGGGGACCTCGCCAGGCAACCCCTAGCCTGCCGATGCGCGGACCTAACGTCGCACCAGGAAGCGGTTCCTGAATCCCGAGATAAGTCACCCTCCGGAAGCACTGGCTATCGCAGCACCGACCTCGCACCTAATGCAATCCCGTGTTAGCAACTCCGCGCTCCTTTCTCACCGAACGATAGCTGCTTGAGCGCTAAAGGGGACCTCCTGAGCATCGCGACTCAGGGGCTCTTACTGGACCCCGGGCGGCTCACCTCCTGGCCTTGACCACGGCACCGCGACCTGGCATACCAGCGACGGCTGAAGCCTGCCTTGGGACCAGGACCTGTCGGCGCAGAGCACCAAGCCCTCGTGAGGTTCGAAAGGAAGAACTAAGCTAAGACGGAATGATCATCTCGCACTATTTCACGGCAAGGATCATATTAGCAAACAGAACCACAGGCACCTTACAAGCCCCCACGGGGCGCGCTTTTCGATTCCTCGCAGGGAACAGAGGGAGCAGATCCTAAATAACGCTAACTACTCGCGCCTCCGCGAGAGACGCCATCATCAACAGTGGCCCGCCAGGCACCAGCGCCAACCTCATCCAGATCAGAGGTGGCGGCGGCCTGACGAGCCCGCCCTGCTCCGAGATGACGCATGCTCGGGGGCTCGTAGCTGTCGTCGCTCGTCTCCGGAGTCGTGAAGAGCTCGGCGGAGTCGCTGGACCCTCCGCCGCCTCCGCCGCCTGAGGAGCTGCGAAGGGAGCGATCAGCGAGCCTGGTCCTCGCCGCGGCAAGGCCCCGACCACCTCTCTTAGGGCAACACTCCAGCCGGCGTCCTTCCGCGTCAAAGACCTTGAAGAGCATCATGGAAGCGCCGTCGTACTCTAGGTGGATCGCGAGGGTGCCCCTCGTCCTGCAGACTCGGGCGATCTCGCCCCAGTCTCGAGTCATGAAGACCTTGCCCGGAGCGACGATCGCGACCTCCGCTTCGGTCGCGAGGGTGCTGCAGCCGGCGTGCTGCAACCAGAGCTCCAAATATCCCCCCTGCGGCATCATGAAGGCGAAGGAGGGAGGAAGGCGGATCCAAGACTGAGGAGGCATGGCGGCGTGGAGCACTAATTCTCGGGAGGAGCCCTCGGAATGGAGTCAAGGAGGGACAACACCTACCGCCGTGACCCGCCGACGCCGACGGCGGCGTCGTCCATGGCGCTCGGCGTCAACTCCTTCGGGGCCCTCAATGTGGGCGTACAAGGGCAGCAGGAACCCTGGCGGCGGCCGCTCGCACCAAGGCCTCGACACCTCCTGCCGGGCGCCCTCATCGCGACGGCCCAGGGCTAGCCGTTTCTTCGGCGGAAGCGGATCGGGACCCTCTCGGGGAGCCTTTCCCTTCTCTTCCGCGAGAACCGGCGGATCGGAGCCATTGCCGCGAAGTGGAGCAAGGACGGAGAAGAAGGAGGAGCAAGAAGAGATGGACTAGAAGGGCACACGCCGTTCCGTACTTATAGCCGGGGAAGGCCAACCGGCGACCTCCACGATCATAGGTAATCATGACCCGCTTTGCATGCAGGGACTTGTCAATTCGTGCAGTTTCCGAGGCGTCGTGGGGAAGCAGAGGCGCCCACGTACAATCAACCGCCACGCGGCGCCCGGGGCCGCAGGCTGTTAGGGCCCGCGGCGATTCGCACTTGCCCCTTCGCTTCTCTGCTCAGCCAAGTCCAGGCACGCCTTGGTCCCGGGGGCTACTGTCGGCGTTCTGGGAACGGGGGTACCCAGACTTGCCTGCCCGCGGCCTGCGGCGTGGCTCAAGGGGTGGCCCAGCACGGCCCATCTTCATCAGCACAAGCTCAAGACCCTCGCGAGGGGCCAAGCCTCGCGGGGCGGACGACAGGAAGCTTCCTCAGGCACGGCCTCGTCAGGCTGGCAGACGAGGAGGCGGAGAGATCAAGGCGGGGTACCTCACGAGGTGCCCATGACGCAAGACATGACGACCAAGGGCGCCAGGCGGACGCCAGCCCGCGCAGTGTCCTCGTTTCCTCTTTGGTGCAAAGGGGGGCAAGCGTAGGCGAGAGCATCAAGCAAAGGCACCCGTTTCGGTGCAACAAGACCAGGACCGTCGCAACGGTAGGAAGGAAGTCATTGTGGAGCCCAAGCCGGCGTCACCACCAGAGCCTTTGACAGGCGAGGACCAACTTTAGTCAGGATAAGTGTACTAGATGTTCCACTTCAAAATGGCCAATTGTTGGTGCCCTTCCCGCTCAATATTTGGGAAGAGGCCCAGGGCCTTTGCCTATAAATAGGACTAGCCACCCACAGGGTAGAGGCATCTTGGAGAGAGGCATCTTAGAGAGATCCAGACATCTTGCCTCATCTTAGCTTGATCCAATCCCATCGAGAGCCTAGCCACAAGAACACCTCACCCCCGCGAGCCTGTTCTTCCTTGTACTGTTCATCATCAGCCCTAGAGGCAATCCACCACACCACGCACTGGAGTAGCGTGTTACACCACAATGGTGGCCCGAACCAGTATAAACCTTGTGTCTCTTGTGTTGTTCCTTTGGTAGTTTAGATCCTAGCGAGGCGACAAGGTGCAGGTAGGTAGGGGGCGAGATCTCCGCGTGCACCCCAGAGTTCGAACCTAGAGGGTCTGCCAGAACCCGAAAATCTGACATCATCCAAGATGCCCCTTCACTTCAAAGGTTGATCCTTGATTCTAGTTATTCACCGTTGCAAATAACCATCCTCTCTGCGCCTAAAATGGAGACCTTGGGTGTAATACATGATCTCTATGCTCATTTCAATATGGTGTTTGGCTCCAAGTTCTTCAGGTACTTTATATTATCATCTACACTTCTAACCATAAGCTGCATTTTGAATTTCTTCGCATTATTTATATATCATCTTGGAGTACTCATTTTGTACTAATATTATGTTCTATGCTCGATGAAAAGTTTCTCCATGGATGGCCTATCAATGGTGCTGGACTCTGTCAAGATCTTATATATCCAAATGAATAGTTTTGATCTGAACAAGATTATTGGCTTGCTGCAATGCTTTCCATGTCTGGAGAAGTTGTATATAAAGGTGATAATTTCACGCACATTGGAAGCCCGCATATAGTGTACTAGAATTAACCGTTCAGCTGTTGCTCTTTCGACACTCTTCTTTTAGACCTTAACTGTTTTCAATCTTCATGTCTATTTAGGCAACAGGACGGGGTAAGAAAGTTATAACCAATCGGTGGATTCTAAGCATCGGGATTTTCTCACTTCTCATGAGATTCGATTGAAGACAATAACGCTAGAACGATATGTAGCCAACCGTGCAGACACAAGATTTGTCACATTCTTCCTACTGAACGCGAGCTTACTATTGTCCATCAGGCTTAAGTTTATCAGCAACATGGTTTTGACGGATGGGTATGTCGAAGAGAAAAAAAGGAGTTTCAGGTGGGCAAAAGATCTTCTAAACGTGTCGGGCTTCTATTTACAACATATTGTGGTCATAATCCAGTAAATTTTACGACCCAGGATGTTCATTCTATGGACCTGACCTATCCATTTGACTGTGACTGCCGAAAACAGTGCTGGAGTTAGATGTTGTTGCCCTTTTCAATCTGTTTTTTTGTAAACCTAATGAACAATCAACCCTCGTGCTTTTGTACAGTTTGTAAGCTGGAGTTAGATGTTCCTGCCCTTTTCAACTCGGCTGTGACAGTCATATTTTCTTTGAAATAAGGCAAATGGCTTGCCATTCTTTTAATTTAGAGTGAATATTGTAACAAATCACAACCAAGGGAAATAACATCACTCACGCCGGCTGCTTGAGCTCACTGTGCATTACAGAAGCCAAGTGATTAGCCCCCACCAGCACCCACAAACTTATTTCGAACTAGCACATCAAATGGGCTTTAAAATTTCATAGGAAAGGCTGCATGACCGTGACAGATTTGGATTCTGACATTTGGAACCCGCGAGGAAATAGCCTATCCAAGGTGGTGTCGACTTACTAGCCAGTCAATAAACGATTTTGCCTACCAGCCGTTGGATTGACATCCAACATCTGTCGTGTATCTTCTATCTCTTGTCTTCTTCTTCCTCCAGCCGCCCAAACCAAACCACCCCGTCGGCTCCGCCTGCTCCCGCCTCCCATGGCTGGCTGCGCCTCCGCCGCCCTACCGTACGTACCCTCCAACGCTGGCCAGTCCCTCCCTATATTCCCCCACACGTCCTATTATTCTCCGGCGATGTCAGCCCCAACACGCACCCGTGCCCGAACCAGTTGATACGTCTCCAACGTATCTATAATTTTTGATTGCTCCATGCTATATTATCTACTGTTTTAGGCAATATTGGGCTTTATTATCCACTTTTATATTATTTTTGGGACTAACCTATTAACCGGAGGCCTAGCCCAGATTTGATGTTTTATGCCTATTTCAGTGTTTCGTGGAAAAGGAATATCAGACGGAGTCAAAACGGAACGAAATCAACTGGAGAAGTTATTTTTGGAAGGAAACCCGCCTGATGGACTTGGACTCCACGTGAGAAGATACGGGGGGTGCTCACGAGGGTGGGGGGCGCGCCCACCCCCCCTTGGGCGCGCCCCCCTGACTCGTGGGGCCCCCGTAGCTCCACCGATGTACTCCTTTCACCCATATATACCTACGTACCCTAAAACTTCCAGAACAGAAGATAGATCGGGAGTTCCGCCACCACAAGCCTCTAGAGCCACGAAAAACCAATCGGGACCCCTTTCCGGTACCCTGCCGGAGGGGGGATCCATCTCCGGTGGCCATCTTCATCATCCCGACGCTCTCCATGACGAGGAGGGAGTAGTTCACCCTCGGGGCTGAGGGTATGTACCAGTAGCTATGTATTTGATCTCTCTCTCTCTCTCTCTCTCTCTCTCTCTCTCTCTCGTGTTCTATGGAACGATCTTGATGTATCCCGATCTTTGCTATTGTAGTTGGATCTTATGATGTTTCTCCCCCTCTACTCTCTTGTGATGAATTGAGTTTCCCCTTTGAAGTTATCTTATCGGATTGAGTCTTTTATGAGAACACTTGATGTATGTCTTGCCTTGATTATCTGTGGTGACAATGGGATATTATGTGCCACCTGATGTATGTTTAGGTGATCAACTTGCGGGTTTCGTGACACTGGGAACCTATGCATAGGGGTTGGCACACGTTCTTGACTCTCCGATGGAAACTTTGGGGCACTCTTTGAAGTACTTTTATGTTGGTTGGATGAATCTGAGATTGTGTGATGCATATCGTACAATCATGCCCACGGATACTTGAGGTGACAATGGAGTATCTAGGTGACATTAGGGTTTTGGTTGATTTGTATCTTAAGGTGTTATTCTAGTACGAACTCTTTTATAGATTGATCTGAAAGAATAACTTTGAGGTGGTTTCGTACCCTACCATAATCTCTATGTTTGTTCTCCGCTATTAGTGGCTTCGGAGTGACTCTTTGTTGCATGTTGAGGGATTGTTATATGATCTGTCTATGTTATTATTGTTGAGAGAACTTGCACTAGTGAAAGTATGAACCCTAGGCCTTGTTTCCTATCATTGCAATACCGTTTACGCTCACGTTTATCACTTTTTACCTTGCTGTTTTTATATTTTCAGATTGCAAAAACATATATCTACCATCCATATTGCACTTGTATCACCATCTCTTCGCCGAACTAGTGCACCTATAAAATTTACCATTGTATTGGGTGTGTTGGGGACACAAGAGACTCTTTGTTATTTGGTTGCAGGGTTGCTTGAGAGAGACCATCTTCATCCTATGCCTCCCGTGGATTGATAAACCTTAGGTCATCCACTTGAGGGAAATTTGCTACTGTCCTACAAACCTGTGCACTTGCAGGCCCAACAACGTCTACTAGAAGAAGGTTGGGTAGTAGACATCAAGCTCTTTTCTGGCGCCGTTGCCGGGGAGGCTAGGTAAGTGAAGGTATATCTTTAGATCTTGCAATTGAATCTTTTTGTTTCTTGTTTTAGCACTAGTTAGTATATAAAACAAAATTACAAAAAAAATGGAATTGAGTTTGTCTCATACGCTTCACCTTTTTAATATCTTTCGTGAGTATGATGGAAAGGAAAATTGTGCCGAAGTGTTAGAAGAAGAATGCATTAAATTGTTTGGCACTAAATCTTTGTATGATGAGCATGATTTAAATGTTGTTAGTATGAATTACTTGAATATCCATGATGCTAATGATATGCAAAGCCACAAGCTTGGGGAAGCTATGTTTGATGAAGATGACATCTTTTGTCCCCCAAGCTTTGACGAGCAAATTCACTGTGATGAAAGCATGCCTCCTATCTATGATGATTTTTGTGATGACACGTATGCTTTAAAGAATGATGATAACCATGAAACTTGTCATCTTGATCTTAATTTTCAATCACTTGATAGTTATTTTGTTGAGTTTGCTCCCACTATTATTCATGAGAAGAAATTTGCTTATGTGGAGAGTAGTAAATTTTCTATGCTTGTAGATCATTAAAAGAATGCTTTAGGTGCTGGTTATATTGTTGAATTCATTCATGATGCTACTGAAAATTATTATGAGGGAGGAACATATACTTGTAGGAATTGCAATAATATCAAGTTTCCTCTCTATGTGCTTAAATTTTTGAAGTTATGCTTTGTTTTACTTTTCCTATGCTTGTTGATTATTGTTCCCATAAGTTGTTTGCTCAAAAAATCCCTATGCATAGGAAGTGGGTTAGACTTAAATGTGCTAGTCATATTCTTCATGATGCTCTTTTTATGTTTCAATTCTTCTTTTATGTGAGCATCATTGAAATCATCATGCCTAGCTAGGGGCATTAAACGGTAGCGCTTGTTGGGAGGCAACCCAATTTTATTTAGTTTTTTGCTTTTTGGTTCTGTTTAGGAATAAATAATCCATCTAGCTCTGGTTAGATGTGTTTTCATGTTTTAATTAGTGTTTGTGCCAAGTAGAACCTTTGGGAAGACTTGGGTGAAGTCTTTATGATTATGCTGTAAAAAACAGAAACTTTAGCGCTCATGAGATTAGCTATAACTTTTTGCTGGAGAGTGCTATTTAGTTTTATTCTTTTTGCAGATGATTACTAGACAAATTCCTCAGGTCCACCAATTTATTTCAGAATTTTTGGAGTTCTAGAAGTTTGCGTTAGTTACAGATTACTACAGACTGTTCTGTTTTTGACAGATTCTGTTTTCATTGTGTTGTTTGCTTATTTTGATGAATATATGGCTAGTAAAATAGTTTATAAACCATAGATAAGTTGGAATACAGTAGGTTTAACACCAATACAAATAAAGAATGATTTCATTACAGTACCTTGAAGTGGTCTTTTATTTTCCTTCGCTAACGGAGCTCACGAGTTTTCTGTTAAGTTTTGTGTTGTGAAGTTTTCAAGTTTTGGGTAAAGATTCGATGGACTACGGAATAAGGAGTGGCAAGAGCCTAATCTTGGGGATTCCCAAGGCACCCCATGGTAATATTAAAGGACAACCAAGAGCCTAAGCTTGGGGATGCCCCGGAAGGCATCCCCTCTTTCGTCTTCGTTCATCGGTAACTTTACTTGGAGCTATATTTTTATTCACCACATGATATGTGTTTTGCTTGGAGCGTCATTTTATTTTTTTAGTATTTTCTTGCAGTTAGTTAGAATAATGTTTTGCATCTTTAGTTTCAACAAAAAAAATTCAAAGATAGCCTTTGCCATGCTTATTTTGCTAGTATACATGTTGCTGTTATAAAACAGAAAGATTACCGCTGTTGCAAAAATTCCTTAGAAAATTCAGAGAGTGGTATAATGTTGAATCGTTTTGCATAATGATATATGATAAATTTATTACAGTGGGAAGTTTAGTTCATAATTTTTGGAGTTAGGGAAGTATGATGAATCTTGCATTCTTTAGAGACTGTACTGTTCTGGCAGATTGCTGTTATGTTTGCATTGTTTGCATATGTTTGCTTGTTTAATGATTTTATTTGAGGATAAGAGTATTAAATATGCAGAGGAATTTAGTATGCAATTTTGAATAATAATGTTAGTGATTTGTTATAGTAGAAAATGATAAGGTTTTGCATTGGTTTATACTAACCTATCTCATGAGTTCTTGTTGAGTTTGTTGTGAATGAAGCTTTTGATAAAAAGAGAAACCATGATATGAGAGGAATTAAGGAGACACAAAATTACAAGCTTGGGGATACCCAAGGCACCCCAATATAATATTTCAAGAAGTCTCAAGCATCTAAGCTTGGGGATGCCCCGGTAGGCATCCCACCTTTCTTCTTCAACAACTATCGGTTAGTATCGGTTGAGCCTAAGTTTTTCCTTCTTCACATGAGTTGTGCTATCCTTGCAATGTAGTTTTCTTTAGATTTGCTTGCTGTTTGAATAAAGTATCAAGATCTGAAATTATTAAATGGGAGAGTCTTCACATAGTTGTATAATTATTCAACTACTCATTGATCTTCACTTATATCTTTCGGAGTAGTTTGCCATTTGCTCTAGTACTTCACTTATATCTTTTAGAGCACGGAGGTAGTTTTATTTTGAAGAAATATATGAACTCTCATGCTTCACTTAGATTATTTTGAGAGTCTTAAATAGAATGGTAATTTGCTTAAATAATCATAATATGCTAAGCATATAAGATTTGTAAGAATTCTTATGAGTGTGTTGAATACTAAGAAAAGTTTGAAACTTGATAATTGTTTTGAGATATGGAGGTAGTGATATTAAAGTCATGCTAGTTGGGTGATTATGAATTTAAAGAATGCTTGTGTTGAAGTTAGCAAGTCCCGTAGCATGCACATATGGTTAAAGTTGTGTAACAAATTTGAAACATGAAGTGTACCTAGCTTGTGCATCCTTATGAGTGGCGGTCGGGGACGAGCGATGGTCTTTTCCTACCAATCTATGCCCCTAGGAGCATGCGCGTAGTACTTGATTTTTGATGACTTATAATTTTTTGCAATAATTACATGAGTTCTTCTGACTAATGTTGAGTCCATGGATTATACACACTTTTACCTTTCCGCCATTGCTAGCCTCTTCGGTACCGTGCATTGCCCTTTCTCACCTTGAGAGTTGGTGCAAACTTTGCCGGTGCATCCAAACCCCGCGATATGATACACTCTTTCACACATAAACCTCCTTATATCTTCCTCAAAACAGCCACCATAGCTACCTATCATGGCATTCCCATAGCCATTCCGAGATATATTGCCATGCAACTTCCATCATCATTATTATGACATACATTACTTTTGTCATATTGCCATTGCATGATCATATAGTTGACATCGTATTTGTGGCAAAGCCACCATGCATTATTTTCTATGCATGTCACTCTTGATTCATTGCACCATCCCAGTACACCGCCGGAGGCATTCATATAGAGTCATATTTTGTTCTAAGTTTCGAGTTGTAATTGTTGAGTTGTAAGAAAAATAAAAGTGTGATGATCATCATTATTAGAGCATTGTCCCAAGTGAGGAAAGGATGATGGAGACTATGATTCCCCCATAACTCGGGATGAGACTCCAGACGAAAAAAAAGAAAAAAAAGCAAGGCCAAAGAAAAGGAGAAAGGCCCAAAAAAATGAGAGAAAAAGAGAGAAGGGACAATGCTACTATCCTTTTACCACGCTTGTTCTTCAAAGTAGCACCTTGTTCTTCATGTAGTGAGTCTCATATATTGTGCTTCAAAGTAGCACTAAGATCTTCATGATAGAGAGTCTCTCATTTTGTCACTTTCATATACTAGTGGGAATTTTTCATTATAGAACTTGGCTTGTATATTCCAATGATGGGCTTCCTCAAAGTGCCCTAGGTCTTCGTGAGCAAGCATGTTGGATGCACACCCACTTAGTTTCTTTTGTAGAGCTTTCATATACTTATAGCTCTAGTGCATCCGTTGCATGGCAATCCCTACTCCACATGTTGACATCAATTGATGGGCATCTCCATAGCACGTTGATTATCCTCGTCAATATGAGACTTTCTTTCTTTTTGTCTTCTCCACACAATCCCATCATCATATTCTATTCCACCCATAGTGCTATACCCATGGCTCACGCTCATGTATTGCGTGAAGGTTGAAAAAGTTTGAGATTATTTAAGTATGAAACAATTGCTTGGCTTGTCATCGGGGGTATAGAAGTTGGGAACATCTTTGTGTGACGAAAATGAAGCATAGACTAACTATATGATTTTGTAGGGATGAACTTTCTTTTGCCATGATATTTTGAGAAGACATAATTGCTTTGTTAGTATGCTTGAAGTATTATTATTTTTAAGTCAATATCAACTTTTGTCTTGAATCTTTCGGATCTGAATATCCATATCACAAGTAAGAAGAATTACAATGAAATTATGCCAACTAGCATTCCACATAAAAAATTATCTTTTTTATCATTTACCTACTCGAGGACGAGCAGGAATTAAGCTTGGGGATGCTTGATACGTATCCAACGTATCAATAATTTTTGATTGCTCCATGCTATATTATCTACAGTTTTAGGCAATATTGGGCTTTATTATCCACTTTTATATTATTTTTGGGACTAACCTATTAACCGGAGGCCCAGCCCAGATTTGTTGTTTTATGCCTATTTCAGTGTTTCGAGGAAAAGGAATATCAGACGGAGTCAAAACGGAACGAAATGAACTGGAGAAGTTATTTTGGAAGGAAACCCACCTGATGGACTTGGACTCCACGTCAGAAGATACGTGAGGTCCTCACAAGGGTGGGGGACGTGCCCACCCCCCTGGGCGCGCCCCCCTACCTCGTGGGGCCCCTGTAGCTCCACCGACGTACTCCTTTCACCCACATATACCTACGTACCCTAAAACTTCCAGAACAGAAGATAGATCGAGAGTTCCGCCGCCGCAAGCCTCCAAAGCCACGAAAAGCCAATCGGGACCCCTTTCCGGTACCCTTCCGGAGGGGGGATCCATCTCCGGTGGCCATCTTCATCATCCCGGCCCTCTCCATGACGAGGAGGGAGTAGTTCACCCTCGGGGCTGAGGGTATGTACCAGTAGCTATGTGTTTGATCTCTCTCTCTCTCTCTCGTGTTCGCTCTCGTGTTCTATGGCACGATCTTGATGTATCCCGAGCTTTGCTATTATAGTTGGATCTTATGATGTTTCTCCCCCTCTACTCTCTTGTGATGAATTGAGTTTCCCCTTTGAAGTTATCTTATCGGATTGAGTCTTTTATTAGAACACTTGATGTATGTCTTGCCGTGATTATCTGTGGTGACAATGGGATATCATGTGCCACTTGATGTATGTTTTGGTGATCAACTTGCGGGTTTCGTGACACTGGGAACCTATGCATAGGGGTTGGCACACGTTCTTGACTCTCCGATAGAAACTTTTGGGCACTCTTTGAAGTACTTTTATGTTGGTTGGATGAATCTAAGATTGTGTGATGCATATCGTATAATCATGCCCACGGATACTTGAGGTGACAATGGAGTATCTAGGTTGCATTAGGGTTTAGGTTGATTTGTATCTTAAGGTGTTATTCTAGTATGAACTCTTTTATAGATTGATCTGAAAGAATAACTTTGAGGTGGTTTCGTACCCTACCATAATCTCTACGTTTGTTCTCCGCTATTAGTGGCTTCGGAGTGACTCTTTGTTGCATGTTGAGGGATTGTTATATGATCTGTCTATGTTATTATTGTTGAGAGAACTTGCACTAGTGAAAGTATGAACCCTAGGCCTTGTTTCCTATCATTGCAATACCGTTTACGCTGACGTTTATCATTTGTTACCTTGCTGTTTTTATATTTTCAGATTACAAAAACCTATATCTACCATCCATATTGCACTTGTATCACCATCTCTTCGCCGAACTAGTGCACCTATACAATTTACCATTGTATTGGGTGTGTTGGGGACACAAGATACTCTTTGTTATTTGGTTGCAGGGTTGCTTGAGAGAGACCATCTTCATCCTACGCCTCCTGCGGATTGATAAACCTTAGGTCATCCACTTGAGGGAAATTTGCTACTGTCCTACAAACCTGTGCACTTGCAGGCCCAAAAACGTCTACAAGAAGAAGGTTGCGTAGTAGACATCACCAGTCAACCCTCGTACTCCCCTCCGCCTGCGACTGGACCGGCGCATCTTCAATGGCTCCTGTTCATTCCGTCTGAGGCCTCGCTGTTGTCCTCCGCCTTGCGGCCTTGGTTCGCTCGCCGTGCGCGGTGCGCCGCCCTTTTGTGTTTTCAACGTCGTCAACAACCGAGAGGAACAAGGAGATGATTGTACGTGGAGAGGACGACAGTAGGGACCCACCAGCGTCATGGCAGTACGCAAGCAAGTGCCTCTATAGTACAAGCCCAAAAATATGGTTCCTCCTAATGGTTGGACATCTGGGGCTCACGCCATTGTCAACGTAGTCAATAAACGAGAGAATCTACGAGCGGCTGACACCAGGGACCCAACAAGTCGCGCAGTTTTTTTAGGAACAAGCAGTTGTTATTTATACTAGTTTTAGCGATAGATCAGGGTAACAACGGGGCTGTGCGGGGGCTGTGGCCCGTCTAGCCAGGGTTTTATTTATGTTTACCACATCATGAGCCCAGTTGTGTTTTTTTCTTGCTGAAAATGGCTAGCCCAGTTCTATTTTTTTAAAGAAATACCCAAACAAGGCCTACTTGCTTTATCGGCACTGCTGGGCTACAAATCTTTCAAGACGATGAGAGTTTCATTCGGTTTGACCAGAAATGGCATGTACATTTTTAAAACACATCAAACCGGGAATTAGTTTCAATTTTTTCATTACAAGATCTTAAATTCCATTGATTTTTATGCGTGGACAATTATTTGGATTTTATATTTATATAAATTATTTTTCATAATAGTTTGAATGTGAATCGATATTTCTGGATTAAAAACAGTTGACCGCACCGAAATATGCAAAATTTTGTATACTTTTTAACCGTGTCCACTATATGGGGTGTAATGCTAAAGAAAGAAGATGGGCTCCAAAAAAACCTTAAGAATTAGCAAATGGGTTGTACATTATTAGAAATAATGGCAGATGGGCTGTATGCTGTTTTCCACAGATTTGAGGCTGACTTGTGTGCCTACTACAGGTTGACGCGTATGCTTTCATAAAAAAAGGTTGACGCACACGCAACGCCCTGTCAACTTAGTTAAACACGAGAGCAGTGACTGTTGGATGTCCATCCAACTGCTGTCGTGCTTCTTCAATCTCTGCTCTTCATGCTCCAGCCGCTCAAATAAGCGCCGTCGGGACTGCCTGCTCCCTCCTCCCGCGGCCGGCTATGCTGCCGCGCAGGCCTCACGGCCCCACCGTACTCCCATCCCTGGCCTAGCCATCCCTCTACTCACCCACACATGATTTTATTCTCCGGCGATGGCAGACGAACCAGTAAACTCTCGTACTCCTCCGCATGGGAAACAACTGCCGAGTATTCCCTGGCTCTGTGTCGTTCCCTTCCTAGGCCTCGCCGTCGTCCACCGCCCTGGTGCTCTCGGTGCGGCCTGTTCAACGTGGTCAATGAACGACATCCATCGGAAGTGGACCGCACGTGGAGAGGCTGACAGCTGGGACCACGGCCGCACGCCAGGAAATGCCTCCTTATTACGCGGAAAATAATGATTCCTCCACCTGACCGCTAGGACCCACAGGAAGGGCCTCTGTATTTCGCGAAAAAATGTTCCCCCCACTGACAGGTCGGACCCACCAGCTATATCTTCGCACGCAAGGAAGTGCCTCGTTATTACGCCCAAGAAAATGAATACCCCCTGCTAGCTGGGACCCACCATATTGTTGGGCTAACTTGTGGGCCTACTAAGTTGACGGGGACGGAGGGCTTTGTCAACTTAGTCAATACTCCAGTGACCGTATGGTGTCCATCCAACGGCCATAGTGCTTCTTCAACTTCTGGCCTTCTTGCTCCAGCCGCCCAAAGCAGCGCCGGTCGTGCCGCCTGCTCCTGCCTCCCGTGGCCGGCTGTGCTACCGCCTGCTCTTGCCTCCCGTGGCCTGGCTCCGCGTCGTCCCCTTCCTAGGCCTCGCCGTCTTCCACCGCCGTGGTGCTCTCGGCGCGGCGTGGTCAATGTGGTCAACGACCGACTTCCATCGGAAGAGTACTGTACGTGGAGAGGCTGACAGCTGGGTCCACGACAGCCGCAAGGAAGTGCCTCCTTATTACGCAGAAAATAATTATTCCTCGACCTGACAGTGGGGACCCACCGGACGGGCCAACAGTATTTTGCAAAAAAAATCGTTTCCCCCTGACTGCTGGGACCCACCGGACGGGCCACTGTATTTCGCAAAAAAAAATCGTTCCCCCCGCAGTCAGCTCGGACCCACCGGAAGTGCCTCCTTATTATGCACACAAAAATGAATACTCCCCCGGCTAGCTGGGACCCACCTTGGTGGGAGGCTGACTTGTGGGCCTAGTAAGTTGACGGGGACGAAGGGCTTTCTCAACTTAGTCAATATGAACGATTCTAGCTCCAGTGACCGTACGATGTCCATCCAATGGCCGTAGTGCTTCTTCAACCTCTCGTCTTCTTGCTCCAACCGCCCAAAGCAGCACCGGTCGGGCCGCATGCTCCTGCCTCCCGTGGCCGGCTGTGCTGCCGTGGAGGCCTCACCGCCCCCTACTATTCCCACCGCTGGCCAGGCCCTGCGGCGACGGCAGCCTCACACCGTAGCCGAACCAGTGAACCCTCGTACTCCTCTCCGCGCGGCCTTCCACTGACGCATCTTCCCCGGCTCCGCCTCGTCCCCTTCCTAGGCCTCGTCGTCGTCCACCGCCGTGCTGCTCTCCGCGTGGCGTGGTCAACGTGGTCAAGGAACGACTTCCATCGGAAGAGTACTGTATGTGGAGAGGCTGACAGTTGGGTCCACGACCACAGCCCAGTTTTTTTGTGATTTGCCAAGTAAGTCGCTTTATCAGGCCTTTTGGGCTGCAAATCTTTCAAGACGAGGAGAGCTTTCATTCGGTTGGCCGAGAAAATGGCCCATCAGTGAGAAATGTGTTGTACATTTTTAAAACACATCAAACCAGCAATTAGTTTCAAATATATTTTTTTCATTTCAAGATTTTAAATTACATTAATTTTTATGCGTGGAGAATTTGTTGGATTTTATATTGATATACATTTATTTTTTAAATCAGTTTGAATGTGATTTGAAATTTCGGGATTAAAAACAGTTCGGACCGCACCGAAGTATGCAAAATTTTGTATAATTTTTTAACCGTGGCCACAATATGGGTTGTAATGCTAACAAAAAGAATATGGGCTCCAAGAAAACCTTGGCATTAGCAAATGGGCTGTAAATTATTAGAAATAATGGTAGATGGGTTGTATGCTGTTTTCCAAAGATTTGAGCCTTTCCTAAAAAAAGGTTGACGCACAAGCAGTGACGGTTGGATGTCCATCCAAGGGCCGTCGTGCTTCTTCAATCTCTGCTCTTCCTGCTCCAGCCGCTCAAACAAGCGCCGGCGGGACTGCCTGCTCCCTCCTCCCCGCGGCCGGCTGTGCTGCCGCGCAGGCCTCACCGCCCCGCCGTACTGCCATCGCTGGCCTAGCCATCCCTCTACTCACCCACACCTGTTGTTATTCTCTGGCAACGGCAGACGAACCAGTAAACCCTCGTGCAGTCGTCCTCCCCTCCGCGTTGGAAACAACTGCTGAGTCTTCCTTGCATCCGTGTCGTCCCCTTCCTAGGCCTCCCCGTCGTCCACCGCCGTGGTGCTCTCGGCGCGGCGTGGTCAATGTGGTCAACGACTGACTTCCATCGAAAGAGTACTGTGCGTGGAGAGGCTGACAGCTAGGTCCACGGCCACAGCAAGGAAGTGCCTCCTTATTACGCGCAAAATAATTATTCCTCCACCTGACAGCGGGGACCCACCGGACGGGCCACCGTATTTCGCGAAAATAACGTTTGCCCCCTGACTGCTAGGACCCACCAGCTACACCTTCGCACACAAGGAAGTGCGTCCGGGCAAAAAAACGATTCGCCCCCTGACTGCTGGGACCCACCAGCTAAATCTTCGCACGCAAGGAAGTGCGTCCGGGCAAAAAAAAAAACGATTCACCCCCCTGATTGTTGGGACCCACCAGCTACATCTTCGCAGGCAAGGAAGTGCCTGACAGTCGGGACCCACCTGGTCGAAGAGTACGTAGCGTTGTCATTCTGGTCGCGAACGTGTACGTACATATATACTGGTGGACGTAGAGGCGCGCACGTGTCGTAGTAGAGGCGCGCACGTAGCATGTACACGTAGGTACAACGGCCAGGGTGCAAGAAAGAAAATATGACACGTATGTGTACATACGGGCGGGATCTCGAACGCCTACTCGCGCATATGTACGGCGAGGGCTCGTGTACATGTCTGGGTCGGAACAGAGAAACAACGTCGTCGTCATGTTCATGGGGAGGCAACGGAATGTGTCGTGTTCATGGGGAGGCAACGGAATGCGTCGTGTTCATCGGGAGGCAACGAAACGCGTGGGAGCCAACCGGCTGGGTCGGAACAGAATGCGTCGTGTTCATCGGGAGGGCTTGGACGGAACAGACGATGGAAACGAGGCCTGGCGTACCGCGGAACGGAGGAAACGGACCTCCTACGTTCGGAACGGGGCCCTGTTGATCGGGAGGGGTGTGGTGTACCACAAAACGAAGGAAATGGACCTCCTACGGTCGAAACAGGGGTCCTGTTGATCAGGAGGGGTGTGGCGTACCGCAAAATGGAGGAAACGGACCTCCTACGGTCGAAACGGGGGTCTTGTTGATCGGGAAGGGTGTGGTGTATCGCAAAACGGACGAAACAGACTTGTGTTGGAGCGCTACGGTCGAAACGGGGGTCCTGTTGATCGTGAGGGGTGTGGTACATCGCCGGTGGTCCTGTCCCCTCTACGACCGGCAAAGACGGCGACGGCCAAACCTCCTCCGACCGACGGCCAAAACTACGGCCAAAGCGCGGGCGTGGTGGCGGCCATGTGGAGACGTGGTTTGGTAGGGACGGCAGGGGGCTGCGCGGTGAGGAGGCGGCCGGAGAATAGCGGCGGCGCCGGCGGCGGGGCGGGGCGGGAGAGAGAGGGTGGAAGCATTGGGAGCGGAGGGACTGCTAGTGCCCCAACAGGCAGGCGACAGGGGGGACAAGGGCGTGCGTCCAGGCCGTCCGCGCGCGTCCGTTTCACCCCAAACCTAGCGCAAGTTTGGGCCGAGGATGGATCGAAAACGAACAGAATCCGGACATTTGTCTGTTTGAGGCCGCGCGCTAGGCCGCGCTATTCGTCCGTTTTACCCCAAACGGATGCGCACGGACAGAATGGGGTCGCGCGGTGGAGTTGGCCTAAGCCGTGTGACCACCCGTCCGATAGCTCTCATCAACCTCGAGCCAACTAGCAGCTTCCCAAACTTGCGCACAACCTCCGTTGCCTCATCGATGAGCTTCCGTCATTGATACACTTTTATCCGAGCATAACCCTTCTTTAAAAATAGGCTAGGCCCCACCTGTCAGTGACCCAATGAGCATTAACTCGCGTTAGCTTACTGCTACGCCATAGGTGTAATTCTAGTTTACGTCTTTGACGTCATATATGCCTACATAGTTTTTTGGGCTAGCTATATCTCACTCGTTTTAGCTTCAAATGAATTGATTATTTTCGCATTGGTTTTGTCCTGAAATGCTTCTTCTAGTAGTGTGCATACTAGAATTTATCTTGCTTTTTTTTATGTTGTCGTGTAGAACTATTTAGCTATGTGTGTTATTAAAGTAATTCATTATCATTTATTCCAGAGGGATATAATCTTGGTGGTGAACAAGAGTACCCCTATAGCAAGATCCCGTTACCAGTGAGCATCTTAGATGTAATGTGCTCCTGCATTACTCGATGAAGATCCATAGTCTCTTTTGAGTTGCCACCGTGAATTGGGGTACCCCAGGACAACCGACGCATGAGTTGATTGGCCGTGAATGGTGGTACCCCTATCTGATCACCCCCAATCAAAACATCGAGAAAGTAGAACCAACCTTGCTGCCATCTCTTCATAGAGTCGGACAGCCCCAGATCGAAGTACTCGACCTTGTTGAGCTGGCTCGAGATGAAGGACGTGTTGATCGGCCTGTCAAGTCAGTTGTTGTTGTGGGTTTTTTTCCTTCTCTTTAAGTTGCTTTTGGTTTCCTTAACTTCATAGTCTTTCATCGCTTCGTTTTGCTCCGGCTGGCGGCCACCGCTCAGGTTGCCTCGCCCTCTTAAATTTCTTCAAACTTCTTCGACCCTTCTTCTACATGGTTGTGCACTGGGCCATGCATTGGTATGGTTGTGCACCGGGCCATGCGTTGGGCACTTTGGCTCCATGATTGTGCGCTGGGATGATCGTCGGACGCTGCGACACTTTTGTCCCTTTGTGGCCAAGGTTACGGTCTCGTTATTAGCTCCCTTCTGTTTGAATTGAGGAACGACATGAACCTAAGTTTGCTTATTCTTACACGTTGTGTTTATATTGGGATGTTGATGTGTATCTTCTTTGTTTTGCAGGTTCACCTTGTGCTTGCTGGCTGTCCGCTTTTTGGCATGAAGGTCCGCACCTTGCTCGTTTTTATGGTTGATTGTATTTTTTTCAGTTTTGCTAAGACTCACTCGATTGAGACTTCATTATGTTTCAGTCGATGCTATCTTCCTTTGATTCTGGATGAAGATTCGTACAAAAGAATTATTTTTAGTTTTTCTTTTTCTTCTTACATACTATATCACTTGACTGAGACTTGGTTAAGCCTCAGTCGAGTGAGACCTAGCCACACCCTATATATTTTATTTCTTTCTTTTTGTTTGTTGATCAGTGTGGTGTGTTTGTGTGTGATTTATTATTGCTATTCGTCGCCGTTGAGCTGACAATGTTTCAAAAAGGTGCATTGAGCAGCTGCTTATCATTGTTGTTATCGTCACTGTCGTCGTCTTCGTCGAGGGATGTATCAGGGTATGATCCAAGTCATGGTCTGCCCGGATGGCGGTGCATGCCGGCCACAATCATTATGGTCGGCCCAGACGGTGGCATCGTAAGGCTATTTGGTGAAAAATAGTGACGCCTACACGCCGTGCACAGTTGATGTGTGATAACCCACAAGTATAGGGGATCACATCAGTTTTCGAGGGTAGAGTATTCAACCCAAATTTATAGATTCGACACAAGGGGAGCCAAAGAATATTTGTAAGTATTAGCAGCTGAGTTGTCAATTCAACCACACCTGGAGATTAATTATCTGCAGCAAAGTGATCAGTAGTAAAGTAGTATGCTATTAGTAACGGTAGCAGTAGTAACTTAGCAAGAACAATATAAGATAAATTCGTAGGCATTGGATCGGTAATTCATTGGATGATATTCATCATGTGACAGTCATAACCTAGGGCGATACGGCACTAGCTCCAGTTCATAAATATAATGTAGGCATGTATTCTGTAAATAGTCATACGTGCTTATGGAAAGAACTTGCATGCCATCTTTTGTCCTACCCTCCTATGGCAGCGGGGTCCTATTGGAAACTAAGGGATATTAAGGCCTCCTTTTAATAGAGAACTGGAACAAAGCATTAATGTCGGATTTCGGGTTCCGTCAGACCCTTAAGGTTCGAACTCTGGGGTGCGCGCGGAGATCCAACCCTCCACCGTCTCGTACCTCACCGAATCGCAGGTACCTAAACTACTAACAAGAACAACACAAGAGACACAAGATTTATACTGGTTCGGGCCACCATCGTGGTGTAATACCCTACTCCAGTGTGTGGTGTGTGGATTGCCTCTTGGGCTGATGAGGAACAGTACAGGGAAGAACTGCCTCGTGAGGGTCTGTTCTTGGCGGGTGTGATGAACTGCTAGGTGGTATCCCGTCGCTCTAGCTTGAGGATCGGGTCTCTCTCTCTCTCTCTCTCTTCGGGTGCTTCCCACTCTATCCGATCGTCGCTCCTACTATGGTGGCTAGCTCTACTTATATAGACGAAGGCCCTGGGCCTCTTCCCAAATATTGAGCGGGAAGGGCGCCAACAATTGGCCATTTTGAAGGGGAACATCGGGTACACTTATCCTGACTAAAGTTGGTCCTCGCCTGCCAAAGGCTCTGGTGATGACGCCTGCTTGGGCTCCACGATGACTGCATTCCAGCCGTTCGTGCCGGTCTTGGTCTTGTTGCACCGAAATGGATGCCTTTGCTTGATGCTCTTGCCTGCGCTTGCTCCCTTTGCACCAAAGAGGAAAGGAGGACGCTGCATGGGCTGGCGCCCGACTGGCGCCCTTGGTCGTCATGGCTTGCGTCACGGGCACCTCGAGAGGTACCCTGCCTTGAAATCTCCGCCTCCTCGTGAGCCAGCCTGACGAGGCTGCGCCTGAGGAAGCCCTTGGTCGTCCGCCCCGCGAGGCTTGGCCCCTCGCGAGGGTCTTGAGCTTGTGTTGATGAAGATGGGCCGTCCTGGGCCTCCTTTCAGCCACGCCGCAGGCCGCAGGAAGGCAAGTCTGGGGACCCCCGTTCCCAGAACGCCGACAGTAGCCCCCGGGCCCACGGCACGCCCGAACTTGGCCGAGCAGAGAGGCGAAAGGGCAAGTGCGAAGTGTCGTGGGCCCTAACAGCCTGCGGCCTTGGGCGCGCGTGGCGGTTGATTGGACGTGGGCGCCTCTGCAACCATGCGGGTTGATAATAGAGCGGCATCTTCCTTGCCTCCTTTACTTTCTCTAGTTGCTGCTCAGATCCCCTTTCTTGCGCCTCTCCTCCCTGCTTCCAAGACCTTCAGATCCACTCCGCCTTCGTGCCCTAGCCAGTCGTGGCTCCTCGTCAAACCCCGGCCGGAGCCTGGTACTCTCCTGCCTTGGACCCGCCGAATGTGTTAGCGGCGAGCCTTGCCCTGATGCGCCGGCTGGCGGAGACGCAAGGCTTCAGCGGAACGGCGATGTTCAAGGCCGGCTCCTCCGCCCCTGAGGGTCGGGGGAGTACCTTCTACCCGTTCTTCGCGGGCGCCATTATTGCTGGTCTGGCGCCTCCCTTCTCTGAGTTCTTCTTCTCCGTCCTTCGCCATTACAACCTTCACGCTCTGCACCTTCATCCCAACTCCGTCCTTCTTCTGGCAATCTTCGCCTACTATTGTGAGGCCCATGTTGGGGTGAAGCCCTCGGTGGCCTTGCTGCGCCACTACTTCTTCCTCCGATTCTCCCGTGGTCCCGTCTCCGCGTGCGCGAGCTTCGTCGCATACGGCGGAGCCATTTCCATTTCAAACACAGGGAAGCGGATTGAGGGATTCAGGAGCAAGTGGGTCTTGGTGGATGCCGGGCGGATCCACCCTCGGCTGATCCTGCCCACGGAGCCCGCCGAGAGTTCCGACGACTGGTCCCGAGCGAAGCTTTGGGATCCTCACGCGAAGCTGGTGCTGGAGAGGATGGATGTAGATCTGAAGCCGGACGATGCGGCGACGGCGAGGTTGACCGGTGCGTCGTTGCTGAGGGAGTTCCTGGAGCACCAACTGGCTCCGCTTCGCGAGTACTCGCTTCCGATGTGGAGGCCTAACCCAAGCCCCGTGGCCCTGGCCAGCGAGGATCTGGTGACGGTCCTCCAGTCCTTGGTAGGGGGCGATGTGGCGAGACCGGAGGGCGCCCCCGCGCCCCTGTTCCTTCGCGAGGATTGGGAGCAGGTTGTGGGGCCCGCCTTCAATGGGGACGGCTCGTGCCCGCGGAGGTTCCGGAGGACCTGGTGGACGTGTCCTCTTCCGACTCCGGCGAAGAGGTGGAGGAAAGGGAGCCAGGAGAAGGGGTTGACTCAGGGACAGAGTCAAGGGCTCCCTCCCTGCGGCGCAGGCCCCACGTTCTCCGCCTCCCCGAGAGTGATGGCGACGAAGATGAGGATGGGCGGGGAGGCAGAAGCCTGCCCCCCGATCCCGAAGAAGGAACGGACTGGGCTGGTCCCCCGCGGGTCCGCCCCGGCCCCGGGGCGATCCGCGGACGCGCCGCCTGCTCCTGGTTCCCTTGAAGCTGATCCCTGCAGCCGGCTCTCGGGCTTCAAGTATGGCCGGAGGCTGCTCGAGTCTACTAGCGACGACCTGTAAGTGCCTGCTTTCCGTCTTGATCATTGCTTTGCTGACGAGATCTGATGTCCATGTTCCTTGGCCAGGACGGCGCCCGCGGCGAAGAAGCTGAAGGGGGCTCCTGAGGTTCCATCCGTGATGGTGCCGTTGCCCGAAAAGGGAGATGATCCTGACGCCCAGGTCTCTCCTGCCCGGGCGTCCTCGCGAGGCCTGGCTGAGCCCGCTGGGGCGAGCTCAGCCCCCTTGATCCAAGCGACTCCCGAGGTGGCCTTGCTGGACGCTGCCTCCACCGTTGCCGCGGTGCCGCTGGTTCCGCCTCAAGGCGCAGTGGCTGCTCCGCCGCCATCTCCTCCTACTCCGCCAACTGCTGTCTCTCCAACTCCTCCCGCGGTCCTGGACCGCGCTGCTGCTGAACTGGACCGGCTGCGGCAAGATCTTCTGGGCGCCGACCCTCGCTTGGTGGCCGGGCGCTTGGAGCTGGCCTCTGGCTGGATTCGTGTCGATGCTTCGATTCGGGCGGTGCTGGTCCAGGCTTCGACGGCTTGTGACGAGGAGAAGCAGGCTGTTCGTGAGGTGAAGGTAGCTCGTGATGCTGCCCTGGGGGAGGCAGCCAGCATCCGAGGTCGCTGTGAGACGCTGGAGGGCGAGCTGAAGGGCCTGCAGAACCAGCTCGCCGAGGAGGCCCGCCTCCGCCAGGAGCAGGAGGAAGGCATGAAGGCTCGCGAGGCGGCCATCAAGGACCGGGAGGCAAAGCTGTAGAAGCATCGTGACCGCCTTGACGCGCTGGGGCAGGAACTGGAGGCGAGGAAGGTCGAGCTGGACGCCAAGGCGCGTGTTCTTGCCGAAGATCGCGTGGCCTTCATGGATATGGAAGTGAAGGCTCGCGCCTTGCTGAGGGAGCTTTACGATAGCGGCCTGGAGAGTCCACTGGCCGGCGCGGAGGATGGCCCCGCCAAGCTGCTTCCCTTCCTGATTCGCGCTCTTGAAGATGTCTCCCTTGGTCTTGGCCCCACGGCTGAGGCCGAGGCGCGTGTTTTGTCTTCTGCGGCACTGACGCGGATCCTCACCCACGTCTATCTTCGCGATCCCAGCGTCGACATGGACAGCCTGCTGGAGCCAGCAAGCGGCGAGCATGCGGCTGCCGCTGCCGAGGCTGTGAAGGGTCGCGCGGAGGCTCTGTTGGGGAAGTTCCGGGCCTTCAGCACCAAGCCGAAGCGAGGCGCTGCCGGCCCTGCTGGTTCACAAGGCAAGCCCACTTCGCGCTGCTCCACCGCCGACCAGTGACTCCGCTGCGGCTCCTATCTTGCTTTTAATTCATGCACATGTATCATGCCTCGGGGAGGCGTTTAAACTTGCGTTTGGTACTGTGATAATAGTGTGGACTGTAATATTTTATTTTGAATTCCTTGAAATTTATGCTTCCTACTTGCTTATGTTCTACGCCGGTAGAGCCCGGCCCCGCGCATACCTCAGCCGCCGTTAGCCCCGACCGGAAACCAGGACGGGACCAAGGAGTGAGGGGCTATGTGACAAGTTAGGCTCCTGAGTCGCGATGCTCAGGAGTCCCCCTTGGCGCACGAACAACAAGTAGGGAGGTGAGGCGCGGGCGGATCCACCGTTCTACGTCTGCAGAGCCCGGCCCCGCGCATACCTCAACCGCCGTTAGCCTTTCGGAACTAAGGGGTGAGGGGCTACGTGACCAGTTAGGCTCCTGAGTCGCGATGCTCAGGAGTCCCCCTTGACGCTCAAACGGCATGCGTACCTTGGCTCCGCTCGGGGAGTGGCGTGCGACGAACCAGGCCCGAGGGGCCTGGCTGGGTGGCGTGCGTCTAGGCGTGACCCAGGCGTAGCCCCCGTGCCCAGCCCCCTCGCGCGGCGCTCCTGAGGGGAGGCGTTGCAACGAGGCCAGATACTGAGCTCTGGGCTCCCTGAGGTTGATGCGATCCGGAGGCCACCCTCAGTTGTTTATCACCAGCGCGGAGCATAGCGCTTCCGCATACGTACGGGCATAGCCGCTCCTTGGCAGTGTCGTTAGTCAGCGCGGAGCATGGTGCTTCCACTGGAACGTGGGAGGGGGCTCCCCTCCGGGAGGAGCCCCCGGGGCGTATACAGCCCCACCCTGACACGTGGCTGGCACGGTAGGGCTGGACGAGGTGTATCTGGGAACCCGTGAGCCAGCGCAGGACTCATGAGGCCCTACCTCAAGGCGGGTTGCGCCTGGCTCTGGGCCTTATCTTCGAGTGTGTTCCTGCAAATTTGACCAGATGCCGGTGCTCTACGTCTTCGGGTCCCGGCTCTCGGGCTGGTCTCTACCGTCGCTGGCAAGCCAGGTCGCGATGCCATGGACAAGACCAGAGGGTGAGGGCCGGAGAGCCGGTAGGAGCCCTGAATCGCGATGCTCAGGCACCCCCCCTTTAACGCACAAGCTAGGTTAGATGTTGCAACTCTACGTCCTCAGGTCCCGGCTCTCGGGCTGGTCTC
>LR880968.1:110338429-110371170 GCA_904067115.1 Aegilops sharonensis | reverse complement strand
GGCTGATCTCAGCCGTCGCTGGCAAGCCAGGTCGCGATGCCATGGACAAGACCAGAGGGTGAGGGCCGGAGAGCCGGTAGGAGCCCTGAGTCGCGATGCTCAGGCACCCCCCCTTTAACGTGCAAGCTGGATTGGATGACGCAACTCTACGTCCTCGGGTCCCGGCTCTCGGGCTGGTCTCTACTATCGCTGGCAAGCCAGGTCGCGATGCCATGGACAAGACCAGAGGGTGAGGGCCGGAGAGCCGGTAGGAGCCCTGAGTCACGATGCTCAGGCACCCCCCCCTTTAACGCGCAAGCTGGGTTGGATGGCGAAACTCTACATCCTTGGGTCCCGGCTCTCGGGCTGGTCTCTACCGTCGCTGGCAATCCAGGTCGCGATGCCATGGACAAGACCAGAGGGTGAGGGCCGGAGAGCCGGTAGGAGCCCTGAGTCGCGATGCTCAGGCACCCCCCCTTTAACGTGCAAGATTTCGCCACCCAGGAGAAGGCACCAAATAACAAGCATGGTGGAACGAGAGCATAATCCTAAGGAAAATGCATGAAGGATACATGCCGCTGGGACTGGCCCGAGCGGCTTGGGGATGATGCAGCCCGAGGGGTGCCCCCAATAGGATAAGCTAAAGACATGAAATAAAAGGGATACATGTCGCAGGGACGGACCCAGGCAGCCTGGGAATAATGCGGCACTGAAGGCGCTCCCAGCCAGAAATAAAACTTAAAGATGTCACCTGGTGATGTTGGGGATGAAGGGTTGTTGATGTAGCAGACTCGGTGGGCTGCGGGAGCCGATCCTCACGAGCCCCCAGGCCCAGGGGCCTCGGGAGGCTCCGGAGGCGCTGGCGGCTCCTCATGGGCCATCTCCGCCAGGGCCGCAGCGTGCCCGACCTCTTGAGCCTCCAGGATGGTCCTCATGAGACGCTGGTGCGCAGCAGCCGCGTTTGGCAGGCCATAAGGCATGCGTACGTAGCTGTGGGGCGGACCCTCGCAACGTCCCACTCGCGAGGGCCAGAGGCGCTCTTTAGATGCGGCTCGGTTGAGCCCTGGTGTGTCGATGCAGAAGAGCAGCCCACCATCCTCGCCTAGATGGGGGGCCACAGCGGGTAGGCGGTGGCTGGCCCTCATGACCCTTGACTCCTGTAGGTCCTGGATGGCCTTGCTGATGAACTCTTGAGGGTTCTGTCCTCCTGGACTTGCTCCTGCTTGCGGGAAACGTGCTTCGAAACACGCCTCCACGTGGTGCCCAAGCGCCTCCCTCGAGACCTTGGCGAGGTCGGCGGCCCTCCAGGGGAGAGCTCCCGAGCCCTGCCTGAGGAGGGCGCCGGGCGCGCTTTCCTATGCGATGGAAGGAGGCTCCCCCGGGCCCGGTGCGGGCCCTGAGGGGCCTGTCTCTTGAGGAGCCGGGCCGGTCGATTTCTTCTTCTTCTTGGGCGCTGCCTCGTGAGGCATCCTGCTGCCGTGGTCTGGGTCTTCTAGTGATGCGGCCTGAAAAGCTCGCTCCAGGGAGCACACCTCATCTCTCTCTTCACAAGGCACCGTGATGACCCCGCCGCTTCCTGGCATCTTGAGGATGTTGTAGCCATGGTGGGTTACGGCCATGAACTTGGCCAGCGCTGGGTACCCGAGGATGGCGTTGTACGGCAAGCGAATGTGGGCGGCGTCGAAGTCGATGAGCTCGGTGTGGTAGTTGTTGCCGGCCCCGAAGGTGACAGGGAGGCGGACCTGCCCGATCGGGACCGTGGAGCCGTCGGTGACTCCGGAGAAGGGCTTGGTTGGCTGAAGCTAGTTGTAAGGCACTTGAAGATTGTTGAATGTCTCCACGGACAGGACGTTGAGCCCCGCTCCACCGTCGATGAGGGTCTTGGTGACTAGCACATTGCTGATGATTAGGGAGCAAAGCATCGGAAGAACTCCGGCTGTGGCTGCGCACTTGAGCTGATCCGCTGAGCTGAACGTGATGGCGCACGCCGACCACCTGAGAGGGCGCGTGGACTCGAGCTTGGGGAGGACTGCATTCACTTCGCGGGCGAACTGCTTGAAGATGCGGTGAGAGGCTGGGGCTTGAGCTCCGCCCAGGATGCAGGCGATCGCACGCGCTTCCTGGAAGCCCCCAGCCCCCTCGTCCTGATGACGGTCTTCGACTCTCCTTGGTGGCGGCGGCAGTGGAGGGAGGCCTGCGTTCCCTTGCGGACGATCCTCACGAGGCTGATCCCTCCAGCCCCCCTCGCGAGGTGGGTCTTGCCAGCGGTCCTCGCGAGGTTGGTCGCGCCACCCTTGGCGCGGGCCGCGGTCTTCCCAGCGTCCTGCATTCCTTCCTCCTCCTCGGTCGTATCCCCGGTCGCTGCGCTCAGGGCGTCTACCGACCCTTCCTTCGCGCATGGCCCAGAGCTCTTGACATTCATTGGTGTTGTGGGTGTGGAGGTCGTGGTACAAGCAGTACCGGCTGCCCTTAGAGGACTTGGGCTGATCTCTGCCTCGCTTGGTGTCTGGTTCGGCTGCGAGCACGGCAGCCCCCTTGCGCTTCACGTCCTTGGCCTTGGGCTTCTTCTCTTCGGGATCCGCGGCAGGCAGCTCGAGGAGGGAGAGGCGTCCTTCCTCAGCCCTGGCGCACTTGGTCGCCAAGTTGAACAGCTCCAGGGAGGTGTACAGATCTTCATGCGTCGCCATCTCCTCCTTCAACTTGACGTCGTGCACGCCGTCGGAGAAGGCAGAGATGATGGCCTCCTCCGTTACCCTGGGGATCTTGAGGCGCGCGTTGTTGAAGCGCTGGATGTACTTTTGCAGGGTTTCCCCTGGCTGCTGCTTGATTCGGCGCCTGTCGCTCACGGCGGGTGGCCGGTCGCGGGTACCCTGGAAGTTGGCGATGAAGCGGGTGCGCATCTCGGCCCAGGAAGAGATCGTGCCTGGGGCCAGATTCAGGAGCCAGGTGCGGGCTCCATCCTTAAGCGCCATGAGAAACCAGTTCGCCATGACCTTTTCATCCCCGTTGGCAGCCTCGATGCCCAGCTCGTAGAGCTGGAGGAACTCCGTAGGGTCAGCCGTTCCATCGTAGCGTGGAGGCAGGTCTGGCTTGAACTTGGCGGGCCACGCGACGCTGCGCAGCTCAGAGGTGAAGGCGCGGCAGCCCACCGTGGCCGCGGGGAGCCTCAGACGGCAGAGAGCTTGGTCTTGCAGGCCTCCCTGCGCCGCGGCTGGGGGTAGCGCAGGGTCTTGTCGCGCTGGAGCGGGGAGCGCCCGGGCAGCTTCTTGCGGGCGAGGAACTTCTTGGCAGCTCTGCTCCTGCCGCGCCGGCGCCTGGCGGAACGGGTTCCGCCCAGGGGTCGCGCGCCTTGGTGCGAGGGCGCCGTCTTGAGGAGGAGGTGGCTGAGGCGCCCCGGGAGCTTCATCGCCCGCGCGGGGCGGGGTGCGGTGCAGCGAGGCGGACGGCGCGGGGTCGCCTCCCGCAGCGCGGACGAGCTCGGCGACGCGGTCGAGTCATTCTTCATAGACTTCATTGACGGGGCGGTAGCGCAGGAGCTCGTTGACCGCGATGAGTGCAGCTCAGGCCTCCATGGCCGCGCGGGGTGCGCATGACGAAGAACCAGCGGGGGGGGGGGAGCGAAGGCGTGGCGGTGCGGCCGTCCCGCCCCATGGACGGGTGCTGGGACGATGCTTGCTGCTCGTTCCCCGCCGGGCCGGTGGCGGCGTTGACGGCAGGTGACTGGGAACGACGAGGACGCCCGCCGACGGGAGCCGTCTGGGCGACATGGGAGGCGAGGGCGGCTCGACGCTCGGCGCGAGCCCGACGAGCGTCAGACATGGTTGCGGTGGTCGGGGAAGAACGAGGCGACGAAAGGCAGATTCCGGCGCACCCCTACCTAGCGCGCCAAATGTCGGATTTCGGGTTCAGGCAGACCCTTAAGGTTCGAACTCTGGTGTGCGCGCGGAGATCCAACCCTCCACCGTCTCGTACCTCACTGAATCGCAGGGACCTAAACTACTAACAAGAACAACACAAGAGACGCAAGATTTATACTGGTTCGGGCCACCATCGTGGTGTAATGCCCTACTCCAGTGTGTGGTGTGTGGATTGCCTCTTGGGCTGATGAGGAACAGTATAGGGAAGAACAGCCTCGCGAGGGTCTGTTCTTGGCGGGTGTGATGAACTGCTAGGTGGTATCCCGTCGCTCTAGCTTGAGGATCGGGTCTCTCTCTCTCTCTCTCTCTATCTCTTCGGGTGCTTCCCACTCTATCCGATCGTCGCTCCTACTATGGTGGCTAGCTCTACTTATATAGACGAAGGCCCTGGGCCTCTTCCCAAATATTGAGCGGGAAGGGCGCCAACAATTGGCCATTTTGAAGGGGAACAGCGTGTACACTTATCCTGACTAAAGTTGGTCCTCGCCTGCCAAAGGCTCTGGTGATGACGCCTGCTTGGGCTCCACGATGACTGCATTCCAGCCGTTGGGGCCGGTCTTGGTCTTGTTGCACCGAGACGGATGCCTTTGCTTGATGCTCTTGCCTGCGCTTGCTCCCTTTGCACCAAAGAGGAAAGGAGGACGCTGCGCGGGCTGGCGCCCGACTGGCGCCCTTGGTCGTCATGGCTTGCGTCACGGGCACCTCGCGCGGTACCCTGCCTTGAACTCTCCGCCTCCTCGTGAGCCAGCCTGACGAGGCTGCGCCTGAGGAAGCCCTTGGTTGTCCGCCCCAGGAGGCTTGGCCCCTCGCGAGGGTCTTGAGCTTGTGTTGATGAAGATGGGCCGTCCTGGGCCTCCTTTGAGCCACGCCGCAGGCCGCAGGCAGGCAAGTCTGGGGACCCCCATTCCCAGAACGCCGACAATTAACACATCGTGAATACATGAACTCCTCAAACTACGATCATCACCGGGAGTGGTCCCGACTATTGTCACTCTGGGGTTGCCAATCATAGCACGTAGTAGGTGACTATAACTTGCAAGATCCGATCTAGAATATGGATATAATGGTGATAACATAAACGGTTCAGATCTGAAATCATGGCACCCGGGCCCAAAGTGACAAGCATTAAGCATGGCAAAGTCATAGCAACATCAATCTCAGAACATAATGGATACTAGGGATCAAGCCCTAACAAAACTAACTCGATTACATGATGAATCTCATCCAACTCCTCACCGACCAGCGAGCCTACGAAGGAATTACTCACTCCCGGTGGGGAGCATCATGGAATTGGCGATGGAGAAGGGTTGGTGATGACGAAGAACGAAGATCCCCCTCTCTGGAGCCCCAAACGGACTCCAGATCTGGCCTCTCGATGAAGAACAGGAGGTGAAGGTGACTCCGTCTCGTGGAACGCGATAATTCTTTCTCCCTGATTTTTTCCGGAAAAAACGGATTTTATATCGTCAGTTCCAGGGTCTGCGGGGCTACCAGGTGGGGACAACCCACCTGGGCGCGCCTAGAGGGCTGGCGCGCCCTGGTGGGTTGTGCCCACCCAGGTGCCCCCCTCCGATGGCTCTTGGCTCCAGAAATTCTCTTTTATTATATAAAAAATCGTCGCAAAGTTTCGTTTCATTTCGAGAACTTTTATTTCTGCACAAAAACAAAACCATGGTAGTTCTGCTGAAAACATCGTCAGTCCGGGGTTAGTTTCAATCAAATCATGCAAATTAGAGTCCAAAACAAGAGGAAAAGCGTTAGGAAAAGTAGATATGTTGGAGACGTATCAATGTGGTAGGCCTACTGATTCTGACCATCCAAGGGATCCCAGAGATGTAGCAGGCTGGGCGGGACGACACCTTGAACATCCACTAACCGCGGAGGCGATTGATCGTCTACATTGCACCATGCTTGCGGGCAAGGTTTACTTCACGACCATCAGTTATCAATATCATCCATGCTAAACACGCCGGTGGCTGTTCCCAAGCAATAAAGTGAAGGTTTTGACTCCATTGGGAGTTTTTGTTTGATTATTTGTAAGCTCTTTTCCTTTTGCAGTTTGGGACTGGGTGACGGCGTCCTGGACTAGGTGGTACTCACCATGTCGTCTCCCAATCAGTTGGATTGGGCCGAGGATCCCCATGGCCGTATACTCATGGGCCAGTCCGGACAGTTGCGGCATACAAGGAAGATTCCACAAGACTTGGCGATCAAGACAAGGACTCCTCCCCCACCGGCGTATTCGGCTAGGACTCTTGTTATCCTAGGCCTCTGGTGCATTATATAAACCGAGGCCAGGCTAGTCGATAGAGAGACAACAATCATACCATAAGCTAGCTTCTAGGGTTTAGCCTCTCTGATCTCGTGGTAGATCTACTCTTGTACTACCCATATCATCAATATTAATCAAGCAGGAGTAGGGTATTACCTCCATCAAGAGGGCCCGAACCTGGGTAAAAACATCGTGTCCCTTGTCTCCTGTTACCATCCGCCTAGACGCACAGTTCGGGACCCCCTACCCGAGATCCGCCGGTTTTGACACCGACACTGGGCATCCCTATTACCGCCCTTTTCTCGTGCAATGGCAAGTGAATAAATATTCGACCTGAGAATAACCCTCTTAGCATGGAAAATACCGACCACCTCCTGTCGTTCCATGAATGATTCAGGCACACAAAAAGGATGTTTATTTGAATTTTTTAGAGGTGGCACATGCAAATTTATTTAGGATGGCAGGGTGTAATACCGCATATAGGTAGGTATGGTGGACTCATCTGGAATAACTTGGTTCAAGTTTTTGAGGTACAAGCAGAATTCCCACTTAGTACAGGTGAAGGCTAGCAAATAGGTTGAGAAGCGGCTAGCTAGAGAGAAACAACGGTCATGAACATGCATTATGCGTAAGTAACATTGGACACTAGCATGAGTAGGATATGAACACCATGAACATAAATATCATAGAGGCTATGTTGGTTTTGATTCATGCATGAAGATGTGCCAAGTCAAGCCACTCGAACATTCAGAGGAGGATACCATATCATCATACTGCATCACAATCATTTTAACGCAATGTTGACATCCAATATAAATCATTATCCACTCCTAGCTACTTATGCATGGCATGAGAAACTATAATCTCTAGTTGTCATTGCAAACATGTTTAATCATAATGGGCTGAATCATGGATACTAGGTTAAACATATTTACAAAAACAGAACAAGTCGAGTTCATACCAGTTTCTCTCTGCTACGGCCAGTTCATAGAATATCGTCATTATTGCCTTTCACTTGCACGACCGAACGATGTGAAAATAATAATAGTGCAAGAGTGCCATGGACTAAGCTAGAATCTGCAAACATTTTATTCAACATGAGCAGACAAGGTAAAATGGGCTCTTTGTTAGATCAACAATTATGCATATGAGAGCCACTCAACATTTTCATCGTGGTCTTCTCCTTGGTATGACTCAAATAAAAAGAAAAGAAATTCAGAGAAACACACTGAAACATTTTTGGAGTTTTTGGTTTTCTTAAACAGGCAAATAAAAGGGAAAATCAAAAACAAGAAAACTATTTACACGGGAAAGCTCCCAACAAACAAAAGAAGAACAAAGAAATATTTTTGGGTTTTCTTTTTAGTGGTACAGCTAACTACTCTAGAAAGAAAATAAAAAAGAAGCAGGAAATATTTTTGTATTTTCTCAAAGTTTTTCAAACACACAAAAAGAAAGAGAGAAAATAAATTTTATAAGGATAATACAGTGAAAAAGTGTGAACACCGACAACTGAAATGAAATGTGTGAACATGAATGTAATGTTAGTGAGAAACACGTACTCCCCCGAGCTTAGGCTTTTGGCCTAACTTGGTAAGCAGTCAGTAGCCTGGATAGTAGACGGGGTGCAGAGGAGCGGGCATTGCACGCGTCCCACTGCTGAGGCTCCTCCTCTGCTGCAGCCTGGTCATTACGGTAGGCGATGATATCCTCAGGCATAATCCTATATCCGCCCCTGGCAATAGGATCAAACAAAGCAGGAGCAGGCAATGGAATAATATCACGAGTGTTAACGCTGAAAACCAGGTTATACGGAATAGGAATTGGGGTAATCTCGTGCAATAAAATGGTGGTGTTCCATGGTTGCGCGATCTAGGTAAACCTTGGTCAGAGGGTAATCATGAAGGCATGTCTCAACATTAAAGCAAGCCGCCAAGCGAGTAGCGAAAATACCACCATGTATTTTACCCTTGGACTTATTAACATGGAGGCGGCATGCCACAATAGCTCCCAAGCTATATGTGGTGTCACCCTCAAATGCACGACGTAAAACAGCAATGTCTGGTGAACTAAGTGCACCCACCTTCTCTCTAAAAAGAAGGCATTTTGGAATGAAAAGAGTAAAGTAATGAACTGCAGGAAAAATGCAAGCCAGCGGCAGTGATACTCGACACCCCTCTCTCATCTCCCACTGTCAAGGTACGATAAAAAAATTCAAACTCTGCGGGCCTAGGCTCCGCCAAACTACCATCAGCAGGAAGCAATCATATTTCACAAAACTCAGTAACAGGTATCTGATGGGGTTCAACATATAAATTGAGTTGCACCTCAGGAGGATTATTCCTAGGAAGGAAATTAAAACTTCGAACAAAGATGTTTGTGAGGAGATGATATTGTTCACATTCAGCTGCGATGAAGTGGGTGAGGTCGGCATTAGCAACATATTGTGTAAACTCATGAAGGATTCCAGCCTCTTCCATGAACGGGGTATGCGGCCATTCACATGGCCGTACTTCCGCCAACCTCTGAGGATGGAGATCACTGTCAGACGACTCCCCAATAACTCCCTTGAAGTTCTTCTTAGAAACAAACTTCCTAAAGATATTCATCCTTTTCCTATGAACAAAAATTCTGAAATTTTTAGTCCACACATTTTTCTCAACAAAACTTTGCAAAATTGATAGCAAGTACTCATAGGGATACATAGGGGCCATAGCAAGCATTCAAACTACTTAGAACTCTAAGAATTCAACATGCAAGCTCATCTACAACAGCATAAAGAGTAGCTAATTATTCAAAATATAAACCAATAAAACAAAAATTAATTGGACAAACGAAGGAGTCACATACCAACCAACAATCCCCCAAAACAGTTTTGGAAACGGAGCTTCGAGCAAAGAGATCGAAATATGCGGGTTTGAGAGCAAGAACACGAGAGAGAGAGAAAGAGAGAGAGAGAGGGAGAGAGAGAGAGAGACAGAGAGAGAGAGAGAGAGAGAGAGAGAGAGAGAGAGAGAGAGAGGGAGAGAGAGAGAGAGCAATGTTGAATTTTTTCTGGAGGTAGGTGATGATGTGGTGTGAAGGGATTAGTGAGAGGGCCCACATGGGGACCACAACGCACCAGGGCGCGCCTTGGGTCCTGGCATGCCCAGGTGGGTTGTGCCCACCTGGTGCACCTCCCTCTGATATTATTTGCACCAGAAATTCTTAAATATTCAGAAAAACGTATTAAATTTTCAGATAATTCTGAGAACTTTTATTTTTGGGTCATTTTTTATTGCACGGGAAATTCAGAAAACAGACAAAACATGACATTTTATTTTATTTAACTAATAAAAACAGAAAACAAAAGGTAGGGACAGAAGGTAGTGCTTACTAAATTCATCAACTTCATACCTCTAAAAAATGATCCATTAATAAGGTTGATCAAGTCTTATTAACAACCACTTCCGATAGCATGAAACCGAAGAACTTCCGTAATTCACTAAGTTACCTCAGCGGGGATATGAATGTCCCCAACAATAAGCATTTCCTATTTCTTTTTAACCATAGGTAGAGGTAGATGAAAACTTCCAATAGTGATTGTCAGAGATTTTTCAATAACATTAATACCATTCACTTGGAATTGATTCTTTGGAAAGTGCACCTTATGCTCATCACTAAAGTGACCTTGCTTTTATGGCAATCAATAACAGCCCCTGCAGTATTCAAGAAGGGTCTACCAAGGATAATCGACATGTTGTCGTCCTCGGGCATCTCAAGTATAACAAAGTCAATCAAAATAGTAACATTAGCAACAACAACGGGCACATCCTCACAGATACCTATAGGTATGGCAGTTGATTTGTCAGCCATTTGCAAAGATATTTCAGTAGGTGTGAGTTTATTCAAGTCAAGTCTTTTATATAAAGAAAAAGGCATAACACTAACACCAACTCCTAAGTCACATAAAGCAGTTTTCACATGATTCTTTTTGATGGAGCAAGGTATAGTTGGTATTCCCAGATCTCCAAGTTTTTTAGGTACTCCATCCTTAAAAGTATAATTAGCAAGCATGGTGGAGATTTCAGCTTCTGGTATTTTTCTCTTATTAGTGTGATGTCTTTCATGTACTTTGCATAAGGAGGCATTTTCAAGATGTTAGTCAAGCGAGGGCGGTAAAACACTGGCCTCGGCATTTCAGCAATGCGTTCAAATTCTTCATCATCTTTCTTTTTAGTTGACTTGGGTGGAAAAGGCATAGGTTTTTGAACCCACAGTTCTCTTTCTTTACCGTGTTTTCTAGCAACAAAGTCTCTTTTATTAGATATTTTATTTTTAGATTGTGGGTTATCAAGATCAACAGCTGGTTCTATTTCAACATCATTATCTGGTTTTTTTTCATTGTTTGGTTGAGTGTCTTCATGAACATCAGCATTATCTTTCTCATTATCACTAGCTGAATGTTCATTACCAGATTGAGTTTCAGCATCAGAAATAGAAACATCATTATCATTATCAGGAGGTTTTTCTATTTCAGGTTCACTAGTAGCATGCAAAGTCCTATCATTTTTCTTTTTCTTCTTCTTTTTAGAAGGACTGGGTGCAGTGGTGTTGTTCCTTTGTGAACCTTGTTCAATTCTTTTTGGGTGTCCCTCAGGATAAAGTGGTTCTTGAGTCATTTTACCTCCTCTAGTTGCAACTCTAACAGTAAAGGCATGTATGTTATTATTCATTTCATCTAACAATTCTCTTTGAGATTTAGCAACTTGTTCTAACTGAGTTTGTACCATTGAAGCATGATTTCCCATACCTCTAACATCATTTGAGATTCTAAATAACAAGTCACTCAAGCGAGCAATCATATCAGAGTTATATTTCAATTGTTTCATAACATTTGCATTGAAGTGATCTTGCTTTCTAATATAATTTTCAAACTCATAGAGGCATTGGCTAGGGTGCATATTATGAGGATTATCATTGTCATTGAATTTCATTAAAGAATTTACCTCTACCACCTTAGGCAGTGGTGGTGTATCAAGCCCGTGCATTTCTTCAATAGGAGGTAAAAATTTTACTTCCTCAGCTTTTATACCTTTTTCCTTCATAGATTTCTTTGCCTCTTGCATATATTCAGGACTGAGATATAATATACCGCTCTTCTTCGCAGTGGGTTTAGGTGGTGGTTCAGGAAGAGTCCAATAATCATAATTTTTCAATATGTTATTCAATAATTCTTCAGCTTGCCCAATAGTTCGTTCCCTGAAAACACAACCAGCACAACTATCTAGGAAGTCCCTAGAAGCATCGGTTAGTCCATTGTAGAAGATATGAAGTATTTCATTTTTAATCAGAGGATGATCAGGCAAAGCAATAAGAAATTGGAGAAGCCTCCCCCAATCTTGTGGGAGACTCTCTTCTTTGATTTGCACAAAGTTAAATTTCTCCTGCAAGGCAGCTTATTTCTTATGAGCAGGAAAATATTTTGCAGAGAAGTAATAGATCATATCCTGGGGACTTTGCACACAACCAATAGTAAGAGTATTGTACCAAGATTTAGCATCACCCTTTAATGAGGACGGAAATAATTTGAGAATATAGTAATAGACGGTTTTCTCATCGTGAGTAAAAAGGGTGGCTATGCCATTCAACTTAGTAAGACGGGCCACAACAGTTTCAGTTTCATAACCATGGAAAGGATCGGATTCAACCAAAGTAATTAACTCTGGGTCGACAGAGAATTCATAATCCTTTTTTGACCTTGAGAATTCATAATCCTTATCATCAATAAAGATAGGTGAGGTAGCAAACTTAGGATCATATTGCATTCTAGCATTCATATATTTTTCTTTATACTTTCATAATAATTTCTTTAGATCATCTCTATCCTTACAAGCAAGAGTATCTGTAGTTGTCTCCTCATTCATAACATAACCTTCCGTTACCTTAGGCAATTCATATCTAGGATGGCTAGTTCTAGCAGGTGTTTCAAGATTTTTAGTTTCATGCTCATCATCAGATTCAACAACATCATGTTGTCTTACTCTAGAAATTTGTTCATCAAAAAATTCACCTAGTGGCACATCATCATGCAAGGTAGTAGCATCATCATAAGCATCATTCAAAGCATAAGTAGCATCAAAAATAACTTGCGATAAATCATGATTAATAGCATGTGGTGGTGTTGCAAGTTTACTTATAACAGAAGGTGAATCTAAAGCAGAACTGGATGGCAGTTCCTTACCTCCCCTTGTCTTAGAGGGAAATATCTTGGGCTTAGAATCCTTCAGATTCCTCATATTGATAATATGATAATAATCCCAAGTGACTCAACAAATATAGCTATACTCCCCGGCAACGGCGCCAGAAAAAGGTCTTGATAATCCACAAGTATAGGGGATCACAACAGTTTTCGAGGGTAGAGTATTCAGCCCAAATTTATAGATTTAAGACAAGGGGGGCCAAAGAATATTTGTAAGTATTAGCAGCTGAGTTTTCAATTCAACCACACCTGGAGATTAATTATCTGCAGCAAAGTGATCAGTAGTAAAGTAGTATGACAGTTTTGATAATAGTGACAACAACAATAGTAACGGTAGCAGTAGTAACTTAGCAAGAACAATATAAGATAAATTCGTAGGCATTGGATTGGTAATTCGTTGGATGATATTCATTATGTGACAGTCATAACCTAGGGCGATACGACACTAGCTCCAGTTCATAAATATAATGTAGGCATGTATTCCGTAAATAGTCATATGTGCTTATGGAAAGAACTTGCATGCCATCTTTTGTCCTACCCTCCCGTGGCAGCGGGGTCCTATTGGAAACTAAGGGATATTAAGGCCTCCTTTTAATAGAGATCCGGAACAAAGCATTAACACACGGTGAATACATGAACTCCTCAAACTATGGTCATCACAGGGAGGGGTCCCGACTATTGTCACTCCGGGGTTGCCGGATCATAACACATAGTAGGTGACTATAACTTGCAAGATCGGATCTAAAACATGGATATAATGGTGATAACATAAATGGTTCAGATCTGAAATCATGGCACACAGGCCCATTGACAAGAATTAAGCGTGGCAAAGTCATAGCAACATCAATCTCAGAACATAATGGATACTAGGGATCAAGCCCTAACAAAACTGACTTGATTACATGATGAATCTCATCCGACTCCTCACCGACCAGCGAGCCTACGAAGGAATTACTCACTCCCGGTGGGGAGCATCATGGGATTGGCGGTGGAGAAGGGTTGTTCATGACGAAGAACGAAGATCCTCCTCTCCAAAGCCCCAAACGGACTCCAGATCTGGCCTCTAGATGAAGAACAGGAGGTGGCGGTGGCTCTCTCTTGTGGAACGCGATAATTCTTTCTCCCTGATTTTTTTCTGGAAAATTAGGATTTGATAGCGTTGGTTTCAGGGTCTACAGGGCCACCAGGTGGGGACAACCCACTTGGGCGCGCTTGGGAGGGCTGGCGCGCCCTGGTGGGTTGTGCCCACCCAGGTGCCCCCCTCCAGTGGCTCTTGGCTCCAGAAATTCTCTTTTATTATATAAAGAAATCCTCGCAAAGTTTCGTTCCATTCCAAGAACTTCTATTTCTGCACAAAAACAACACCATGGTAGTTCTGCTGAAAACAGCGTCAGTCCAGGGTTAGTTTCATTCAAATCACGCAAATTAGAGGCCAAAATAAGAGGAAAAGTGTTAGGAAAAGTAGATACGTTGGAGACGTATCAATGTGGTAGGCTTGGTGATTCTGACCCTCCAAGGGATCCTGGAGATGCAGTAGGCTAGGAGGGACGATACCTTGAACATCCACTAACCGCGGAGGCGATTGATCGTCTGCATTGCACCATGCTTGCGGGCAAGGTTTTTATTGTACATCCTTTTAGATTTTATTAGTTCATCTATATATTTGTTCCATTCATTCATTGACAGCCTGAGATAGCTTCACTGTCGGCATGTTTTTTATTTTTATTGTACTGTCCATAGTTGTTTTTTGACCGAAAAACCGTAGAACAATAGCTCTATGGTATAATTTTATTAAAAACATATGTACAATAAAAAGTTCTTACAAAAAGGGCATCACCCTATGCCAGTCTTATGAAACATGGAAACTATTTAAATGTTCTGTGTAATCCAGGACCTAATATTTTCAGCTTTGGAGTGCTTTGCTTTGATTTGGGCTGCTCATAGGCCTTCTTGAAGATAAAACTTCCATCCATGTATGTGTGTAGCTGCTTCTCGAAAGATCTTGTCATTCCTAATGGACCAAATACTCCAACAACCCATAGAAACAAAGTCTAATGCAATGTCTTGTGCCAGTTGTGCTATTGCCAGCTGGAAATCATCAAATATGGAGATGCCTCTAAGTTTAGAAGCAATGATGGTCTCCCAACATTGGAGAGCAAATGAGCAGTTCCAGAAGAGGTGGAGCAGGGTTTCCTCAGTATTGTCAGAGCAGAGAGCACAATTATAGTTATCTAGATGCATGGTCTTTCTGTTGAGGATGTTCCTTGTGTTAATCCTGTCGTGGAGGAGTAGCCAGATGAAGATCTTGTGTCTCAGCCTGCAAGATGTTTTCCAGATCTATTGGAAAATAGGGTGTACCAAGCTAGGCCCTCTCATGTGATGGTACACTTTGATGGATGAGTATCCTTTGCTTGGTCCAAGAATGATCCATTCATCTGGGTTGCTGGATGCAGTTCTGTGTTGCAGATGCTGAAGGAGTAGGTTGTACTGCTGGTAAGCCTGCTGTGACATGGGTGTGTGGAAAATTACTGAAAAGTCCTGGCAACTAATAGCTTGTTCCAAAGTCTCAAATTCATTTCTAGCATAGGAGTGAAGCTCTGGGAATTTAGTTGCTAGAGGTTGTTCCCACCAATTGTCAGACCACAGAAGTGTAGCATTTGCCGAATTTGCTTTGCAAACTCCAAACTGTTTATAATTGGGCAGAAGTTTGAGCAAATATTTCCACCAGAATGAGCCCACTAGTGTCTCACCAGGGAGAGAATTGGAATAGTAAGTCTCCCAAATGATATTGACCCGTGGTATATCTGCCTTATTTAGAAATTGATGGAGTTGCTTCATGAGTATTGCCTTGTTATGAGTCTCAATATCCAATATCCCCAGTCCTCCATTGGCTATAGGTTGACATGATTTATCCCATGCTATGAGGGATGATCCTCTCCCACTAGATCCAAATTTCCTCCAAAAACAGTTCTTCAGATAAATATTCAGTTGATTGACTACAGTTGCAGGTAGACTGAGAGAGCACATGAAGAAAATGGGCATGCTGGAGAACACAGATTCAATGAGAGTCAATTTGTCTCAAGTGGAGAGTAAAGTTGAGCACCTCAGCAGTCTGTTTTGCACTATTTTCAGAAGAGGCAAGAAATCCTCAACTCTTGGTCTGTGTAGGCTGCGTGGTAGGCCCAAGTAAGAGTGAGGAAGATTCCCAATTTGACAGCCCAAGATAGTAGACAAGTATTGCATCTGGTGTTCAAAAGTGCTGATTGGGATCATAATTGACTTGTTGTAGTTAACTTTCAGTCCAGTGATGGCTGCAAAGTGGAGAAGTAGATTTTTGATATGGATAAGTTGAGAGGCCTCAACTTTAACAACTAGAATGGTGTCATCAGCATATTGAATGATAGGAAAAGCTGGACTTGTTTGATGGACCAATGGTGCTTCTACCATAGAATTGTGCATAGCTTCATTCATCATAGATTGCAAGAGATCTGAAGCAATCACAAAGATGAGAGGTGATAGGGATCACCTTGCCTCACTCCACATTTACATAAGAACTGTTTGCCAGGTACTCCATTGAGTAGCACAGATGAAAAACCAGTGTCATAAATCATCTTAATCCAATTAATCCACTTGCTTCCAAAACCTTTGGCTTGTAGAATCTCTATGATTGTGTCATGGTTAAGCATCAAATGCCTTTTCAAAGTCTAATTTCAGGAGGACCACTTCTTGATTTGATTGATAGCATTGATGGATGTATTCACAAGACCAGGCTAAGCAATCTTGTATACATCTGTTGGATAGAAAGCCATATTGATTGGGGTGGATCAGTTTGAGAATCTTCTTTTGTAGCCTGTTAGCCAGCAGCTTGGTTAAGATATTCGATGTACAGTTTAATAGAGAGATTGGTCTAAAGTCACTTGGGGTGAGCAACATCATCTTTCTTGGGGATCAAGGTGATGAATGAATAGTTGATATTCTGAAATTTTACTGTCCCATTGTGAAAATCATCAATAAGTGTGTAAAAATATGGTGCCACAATATTCCAACAAAATGCTGCATTAAATCCATCTGGCCCTGGAGCTTTATCAGCAGACATATTCTTAATGAAATCATCAATTTCTTTCTTAGAGAATGGGCTCTCAAGGTCTGTCAAGTCTTCATGGTGCAAAAGCAGAGACTGGAGAAGAAGTGGATTTTTTGTTTTGGAGGCTGTGCCCAATCTCTTCTTAAAAGCTCTGAAAAGAATTGTAGCTTTTGCTTGGTGGTCAGTATGCTCTTGATCCTCCTCCTCTTCCAGCATTGCAATATGATTGAACCTGTGTTTAATGGTGGCTTTAGCTTGAAAGTATTTTGTATTACTTCCCCCATCTTAATGTTCCTGATGGTAGCCCTTTGTTTCCAATCAATCCTCTGTTGTTCATTAATAAGTCTCGAGTGTTCAACGAGTATCCTCCTGCCATTAGATTCTTTCACAGTCAAGTCTCTATATTCCTCTATAACATCATAGAATAGAATCAAGAAGTTGGTGTTCCTGATAGTATCTTTCATATTGGAAATTGTTCTGGCCTAGATTTTTAGGCCCTCATTGAGCCTTTTGAATTTTGCTGCAGTGCACTATGCACTATCATTTTCATGAACCTCTTGTTCCCAGTTTCCTTGATCACTTCCTTAAACTGAGGGTGATGTAGCCAGGAATTTTCAAATATGAAAATTTGAGATCTTGGGATGCAGGTGCCAACTTTAATAAGGATAGGGATGTGATCTGGAGTGGTTTTGGCAAGGGGGTGGCTAAGGTGGAAGGGAACATGAGAGTCCATGCTTCTGAGGTGAAACACCAGTCCAGTTTTTCTAGTAGTGGAGCTTCTTGCATAATACTCCAAGTGAATTTTCTACCTTTAAGGGAAATTTCAACAAGTGCTTGATTATTGACAGCTTCATTGAACAAGAACATGTCATTAATGCTACCTCCATCTCTGTGTCTGTTGTGAGGGTATCTGATGTAATTAAAATCTCCTAACACAAGCCAATTATCATCATCACCCACCTGATACTGTTTGAACCAATTAAGGAAATCAATTCTGGCTTCAGGCTGGCAAGGTCCATAGATGTTGGTGAGCTTCCATGATGCCCCTGAGAGTTTGCAAGTGAAGTTGATGGTCACGGAGTACTCATTCTGATGTGCCAGCTGTCGAGTGAATAATTGATCATTCCCAGCAATCAAAAGCCCACCAGAAGCACCATTAGAGGGAAGGAATTCAAATTTGATATGTTTTTATGGCAAAATTTCCTGATGTATGAAGTATCAAACTGATCTCTCTTGGTTTCTTGGAGGCAGATGATGGAACAAGCTGTTTCTGCAATTTTATTGGATAATGCATCCCATTTCTTAGGGTCATTGATTCCCCTAATATTCCAATTTAGAATATTCCAGTTCCTTAGCATAATGAGTACAGTAAACTTGAGTGAGGGGGAGCATATACTGATACTTGTATAACCATACACATAGTACACCAACCATTGCAACAAAAACTAGCAGAATATCATAACACAGTTCAACCCAAGGTTTCATAGCATACTGAGATAGGGGATAACAACTCATCATCACTGCATCCTCATAGGATTGTGCCCAGTCATACACAAAATAAAAAATTCTTCCATGGTACCAAAAGATCTAATATAACTTCAGCAGCTAGAGTGAAGTTGGGAGCTTTCTACTTGGCACTCTTTGCACCAGTGGGCCCTTCCTTGGTTTTGTTGCCAACTTCCTTTGCTTTGGGGTTGACCTTGGGTTTCTTGATCTTGGTGGTGAGTTTCTCTTCTGTAGTATCTCGTGCATTGACCTTGCAATAAGAAGTATTAAGGTTATTAATAATCTTGGCAGGTAATGATAGTGGGAAAGAGTGACAAGCCATGCATTCTTTATCCACGTAGACTGATTTTTTGTAACCTTTATCAATCTTTTGGAGTCTGCAACTTCTCCTTACCTCAGTTTCCACCAGAGGTCCCTTGTCCTTCCTCTTTCTGTTCTAATGCATAGCAGAGGTGGAGGAGGAAGTGATCTCTTGATATCCACCCAAAGATTTAGGGGTGTGCTCCTGATCCTATGAAATATCCAAGGGACAAGTAAAATTTGAGCTGACAGGGCATGATACTGGCAATGCAAAAGGTAAGCAGACCTCATTATCCATGATACTGGAAGAAAAAGAAATACCTTGGCAAAGAAGGGTCTCCATATCATTATCATCTTCTTCATGGATACCTAGCTGGAGATCCAAGTGTGGGTTGTGGATAGGTGCAAGAGTTGCATCATGCTCATGAAATTGGAGGGGACCAATGAAATGGTTTTGTTGGTTCTGATGGAAATTTGCCTGAGCTAGGACAGGGTGAGGGTTTCCATAAATAGGAATTGGGTCCTCATCAGGTGCCTCCCTGCCCAATGAATTATCTTGCAGAATCACCACTAGCACTGAGAGAGTTGCAGTTTTGTCTCCTTCCCCAATGACAATGCTAGCCGGAATGTCTCTCAGTTCTTCTACTTTTACTTTAACCATGAGTTTGGCTTTGGTGCTCTTATTTCTGTCCCACGTCACAAATTTACCAAATTTGCAGACTGCATTGTTGATCTCATGTATACTACGACGGTCTAATGGAAATCCGCACAATAAAATCCAAACTTCTCTGCTAAGATTCAGTTTCCTCCAGTTCAGACCTTGATTGTGCTTCTCAAAGATAACATGCACATCCGTAAATTGATGTGGGCTTCTTCTAACTAGCTCATCTCTATCAAAGACACTGTTGAGCTTAACATACACTTGGCCAAACGAGCATGGAGAGATCTCAGAAAACCCCAATTGCTTGACATCAGTAAGAAAATCTGCACGTACCTCTCTAATGGTAGTGAATTGGACAGGCAGATTGGGCATCGGGACGATGGTGGCGATGGCCCATTCCTCATGCGCTGCCTGGACCACACCCACAAGGATGCGGATATGGGCAGGTCTTCCAGCAACGTAGACACGGTCTGGCCAACGGCGATGAATGGGCTTGGGTCGAACAGGAAGGAGGCCATGGTTTGCGTCGATGAGGAGGAAGGTTGGTGGATGACGAGGTGGAGGGAAGGGTATTGTGCTCTGCCGTCGATAGTCGCCTCTCTCAATGCCTGAGCTATGGAAACAGAGGAGGGGATGTAATGACGGATGCCAACACTGGAGGCGGAAATCGAGGCGTCCCCTCTATTTCCTTGGGTGGCAGAGGCAATGACTAGCTGACTGACCGACTGATTAGTCATTTTCGCGGCAACAGTGCAAACTTGCCTTGGAATCGCCTGTTGCGGTGTCACATGGGTAGTGGGCCGAAGGATAGGGCTTGGGTTGGGCTGCTTAGAGGAAAAACAACCGCGTGCAATGTGGCCCCATCTCTTACATGCTTTGCACTTGATACAGTTAGTCCAGCTAGGCCGAAGATGGCCATGCAATAGACACTGAACACAAATAAAGTCCATTAACAATGCTTTGAATAGGTGAATTTCCCGCTCCTGCATTATTGACATCTAATGTCTCATGGCGACGATCTCGACCAGCAGATTGAGATCTCAGTGGGTGCTGTGGGGGATCATGATGGCTAATTGGGGATGATGAATGTTGAACGAATGTGGTGGGTGATCTAAGAGCCTGTACGTAAGATTTCCTAGGATGATTGCGAAAGACATGAGTCCATTCATCCGCTTTTTCTTGAAGATATTGGTCAAGTTCCCAGCATGAATTTGGTCCTCCTGAGCCCCAAAGTAGAAAGTTAACATTGAGTTCTGGCAATGAGATGTTACCTCCCTTCAAGATTGAGAAGCCCGCCTCTTTGGATGAGACCGAGAACTAGAAAGACCAATGTTGCAGCAATTGGACTTTGGACAATGATACATGGCCGCCAAAACAGGATAGGAGTATGGTGGCTACAGATTCCACCATGAGCCTAATCCTGGAGCGGGTGAATTCTGCAACCAGGATGAATTCTTGCATATCTTTCCCTTCTTCATAGTTAATGGGTACTCCCCACTTTCTCCATACCTTGGTAGCAAAATCTTGTCCCTTGTCAAAGTTCAGGTCCGCGAGAGCCATCGAACCGTGTATGTTGGCCGCCACATCTAGAGTGGAGTACGACGCCGTGAAGATTGGGGTCTGCTGCGGCCGGGGGGGGGGGGGGGCGGGGGGGGGGGGGCGGGGGGCGGGGGGGGGGGGGCGGGGGGCGGGGGGGGGGGGGCGGGGGGCGGGGGGGGGGGGGCGGGGGGCGGGGGGGGGGGGGCGGGGGGCGGGGGGGGGGGGGCGGGGGGCGGGGGGGGGGGGGCGGGGGGCGGGGGGGGGGGGGCGGGGGGCGGGGGGGGGGGGGCGGGGGGCGGGGGGGGGGGGGCGGGGGGCGGGGGGGGGGGGGCGGGGGGCGGGGGGGGGGGGGCGGGGGGCGGGGGGGGGGGGGCGGGGGGCGGGGGGGGGGGGGCGGGGGGCGGGGGGGGGGGGGCGGGGGGCGGGGGGGGGGGGGCGGGGGGCGGGGGGGGGGGGGCGGGGGGCGGGGGGGGGGGGGGGGGTGGAGGGCGAGGGAGAGGGGCGAGGCGGAGCTCCTCGTGAGGTTGCGCAACACTGACTAGAACAGGAAGCCAAAAGTGTTCTCATTCGGTCAACATCAACGACTTGCGGGAAGAGACGACCAAAGAGAAGAAGAAGAGAAGTGGATTGTCACTTTCCATCTGGCCTAGACTTTCCGAGAATGAAATAAATGAATCCTCACGTGTTTTGCTGACCGTTCGGGACGAGGATGAGAGTGTTCATGGGGCAGCAGGTGCAAGTTGTGGAGTCTCACGCCTTCGAGGATGCTTCCCCGTGACAGAAACCACTGATCCCCACTGTCCATAGTTGTTGATGTGCAATCGCTTTGTCTGAGCAATATAGCTTGTGATATTATGACGTTTGTGCTTTGGCACTTCTTATGTGTTACATTTCATTTCTGGTTATGTGTCTATGAAATAAAGGTGAGTAGATTGCAAAATCACAACAACCTTCACAGGGAATGGTGCTCGGTTTGTGTAGGCACCCATGGTCGCAGACGCGCCGGGCAAGATAGGCTAAAAAGAGAAGGGCTTCGTTGATCAGATCGCAGGGAAGCTAGCTTGGTTCTTTCATATGAGTGCACATGCTAAATATGGAGGTCAAAATCTTCTCTTGCCCACTCATGTTAGTTGCGTGTGTTTTATTTTGCCTTTGGCCATTTGGCATGACTTTAATATGATTTATTTTCTATGTGCTTGCCATGGTAGCCGAATGGCCCACAAGTATAGAGGATCACAACAATGCTCAAGGCTAGTATTTCACTTAAATTTTTTGATTCGACACAAGGGAAGCTAAAGAATATTTATTAGCCTTAGCAGTTCAGTTGCCAATTCAACCACACCTATGAAGTTATTTCATTGCAGCAAAATATTAATAGCACAATAATATGATAGTTTTGATAACAATGGTAACAGTCGTTGTAGTAATAGTAACGGTAACAATAGCAGGTTTGTAGCAATTGGAATAGTAGTAGCAGTGGTAATTCAAGCAAAGACAATATTAGGAGAAGCGTAGGCGTGGAGTAGTGATAAATATTTGGATGCTATTCATCATATAACAGTCACATGCTAGAGCGATATACGATAGCTCCTATTCATCTATCATATGCACTATAGAGAACACTTCCGTAATGATACATGTTTTTCACAGTAGGTCACGTTTTTTGTCGTGCATATACATCCATGACGATTTTATGACAGAATCAAGATAGTCATACATGTGTTGTCGTAGAAGTCTTCCATGATAATACTCAAATTATCATTACGGAAGTGCCCAATTCCATGACGATAAATGACGCACTATGGAAGTGTTTTCGTCAAGGGTAAGCGACACGTGGAATCCACCTTAACGGGTTGCGTTAAGCTATTGGGTGCGAGTTTGGATCTGATAACCCGTTAACAGCCCGGACCAATGGTGATTTTCGACGTGTAAAATTCTCATTCGCCAACGGTACCACGTGTCAGCTCAGCGTTGCGACAGATGTCATCCTTTCAATGGACGAGACACGCCTATGAAACGGTGACACGTGTCACGGCCCAACAGTAACCATTTAGGTTAAAAAGTCCGGCCCAGTCAAAATTAGTAGGCTAGCCCATCTAGGGCTTGCGTCTGGCCATTAGGGCAAAGGCCCATACGAGTTCTGCCAATTCGGTCCTTCAACAGCCCGTTAACTACTTGACACCATTGCAGCTCGTTATCAGTTCAAGCTTGTTAACAACCTACTATATCTTCTGGCTCAACTGCGGCCTGATGTTCTTTCGGACTGTTAGCGGCCCATTCTAGAGATTGACCAATTTTCAGGCCGTATGTCTTTTGGTCTTTTACCAACCCATTCTAATGTTGGGCCAATTTCCTGCCAGGTGTGTCTTTCGGCCTGTTAACAGCCCAAACAGGAATTGGGCCATTTATGGTTCAACTTGACTTTTGGCCTCTTAGCGGCCCATGTTCTGCATGGTCCAATTCCAGCCCGGTGTTTCTTTCGGCCTGTTAACGCTCACACTAGAGTTGGGATATTTACGGCCTGACCTAACTTTTGGTCTCTTAGCGGCCCATGTTCTCCATGGAACAATTCTAGCCCGACCTGAATTTTGGTCTGCTAATGACCTGTGTTTTTTATTGGCCCACTTATGGCCCGCTTGGATTTCGGCCTGTTAACGGTCTGACATGGAAATGGGCCAAGCATTAACCGAGGTCTATTTTCAGCTTCCTAATGGTTGTTGGCTTGTTTCAATCATTGCGTGTCAATCGAGCTTTCGGCCTGTTAATGACCCGTCAACTAACTGTGCCTGCTAAAGTTCATGCATGGTTGTAGGCCTAATTAGCCCATGTCAAATTTGGCCCACTGGACCATTTATGGACAACGGCAAATCTGGTCCATCAAAGGCCAAAGACAATTTTGGCCCAGCTAGTAACTGCGAGCCCATTACATGGCCCATTATGGGCAGTGGGCCATTCCCGTCAATGAAGGGCCACGTTGCTTTGTTCTGGTTATTAATTTCATTGCATATTTTGGCTTGTTTGCGCTAGTTGAGCTTTGGACCCAGAAAGCTGGAGTGCGAGCCGTGCCAAGCAAATATACGACATACAAGGAAAAATGTAGCACATCGAAGCATATATTACCAAAAATTACATTCACTTGGCAATCAAAGATGTGAAAATAAATGAACAGAGCTTAACGATTTACAACCTCATAATCTGCAACCTCAGCGCTGATGACGCCCATAAGCATGTGAGCATGTTATTTCTTCTTTGTTATACTGTCACTGAAATCATCGATCAGTTGTTGTTGCACAAGAATGTGCACCTCTAATTCCTCGATGATTTCCATCCTTGCTTCAACCACCAATTGGTTCACAAATGTACATATTTTCCGTTGGATTCGAGAAAGAGGAAGTTGAACAGATTCAGATGGTGATTTTGGCAGGCTTGTATCACTGTTAGTGGAGAGTGTCTCGACCACTGGATCATAACTTAAGTTAGAGGGGAAACTGAACAGATTAATCAAGAGTTATTGCCATATTACCTTGACTGAATTTATTGGAAAGAAACAATGGGGTTGTCTTGGTGTCTTCAGGCTTTGTCTTCTTATCTTCAGCAGCCTACACCAAATCATCGGCCAATTCAGTTAATGAGAAAGGAACATTGACACAATGAATGTTTGGGCAACTAAACCACACCAGCCTACACCGAATTAACACAATATGACACTACTATCATCGGCCAGGTAAGTTAATTAATAGGAAAGAAACATTGACACAATGAACGATTGGGCAACCAGACCACACCACTAGATTTTAGTAATGTGCAATATATGAGATTGTACAATCATGCAGCTCAGTATGCAAAACTACCAGGCAGTTTTCCAAGTGAAAATCTACATTGGCGCCTTAATTATACATTTTTCTACAAATAAATTTAGATCAGATAATTGGTGTAGAGTACATAAGGTTGGATTCAAGCCGATACTACTTAACGAACTACATACTGATGTAAAAATATAGTGATATACACCAGGTACTTACATCAGCATTGGAGCACAAAGCATTGCTGTAAGATACTTTCCTCGAACACGATCCTAGTTTAAAACGTTTGTTATCCTTTAAACATATATTTTTCTACAAGAGAGATGCATAAGACACATGTAGAAAATATAAGTTCAAATGTGATCTGAATGCTATAAAATTTCATGATACGAGGATACGCACATGCTTCTGAGCAAGGAGTTGACATATTTTTGCTGGACTGGAGCAGAATGGTTCTTTTTGGCCACTAGAATATGCTTATTATCTAGATGAGTTGGGTTTTCTGTGATGGAGCACTTTCTATGAACACTGAAGTTGAGTTACTATCTCCTGGAATTTTGATGTTTTGTAATGACCTTGTTTGTATCCTTTCAGATTCTAACATAGCCCTCTTGGCCTTACATGCCTTATATAGAAGAATAGTTCTTCAATTATAAAAAATGCTATGGCAGAGAGATGGAATAGGTACTGAAGAATAGAAACACATGACATATTGAGATGTACTCACTCCATCCGGAAATAAATGGATGTGTCTAGAAGTATTTTACTTCTAGATACATCCAATTTTATCTACTTTTTGTGACAATTAATCTGAACGGAGGGAGTATGATGTACAAGCTAGGGATACGACGGGACAACAGAGTAAGAGAAACACTAGTTGAATGTAAAATTGTATGATAGCTGGAGTAGGTACAAAAAAACAAGAAGGCAATGATACGTCTCCAAAGTATCTATAATTTTGATTGTTTCGTGCTATTATATTACCAATCTTAAAATACTTTACATATAATTTCATATCATTTTTGGGGACTAACCTATTAACTTAGTGCCTAGTGCGAGTTGTTGTTTTCTTCTTGTTTTTTGTTTTACAGAAAATCTTTACTAAATGGAGTCCAAGGCAACAAAACTTTTTAACGATTTTTTTGGGACATAAGAGACCCTAGAAGCTTCGGGGAGGGACAAGAAGACCTACAAGGAGACGACAAGGCAACAAGGCGCGCCCTGGGGGGGTAGGTGCACCCTGATGCCTTGTGGGCCCCTCATGGCTCTATCTTACCTAATTCCAGCTCTATAAATTCCCAAATATTGGAAAACGCTAGAGAAGTCAATGAAACAATATTTATGCCGCCGCAAGTCTATGTTCTTTCGCGATCCCATCCAGAGGCCTTTTCTGGTACTCTATCAGAGGGGGAATCAATCATAGAGAACCTCTACATCAACCTTGCTGCACCTTTGATGATGTGTGAGTAGTTCATCATAGACCTACGGGTCCATAGTGATTAGCTAGATCTCTCTCTCTCTCTCTCTCTCTCTCTCTCTCTCTCTCTCATCTTCAATACAATGTTCTCCTCGGAGTTCTATTCGATGTAATATTCTTTTGCAGTGTGTTGTTGGGATCTAATGAATGTTAGTTTATGATCAGATTATTCTTTAGAAGTAATGGAGTCTTTTCTAAACTTTATTATGCATGATTATTATAGCTTTGCATTTCTCTTTGATCTATGTGTTTAGTTTCGTCAACTAGATTTATTTATCTTGCGGTGCTTTTTAGTGGGTTCAATCTTGCGGTTTCCTCACCCAATGACAACATGGGTAGCGAGGCACATATTGTATTGGTACTACTAAGGGGAAAGCGGCGGGGTTTAATCATATTGTTTGGTTTTATTCTATCTACATTATGTCATCATACTTCATGCATTACTCTGTTTGTTATGAACTTAAATACGTAGAGAGGCAAGCATAGAAGCGCTCTCGAAGTGGAGTAATAGTAGTAGATGCACGCAGGAGTTGGTCTAATTGTCATGGACGTAATGCCTATATACATGATCATTGCCATGAATAACGTCATAAGTATGCACTTTTCTATCATTTGCCCAACAGTAATTTGTCTTCCCACCATATGCTATTATTATTAGAGAGATACCTCTAGTGAAAACTATGGCCCCTGGGTCAATTTTAATCATATTACAAAAAAATTTACCTTGCTGCAACTTTCTTTATTTTATTTTACTTTGCAATTTATCTATCACCTACTACCAGATTTGATCCTTGCAATTAATGAATACAAGGCGATTAACAACCCTCTTGCCTGCCTTGGGTGCAAGTATTTCCTCTTATGTGTGCAGGTACTGTTGACTGGGTATTTGCGTGCGTCTCCTATTGGTTTGATAACCTTGGTTCGCACTGATGGAAATACTATCCGCTACTATATTGCTTCACCCTTCCTCTTCGGGGAAAATCCCAACGCAGTTAACAAGAGCAGGCAACATATGCGCATTTATGATTGACAAACTAAGATGGCATCGCAACACAACAATAGTACAACACTTCAATGTAAAAAAGCATGGTATGGTAGGCGAATGGGGTGCATACTTATGAATACCAATGCATGAGATATTCAGAAGGATGATGTCCAAATTAAGCAGACGACATTGTGAAAGAGTAGAATAACAATACTTGAATTTGAAAACATGTTATCATGAATGGAATAGGTACTGAAAAACAGGAAGGCATGACATATTTACATGTATGATCAGCGGGCTAAGCACATGGCATTGCAACAAAGTAGATGCATTGCAAGACATTATATGCACGATGCTACCCATTTCACGGGTCAAGTTAGAGCAAGGACCTTCTGGGGTGAATAGGAATCATCATCTGTCTGCAACTCTTCTGAAGAACTACATTTAACTGTTCCATCATATTGGATATCATTGACGTCGATTTTGTTGGCCGTTTCATTGCTTCAAAAGTTTCTTTTAGTGGGTTTGTTCCGATATTCAATATCATTGTGTGCAATAATATCTGACATACATGAAAGACAACTAGTAGTGAGATTATGTAACGAGTGCGTGTGGGAGATGACTTAAATAGTATGAGTCGACTTAAATAACAGCAACAGATTGATACCTCAAAAACTAAAGAGAGAGCACATATGATAGCTACAAAATATATATTGTTTGTACTCAAGATTAACTAGATGGCACATAAAAGTATTAAAGAACAACAACATAAGTAATACTAGAAGCGGTATAATCACTAGCATGTGGGATAGCTTTGGCTGAGGGACAATAACTATGGAACAACGTTAACTCCTGCACAAGTCTCTTATCTGAAATAAGACTAAGAGGTCAACATGAATGTACAGTGACAAGTGATAATCTATTTTCGATGGTTAGATGAATAACGAAGCCATAAAATCTGCACACAAGTATGATGAGGGTACAACCTATCTTGCCGCCCTCCGCAGGAGTGAGCATAATCTGCTGACTCGTTGATGGTGCAGCGGTTGTTGTGGCTGTGCATGTCGGACAGGCACATTCGAGGGACTGAACTCTTTAGTCGGGACTATAGCTCCCTTTTGGTGTATGCTTCCCTTCTTGAAGTAGCTCCGGAGAAAAGGAGGACGGTGTGGCTGAAGATGCAAAAAAACACAATGTTAAGAATGAGACATATCTCTGATCTGAAGAAATATCCTAATAGATCAACACTAAGGTACGAGACTGGTCACATGCCAGTCGACTTCAAACTAAATTGGGGCCATGTTCTTATTTTTGCACTGCCCGATCTACGCCGGATGGCTAATGACCATCTTGTGCCTCCCGACTGTCACTCTTCAGGATCTTCCTTGAGTAGCTAGCAACCACTGATGTCTACTACACAACTTGTTCTTGTAGACTCGTGTTGGGAATCCAACCGCAAAGTTTTGTAGGATAGTAGCAAATTTCCCTCAAGTGGATGATGTAAGGTTTATCATTTCGTTGGAGGCATAGGATGAAGATGGTCTCTCTCAAACAACCTGCAACCAAATAACAAAGAGTCTCTTGTGTCCCCAACACACCAAATACAATGTTAAATTGTATAGGTGCTCTACTTCGGCGAAGAGATGGTGATACAAGTGTAGTAATGATAGTAGATATTGATTTTTGTAATAGGAACAATAGAAAACTGCAAGGTAGAAAGTAACAAAAGTGAGCACAAACGGTATTGCAATGCATGAAAATGAGGCCTCATGTTCATACCTTCACTAGTGCAATCTGTCAAAAATGATAATATAATTGAATCAGATAACCATCCCATAACGTAGGATGAAGAATCACTCCCAAGTTCCTATCTAGCGGAGAACATAAGATGAAATTATTTGTAGGGTACGAAACCACCTCAAAGTTATCATTTCCAATCGACCTATAGAGCTATTCCTAGAAGTGTCACAAATAGCCCAAGAGTTCGTACTAAAATAACACCATATGATACACATCAACCAACTCTAATGTCACCTAGATACTCCAATGTCACCACAAGTATCCCTGAGTTCATTATACGATATGCATCAAACAATTTCAGATTCATAATACTCAATCCAACACAAAGAACTTCAAAGAGTGCCCCAAGATTTCTAACAGAGAAACAAGGACGAAAACGTGCATCAATCCCTATGCATAGATTACCCCAATGTCACCTCAGGAATCTGTGAGTTGAGTGCCAAAACATATATCAAGTGAATCAACATGATACCGCATTGTCACCACGGGTGTTCATAGCAAGACATACATCAAGTGCTCTCAAATCCATAAAATTATTCAATCTGAAAATATTGAAATCTCAAAGGGAAAACTCAATTCATCACAACAAGATAGAGAGGAAGAAACACCATATGATACAACTATATTAACAAAGCTCGTGATACATTAAGATCATGCCAAATCAAGAACATGAGAGAGAGATCAAACACATAGCTACTAGTACAAACCCTCAGCCCCGAGGGTGGACTACTCCCTCCTCATAAGGGAGACTATAGGGTGAAGGGAAATATGCCCTAGAGGCAATAATAAAGTTGATACTTATATTTCCTTATGTCATGAGAAATATCATTATTCATGCTAGAATTGTATTAACCGGAAACTTGATACATGTGCGAATACATAGACAAAACAAAGTGTCCCTAGTATGCCTCTACTAGACTAGCTCGTTAATCAAAGATGGCTCAATTTCAAGACCATAGACTTGTGTTGTCATTTGATGAACGAGATCACATCATTAGGAGAATGATGTGATGGACAAGACCCATCTGTTAGCTTAGCATAATGTGTTGGGTTCTACGGTAGGGTGCGTCGACTGCAAATTAAAAATTCCTACGCGCAGAACATCCAGGAACATGCTACGGGAGATGGATCACAGTTTGTTACCACTAGACGCGCAGTGCCGTGCAGCGGAAGAAGAGTCGGGGCAGCGCATCCGCGTGGATCGTCTCCTCCTCGTTCGATCTCCCTCGAGCGGTCGGTCGTCCGATCCCACATACGAGTTTGCCGGAGCGGCGCAAGTGCACCGCCTCTAACGGTATCCGTGCGTGCGGGAGGAACGTCGTGCAGCGGACTGCTAGGTCCGATCACATAGTCGGCGGCGAGTGGAGGTGGCTATTCGCAACACATGCAAACCCTAGTCGCAGCGCCGAAGCAATCAACCTCCTGAGGCCGAAGCGATCAACCTCCTGAGGCCGAAGCGATCTCACTATCCTAAGTGTGCCGCACCTCCACTTTATATAGGCGTCCGTCGCGAGCTCAACACTTGGGCCTCGCACGGACCCTAAAGCCCAAAGTATACTCGGTCACGTTCCTAGTCCAGTTCGGATCACATCCGACCAGTGTCCTACGAACTGACCTCGTAGGTTCCTTCCCTTAAGCGCACGACCCCTTAGGTTCAAGTCGGCTTGGTCACAGTTCGGATCACCTCCGACCTGTACGGTTGGTAGCGGCCTCTAGCAAGGCGTGCCGACCACCAAGCAGACTATGTAGCTGGTTAGGCGAACCTGTACATCATACTTCCATTCCTTTTGCCACACGGTATATGTTGTCGGGCTCAAGGCGAGACTGTCATCCTTGTGCTAGCCCGACCTCTTTCTCGTTCCAGTGATACCGACCACTATCCGGATTATCTCACAATGCTTGTCGCATGGCCATGCTGTCCCTGGTCGGATCACATGAGGGGCCCAGAGTATATCTCTCCTGATCGGAGGGGCAAATCCCATCTTGCTCGACCATGTCTCGCAGCATGGGATTGGACAAACCCGAAACCTACTTTGTAACTACCCAGTCACGGAGTAGCGTTTGGTCGGCCCAAAGCAAGTCTATCACCATCTCGAGTACATGCGTCAGCTCAGGTCTTAGGACATAGAACGTATGTTGTACTAGAGACTCACATATGACATATCGCTGCGTCTCATAATTGGGTCTGTCCGACTCGGACCTTATCTCTACTCGGATCCGACTATGTTGAATCCGACCAGACCTTTCCAAGTCCATATTATCCGGTTAGCATCCAATGCTCCATGGCTAGTGAGACCAAGCCATCGACCGTGTCATATGCCAGTCTAGTCGGTTGCGCGTCCACACAGCCCTTTTGACTAGGGACCTTTTAGGACAGTCATCATACAATGCATAGTCCCACAAACAAGTCACATACTTGCTGATACACATCATTGATAATGTTCAAGGACTATCTTTATTCATAAACACATAGGAAATATCATCATACATGATTGCCTCTAGGGCATATCTCCAACATAATGATCGTTAAGTTTTATTGCTACTGCTTTCTTGTAACATCCCAAAATTCTAAATTTTGGAATGTTATATTAAATAAATAATTATGCTAGTTTGTTTGATTGTTGTGTAACTGATTGTGTGAAATTGAGTGAAAAATTGAAAACTTTTTGAAAGTTTACTGAGAGGGAATGAAATGACATTCCCAAACTTTCACCTTGCATTTATGATCTCCATGAATTCAAATTCAATTCAAACACAAAACCCTAGAGAGAAGATGATATGACTTCTTCCATTTAAATAAATGAAAAGGGTTTTGAAAAGATTTGAATTCCATTTGGAAATATTTCAATTCTGAAACTTTATGCAACTCAATGATTTTCACGAGAGAAGATAAAATGACTTCTTCAAATTAAATGAAATATGAGTTGGGAGTTTTAAAAGAATTAAATCCAAAGTTCTTTGAATTTATTTCCAATTTGGAGTTATTTGAGTTTTATTCAAAATAATTTTGTCCAAAAACAAAATATATGGAAAATAGGGTAACATGATTCCCTACATCAGAAAATTGGAGCGAAATTAATTTGAAGTCATTTTGGTATTTAAAAAATGATTTTTGTTGGATTTTATTGGACCAGAAGCACTCTTTGCTTTATTTAAATTTGTGTGTAATTTATTTAATTCTAGAATAATGTTCATCATGTAGGAAATATTTTTCTGAAAATTTTGATATATTATATGCCTATATAAAATTTTTATTTATTTCTGTTTTGTTGTCTCTTTAAAAAAAAAAAATTTGCTGCGCCCCGCCGGGCCAAGGGCCAAGGCCCAAGGCCAAGCCAGCGGCCGGCCGGCCAAGGCCATCCACCGCACGCACCTAGGGAGCCAGGGAGCCAAGGTTTCCTATTCTTTTACAAATCCTAGTAGGATTTGATCCCGTTTCGTTATTCCGTTTATTCCGATTTGTTTCTAGATCTTTTCCCTTTTGTTTCCTAATCTTAGTCTATTTCTTGTCCCCTACCCAACCAAAGCCCTCCCCTCCCCACTATAAATACCCAAGCACCCCCCCTCCAACACATCAAACCAACACCTCTCCTCTCCTCTCCTCTCCGCAGCAGCAGCAGTGCAACACCACCGCCGCCGCCAAGTGCCGCCGCCGCGCCCTCGACCTCTCCTGAGGTTTATATGATCTCCTCTCCACCGTCCCGTGATCTCTTTCCTCTAGGAGCAACCGCAACATCGGATCCGATCTTCTTCCCCAACTCCGACGACTACTCCGGTGAGATCCACGAAATCCCGTAATTCATTTTTTTCAAAAAATAGCAATCTTAGAAAATTCATATCTTTTAGAGTTTTTAGTATTTTTGAGTGATTCCAATTGCTATGTGTCACAAATTTGCTGAAGTTTATGTTAGTGTCTCTGGATATCAAATTTGAGTAGCTTAAATTTGAATTTGATAAATTTTGTTCAGATTAGTATTTTGGCCATAACTTGAGTTTAAAAATAGGTTTTTAATTAATTCTTTTTGCTCCTGGTCTCTAGGACCTTTGTTTATCCGGTAGTATTTAGTATTTTATTTCTAGGTTAATTTAAATTAGGTTTTTAGCAAAACAGTACTGTTTTATTATTAGTTCTGTTTTAGCTTTTTCTTTATTGTTTTTATTAGTTTTAAATTATTTC
>LR880968.1:110300731-110314577 GCA_904067115.1 Aegilops sharonensis | reverse complement strand
ACCAAGTGCATGTTAGTCGGTGGAACCTGTCTCACGTAAGAGTACGTGTAAGGTCGGTCCGGGCCGCTTCATCCCACAATACCGTCGAAACAAGATTGGACTAGTAACGGTAAGCATATTGAACAACATCAACGCCCACAACTACTTTGTGTTCTACTCGTGCAAAGAATCTACGCAATAGACCTAGCTCATGATGCCACTGTTGGGGAACGTAGCAGAAATTCAAAATTTTCCTACGTGTCACCAAGATCTATCTATGGAGAAACTAGCAACGAGGGAAGGAGAGTGCATCTACATACCCTTGTTGATCGCTAAGCGGAAGCGTTCAAGTGAACGGGTTGAAGGAGTCGTACTCGTCGTGATTCAAATCACCGGAGATCCTAGTGCCGAACGGACGGCACCTCCGCGTTCAACACACGTACAGCCCGGTGACGTCTCCCACGCCTTGATCCAGCAAGGAGAGAGGGAGAGGTTGAGGAAGACTCCATCCAGCAGCAACACAACGGCATGGTGGTGATGGAGGAGCGTGGCAATCCCGCAGGGCTTCGCCAAGCACCAAGGGAGAGGAGGAGGAGGAGAGGCAGGGCTGCACCAAGAGGAGAAGTTCTNCTTTACCTCCGGACCATTCCGGAACTCCTCGTGACGTCCGGGATCTCATCCGGGACTCCGAACAACATTCGGTAACCACATACAAACTTCCTTTATAACCCTAGCGTCATCGAACCTTAAGTGTGTAGACCCTACGGGTTCGGGAACCATGCAGACATGACCGAGACGTTCTCCGGTCAATAACCAACAGCGGGATCTGGATACCCATGTTGGCTCCCACATGTTCCACGATGATCTCATCGGATGAACCACGATGTCAAGGACTCAATCGATCCCGTATACAATTCCCTTTGTCTAGCGGTATTGTACTTGCCCGAGATTCGATCGTCGGTATCCCGATACCTTGTTCCATCTCGTTACCGGCAAGTCTCTTTACTCGTTCCGTAACACATCATCCCATGATCAACCCCTTGGTCACATTGTGCACATTATGATGATGTCCTACCGAGTGGGCCCATAGATACCTCTCCGTCAACCGGAGTGACAAATCCCAGTCTCGATTCGTGCCAACCCAACAGACACTTTCGGAGATACCTGTAGTGCACATTTATAGTCACCCAGTTACGTTGTGACGTTTGATACACCCAAAGCATTCCTACGGTATCCGGGAGTTGCACAATCTCATGGTCTAAGGAAATGATACTTGACATTAGAAAAGCTTTAGCATACGAACTACACGATCTTTGTGCTAGGCTTAGGATTGGGTCTTGTCCATCACATCATTCTCCCAATGATGTGATCCCGTTATCAATGACATCCAATGTCCATGGTCAGGAAACCGTAACCATCTATTGATCAACGAGCTAGTCAACTAGAGGCTTACTAGGGACATGGTGTTGTCTATGTATCCACACATGTATATGAGTTTCCTATCAATACAATTATAGAATGGATAATAAACGATTATCATGAACAAGGAAATATAATAATAACTAATTTATTATTGCCCCTAGGGCATATTTCCAACAAACTCATGTTGTAGGCGGGCGGCTCGTTCCTCCTACGCCTCCTTCTTGGCCTCGGCCAGCGTACTCTTGAGGGTCTCGACCTCAGACGCGTCAGCTATGAGCAAAGTTATAACACTCATTCGGATGAGAACTTATTGCTGATGTTATTTCAGATACATTCTTTGGTATCACATACCTTGCTTTTCCGCTAACTTCCGCCTCAGCTCAGAAGCTTCGGCGGCATGGGAAGCCGACGTCTGCATCACAACCTGTTTTAATTAAAATAGATATGTCTGTTAATCTCCTGTACGAATCATTAGAGCCTCTATTCGGCCTTTCTTTATGAACACCGAACAGAGTCTCAGGGGCTACTATCTATACACATACATCTTTCTTATATAGCTAAAAGGCATTATATTACATACCTCAAAGCCTCTTAGAAGGCTAGTGTAGGCCTCATTCAATCTGCTTTTAGCGGACCAGACCCTTTAAACTACCGTACCCATAATGGTACGATGTTCTTCCACAATGGTGGCATTCTGAGGCGCGTCCACCAAAGTATCCAGCGCCTCCGGATTAACAGAGGTCGCCGATGGGATTGGCATTATACGTCTCCGTCGTATCAATAATTTTTGATTGTTCCATGCCAATATTATTCAACTTTCATATACTTTTGGCAACTTTTTATACTATTTTTGGGACTAACATATTGATCCAGTGCCAGTTCATGTTTATTGCATGTTTTATGTTTCGCAGAAACCCCATATCAAACGGAATCCAAATGGGATAAAAATGGAAGGAGAATATTTTTGGAATATTTGGAGAATATGGGAGGAAGAATCAACGCGAGACGGTGCCCGAGGTGGCCACGAGGCAGGGGCACGCCCCTGACCCTCGTGGGCCACCCGTAAGGCGGTTGCTGCTCTTCTTCGGCCGTAAGAAAGCTATTTTTTAGGAAAAAATCACGACGAAGATTTCAGTCCAATCAGAGTTACGGATCTCCATATATATATATATATATATATATATATATATATATATATATATATNTATGAACACCGAACAGAGTCTCAGGGGCTACTATCTATACACATACATCTTTCTTATATAGCTAAAAGGCATTATATTACATACCTCAAAGCCTCTTAGAAGGCTAGTGTAGGCCTCATTCAATCTGCTTTTAGCGGACCAGACCCTTTAAACTACCGTACCCATAATGGTACGATGTTCTTCCACAATGGTGGCATTCTGAGGCGCGTCCACCAAAGTATCCAGCGCCTCCGGATTAACAGAGGTCGCCGATGGGATTGGCATTATACGTCTCCGTCGTATCAATAATTTTTGATTGTTCCATGCCAATATTATTCAACTTTCATATACTTTTGGCAACTTTTTATACTATTTTTGGGACTAACATATTGATCCAGTGCCAGTTCATGTTTATTGCATGTTTTATGTTTCGCAGAAACCCCATATCAAACGGAATCCAAATGGGATAAAAATGGAAGGAGAATATTTTTGGAATATTTGGAGAATATGGGAGGAAGAATCAACGCGAGACGGTGCCCGAGGTGGCCACGAGGCAGGGGCACGCCCCTGACCCTCGTGGGCCACCCGTAAGGCGGTTGCTGCTCTTCTTCGGCCGTAAGAAAGCTATTTTTTAGGAAAAAATCACGACGAAGATTTCAGTCCAATCAGAGTTACGGATCTCCATATATATATATATATATATATATATATATATATATATATATATATATATATACGAAACGGTGAAAGGGCAGAAGACGAGAACGCAGAAACAAAGAGGGACAAATAGATAGATTCAATCTCGGAGGGGCTCTCGCCCCTCCCGTGTCATGGAGACCAAGGACCAGAGGGGAAACCCTTCTCCCATCTAGGGAGGAGGTCAAGGAATTATAAGAAGGAGGGGGGCTCTCTCTCCCTCGCTTCCGGTGGCGCCGGAGTGCCACCGGGGGCCATCATTATCACCGCAATCTTCACCAACAACTGCACCGCCATCATCACCAACTCTTCCCCTCTCTATGCAGCGGTGTAACCCCTCTTTTACCCGCTGTACTCTCTACTTAAACATGGTGCTCGACGCTATATATTATTTCCCAATGATGTATGGCTATACTATGATGTTTGAGTAGATCTGTTTTGTCCTATGGGTTATTTGATGATCAAGATTGGTTTGAGTTGCATGCTTTATTATTGGTTCTGTCCTATGATGCTCACTGTGTCGCGCAAGCGTGAGGGATCCCCGCTGTAGGGTTTGCAATATGTTCATGATTTGCTTATGGTGGGTGGCGTGAGTGATAGAAGCACAGACCCGAGTAAGTAGGTTGTTTGCGTATGGGATAAAGGGGACTTGATGCTTTAATGCTATGGTTGGGTTTTACCTTAATGATCTTTAGTAGTTGCGGATGCTTGCTAGAGTTCCAATCATAAGTGCATATGATCCAAGTAGAGAAAGCATGTTAGCTTATGCCTCTCCCTCAAATAAAATTGCAATAATGATTACCGGTCTAGTTATCGATTGCCTAGGGACAAATAACTTTCTCGTAACAAAAAGCTCTCTACTAAAACTAACTTAGTTGTGTCTTCATATAAACAACCCTTACTTTTTATTTATGTGCTCTTTATTATCTTTCAAACCTATCCAAAAACACCTACAAAGTACTTCTAGTTTCATACTCGGTCTAATAAAGCAAACGTCAAGCGTGCGTAGAGTTGTATCGATGGTCGATAGAACTTGAGGGAATATTTGTTCTACCTTTAGATCCTCGTTGGGTTCGACACTCTTGCTTATCGAAAGAGGCTACAATTGGTCCCCTATACTTGTGGGTTATTGTCGGTGTCAAAACCGGCGGATCTCGGGTAGGGGGTCCCGAACTGTGCGTCTAGGCGGACGGTAACAGGAGACAAGGGACACGATGTTTTTACCCAGGTCCGGGCCCTCTCGATGGAGGTAAAACCCTACTCCTGCTTGATTAATATTAATGATATGGGTAGTACAAGAGTAGATCTACCACGAGATCAGAGAGGCTAAACCCTAGAAGCTAGCCTATGGTATGATTGTTGTTCGCCCTACGGACTAAAACCCTCCGGTTTATATACACACCGAATAGGGTTAGGGTTACACAGAGTCGGTTACAATGGTAGGAGATCTACATATACGTATCGCCAAGCTTGCCTTCCACGCCAAGGAAAGTCCCATTCGGACACGGGACGAAGTCTTCAATCTTGCATCTTCACAGTCCAGGAGTCCGGCCGAATCCGGCTATCCGGACACCCCCTAATCCAGGACTCCCTCAGTAGCCCCTGAACCAGGCTTCAATGACGACGAGTCCGGCGCGCATATTGTCTTCGGCATTGCATGGCGGGTTCCTCCTCCGAATACTTCATAGAAGATTTTGAACACAAGGATAGTGTACGGCTATGCAAAATAAGTTCCACATACCACCGTAGAGAGAATAACATTTACACAAGTTCAATCTGCTGACGTATTTCGCAGCATGACATCACACCACAACCAAGCCTTTATTCGAATCATTTTTACTGTCCCACCTTAGCGCGTTTAGCGAGGCGGTTTACTTGGCACGTCTTGTCCAAGCAGAGATCATGTCCCCTTATTCCGGGATTCTCATCAATACGGGCGTGGGTAACCCAACCGCGACATTGATTGCGGCGCTTGCGAGATAAGCAAGTTTTATCAGGCCGGTGGGGACGCATAGCTTTGTCCGTCCATATAAGGGGATAAGGATCCGCTTTTTCACACACGCCTTCTTCCTCCTTTGCTTATCCATTTCCGCGCACTCGAGCTCCAGCTCCCAAGTCCGCACATCCCACCTCAACCTTATCCAACTATGTCCGGAGCGGGAGGCAAGTGGATGGACTCCTCCGTCACGGAGGTGCACATCAAAAAGTTGCGGAAGGCCGGATACTTGTCCGGTGACATCGCGCATAGGCTCCCCAACAAGGGGCAGCTCATCCCCACCCCCAGGCCCCATGAGAGGGTGGTGTTCCTCCCCCACTTCCTTCGCGGACTAGGGTTTCCACTTCACCCATTCGTCCGGGGGCTCATGTTCTACTACGGCCTAGATTTCCACGATCTGGCCCCGAATTTCATCCTCAACATCTCGGCGTTTATCGTCGTGTGCGAGGCCTTCCTCTGCATCCAGCCCCACTTCGGCTTATGGCTGAAGACCTTCAATGTCAAGCCGAAGGTAGTGGGAAGCCGCCAAGCGGAGTGCGGAGGTGCCATGGTGGGCAGGATGGCCAACGTCCTATGGCTCGAGGGCTCCTTTGTGGAGACCATAAAGGGGTGGCAATCGGGGTGGTTCTACATCACCGAGCCGCGCGACTCTCAATGGGCGGCGGCCCCCGAATTCCGATCTGGCTTCCCCACACGGCTCACCTCATGGAAAGAGACGGGCCTGAAGTGGGGTAATTCGGAAGAGCTGGCTGGACTCCAAACCTGTGTCCGAAACCTGGTGGATAAGAATCTCAAGCTTGTCAATGTAATCCAGGTGATGCTCATCCACCGGATTCTCCCTTGCCAGCAACGGGCCTTCAACTTGTGGGAGTTTGATCCGACACAGCACCGAACCTTGAGCCGGCTCTTCGACACTACGTACGAAGATGCCTGGAAGGTGTTGTTCAAGGGCGCCGAAGCTCCCGCATCCGCTACCGAAGATCGCGGATTCAGCTCGCAGCATCAAGCCAGCGAGGTAAGTTATTTTACCCTTTACGGGACTCTTTTTTCATAGTTTTGACTTTATGCGGGATCTAATACTCCCTCACCTTTGACAGGACTGGCTGAAGACGTCCGGACAGATCGACTATCCGGCTCCCTTGCCAGAAGACCCAGTGGACGCCCGATTGACGGGGCTGCTCGTTCTGGCACCTCACGTGGTGCCGGAGAAGAAGGCCGAGAAGAAGGCCACGGGAACTCGAAGGAGTTCCCGGCGCCAGGTGCTGCCGGACTCATCGTCCGATGACGCCGAGGCGAACTCCTCCCGCGAAGACGAGGAGGAAAAAGAGGCCTCTCCCCCAGCGGAGGGATGGAAGAAAAGGAAGGCCGCCCCAACTAGGGAGGTCGGACGGTCCATGAAGGGAAGGACCCTTCCTCCGGACTACACCGCCAATGCCGACGAAGGGGAAGAGGGATGGGCTCCAAGGACCAAGCCCCTGGCGAAATCGTAAGTGTCCGGACACCAGAATAACTCATGGCGTTCCATTTGTCGCACAACATCTTATAACGCTGAATATAATCATGCATCCCGCCCAAGGATGGGATCGACGATTCATCGAGAGGTTCCCTGGATTCGTCGGAGCTGAATAGCACCTCACTTCCAACCGCCTCGTCTCCTCCCGCCGCGGATGACGCCGGGGTGGAGTCCCAAAAGGGGCCCAGTCAGGAGGAGGTGGCTATGAAGGCACCGCAAGAAGACCTCCCGGAACCCGGGCTCAAAGCGGATAAAACCCCGAAGGGCTTTAAGTCCGGCCATGTGCCAGACTCCGTACCGGAACCTTCAGTGGTTCCGGAGTCCGACAGGCGACCTCTCCGTAAGAAGGGCAAGACTGCGATGCCGGTGACCTCCGTCCAACCGGAGGCACCGGATGACTTGATGGAGGCGCTTAAGGGCGCTTCCATCGACGAGGAGAACCGCACTGTTATGAGTGCGGTGATTCGGAAAGTTCAGTCCGCCAAGAGCGGGTTGACTGAAGCCTGTGCCAGCCTTCTAACAGGCTTTAAGGTATGTATTTAAGATATGTAAAAATATTACCGCATAGACAGTAGCCCCTGATGCTCAGTTTGGTGTTCGGAAAGAAGTAGCCGAACTGAGGATCTAAAAAGATATACGCATGAGTCTAATATAAGTATGTCAATATGGGAATGCAGGCTGCGCTGCTAACCTCTGCCGCACTGACTGCGGAGGTTGATGCATTAAAGCAGAGCCTCGAGCGGTCCGAGAACGAGCTCGGACTTGCCAAAAAGAAGCTCGACGACAAGGAAGGTAAGTAACACCTTATGGGAGTATTTTAAAGATGTGGTTGCAAAAAATGACAGGAATAACGTGAATATTGCAGGGGCCACGAACGAGGTGGCGACCCTGAAGGAAGCGGTGTCCAAGGCCAAAAGCAATGCGGCCGCGGAGCGCACCGAGCGAGAGAAGCAGGAGGCGCGGGTGGCGGAGGTGCGACAAGAGCTCCAGGCTCTCGTGGAAAAACACGAGAGTTTGGAGCGTGACTCAAAGACTCGAGAGTCCGAGCTCGCCTCGGCCCTTGAGAGCGCCAAGGCCGCTAAGGCCGAAGCCCAAAAAGCCCTCCAGGAAATTTAGGCGATGAAGAAAATAGCGGCGGGTAAGGCATTCTATATGCAAAGCAAGCATGTAAAAGTGAATTATCTGTTACTTACTTGAATCCGGAGCTCTCTAGGAGCATTCACAGATCTACCCTGCAGTGTGGCTGATGCTGCCGCATTCTACCGAGCCGAGGAGGGAAGCTCGACGGAAAAGGTGTTCTGGTCTCAGTATGCTGAGGCTGGACACCCGGTGCCCTTAAGAGACCAGTTGAAATAGCTGGTCGAGCTCCATAAGGTGGCCGAACAGGCCATGAAAGGCCTCATAGTTCGGCTGTGGCCTAAGGAGGCCATGCATGGGAGCTACTTCGGGCTGGTGAGGCGGCTGGTGGACGCCTGTCCGTGGGTTGAAGTCATCAAGTGCTCCGTCTGCATCGAAGGTGCTCGTAGGGCCCTTGCCCTTGCTAAGGTGCACTAGGGCAAGATGGACGCTGAGAAGCTTGTGACGGACGGACCACCACCGAAGAAGGGGCATCGCAAGCCTGAAATGTATTATGAGGGTGTCCTGAAGGGTGCCTGCCTTATAGCGGATGAATGATCCAAGGATGTAATTTTTTAGTAGCCTCGCATTTATTATCCTGTGCGCTGAAAACTTGTTCATATGCGCGAAGCAACACTGATGAATTTAAAATATTACCTTCTGTGCGGCTGTTTATTAAATTTGAGAGATGGCGAGTCGTCGTCTTCAGCCCCCATGCCACGAGTGCTGGGGTGTTCGGGATAAACTTGAGCGCTCTTGTTCCCATTCTTGGGTCCTTCGAGGGAGGTGCTCAACGCAACGAACAAGGCAACCAGACTATAATGTTTTAACACTCTTACTTAGCCACAGAATTCTATAATTTTAAATTTTGTCGAAGCCCCTAGTATTTGGAAGACCGAGTTCGGGGCGCTATCCACGCCTAGGGCCGGACAATGACGACTCATCGCTCTAAGCGGCATAAGTCTTTAGGGACTTGAAAAACTCTCAAACAGCAACCGGCTCTCGCCCTATCATGACGGTCAGTTTTAGCTTTCTCGACTGAGGTGCTTAACCCAGCTCAACCGGGGCACAATCGCAGTGGTTCTCCCAGTGCTACCTTAGCCGATATAACGGAACATAAGGTACCAAAACATGGGAGCCGAGCAAACCCAACTATTGACCCAAGACACGATTCGGAGCCGATGCATATTATGCTATAAGTTCGGAGTGCCGCACTTGTGAAAGTGTTCGGACTTATCACACCATGTTATGGGGTACTTAAGCCCCTGGTGTATTGCCCGTACCAAAGTGTACGGTTGCACAATGTCAGAAATGAACACATATATATAAAAAAGGGAATTCAATAATAGGCAGAAGCTATATATTGTTTATTCAAAAGGGCTGCAGTACGAGCAGAACGATATAAATAGTGCGGTAAGCAAGGGACGGGACTTTTTAACATGTCTCCCTCTAGGGGTAAGCCGCGGGATGGTGTGTAAAACAGATATATTGCTCGTAATAGAGACCACCTGGACACTCGATGTAGCTTTCTGCTTCCCTGGCTGTTGCATCGTGTGTTCGGCGATTCTAATGCCAGACAGGGCTTCGTGAGAATGGAGTCCTGAAAGTAAAAAGAAAGAAAAAAAGAATGACATAATTGGGAGCCCCTGGCGCGGTTGAGCCGCATTCTGGGCATGCCGTGGTCGTGCCCCTTCCCTATGCCCATGGTATTTCCAGAGCGTAATTATGTACGCGTAGTACTGGTTTCGCAATTTCGCGAGGGCTGGGGCTTGGGCCGCATTGCTATGCGTGCTCGGAACATGCCAGACGGTCTTGTTGTAGGTTACACCGGGCGCGCTTGATGGTGTCCGGACGTTTAATAGCCGGACTCGAGAATTGCCTTAAGAGGCTGCTTTGTACTTCCGCCGCGAGGGCCACCGTATGCTCCTCCGTCCGGAGAGAGCGTTCGATGTTTCCATTGACCGTAATGACTCCTCGAGGACCTTGCATCTTGAGCTTGAGATATGCGTAGTGCGGCACCGCATTGAACTTTGCAAATGCGGTTCGTCCGAGCAGTGCATGATAGCCGCTGCGAAACAGGACTATGTCGAAGATTAACTCCTCGCTCCGGAAGTTATCCAGGGATCCAAAGACCACTTCAAGTGTAACTGAGCCTGTACAGTTGGCCTCTACACCTGGTATGACGCCTTTGAAGGTCGTCTTCGTGGGTTTAATCCTTGATGGGTCTATGCCCATTTTGCGCACTGTATCCTGATAAAGCAGTTTCAGGCTGCTGCCGCCGTCCATTAGGACTCTAGTGAGGTGAAATCCATCAATGATTGGGTCTAGAACCAATGCGGTGAATCCGCCATGGCTGATGCTAGTGGGGTGGTCCCTTCGATCAAAAGTGATCGGGCAAGAAGACCACGGGTTGAACTTTGGGGCGACTGGCTCCATTGCATATACGTCCCTTAGTGCATGCTTCCGCTCCCTTTTGGGTATGTGGGTTGCGTATATCATGTTCACCGTCCGCAATTGCGGGGGGAAGCCCTTCTGTCCTCTATTGTTTGGCGGTCGGGTCTCCTCCTCGTCATCGCTATGCAGCCCCTTGTCATTGTTTTCGACATTAAACTTGCCTGCCTACTTGAACACCCAACAATCCCTGTTTGTGTGATTGGCTGGCTTTTCGGGGGTGCCATGTATCTGGCACGAGGCATCAAGTATTTGGTCCAAATTGGACGGGCCCGGAGTATTTCTTTTAAATGGCTTTTTCCGCTGACCGGGTTTAGAGCCTCTGAATCCGGCATTGACTGCCGTATCCTCAGCATTATCTCCGTTAATGCGGCGCTTGTGCTTGTTGCGATGCGACCTGCCACTGCTGTCCTTGGTATCCGTATTACCAGGACTCTTGGTCATGTTGTTACTACGAGCTAGCCAGCTGTCCTCTCCCGCGCAAAAGCGGGTCATGAGTGTTGTGAGGGCTGCCATGGATTTCGGCTTTTCCTGTACTAGGTGCCGAGCAAGCCAGTCGTCGCGGATGTTGTGTTTGAAGGCTGCAAGGGCCCCGGCATCCGTACAATCGACGCTTTGATTTTTCTTGGTTAGGAACCGTGTCCAGAATTGTCTGGCTGATTCCTCTGGCTGCTGAATTATGTGGCTTAGGTCATCGGCGTCTGGTGGTCGCACATATGTGCCCTGAAAATTGTCGAGTAATGCGGCTTCCAGGTCTTCCCAACAACCAATTGACTCTGCTGGCAAGCTGTTAAGCTAATGTCGGGCTGGTCCTTTAAGCTTGAGTGGGAGGTATTTGATGGCGTGTAGATCATCACCGCGAGCCATGTGGATGTGAAGGAATAGTCCTCAATCCAAACCGCATGATCTGTTGTGCCATCGTATGATTCAATGTTTACGGGTCTGAAACCCTCAGGGATTTGATGATCCATCACTTCATCTGTGAAGCATAGTGGGTGTGCGGTGCCTCTGTATTGGGCTATATCACGACGCAGCTCAAATGAGCTTTGTCTACTATGTTCGGCCCGGCCGGAGTTGCCATATCCGGCTGACTGTTATTGTCACGTGTCATGGGGCGCCCATGCGATCCGTAGATCGATCTTGTTTGCCTTGCCTTGTCCTCCAATACATCTCGCAGGTCTGGCGCATTTCCCCGCGCCTTTGTATTTTTTGAGCGGCGACGGGGTGTAGCTTGAGTTGAGGGCCGAGAGTCCTCTCTGTCGCGGCCACGAGGTGGCCGGTCAGCCATATCATGCACTGGTGATGTAGGTTTGGGTGCTTCCTCCTCTAATCGGGGTAGCAGCCTGCATCTTGGGTAGCTCTTGGAGGGGCGCTCGAGTTCATACTCTTCGGCCGCAAGGACTTCAGTCCATCTGTCAGCTAGCAAGTCTTGGTCAGCTCTAAGCTGTTGCTGCTTTTTCTTGAGGCTGCTTGCCGTGGCCATGAGCCTGCGTTTGAAACGCTCTTGTTCGATGGGATCCTCGGGCACGACGAATTCATTGTCGTCGAGGCTTGCCTCATCTTCGGAGGGAGGCTTGTAATTATCATCCTCTACCTCTTTTTCTGCCGCTCTCTCATGAGGGCTGGCTTCTTCATCCTCCTGCGCTGAATCTTGCTGGAGGGGGTTGTCTTCGGCACTGTCCGAGTTGTTATTATCTCCCGTGCCGGAATCTCCGTTTTTGCTGTGGCGGGATTTAGAGCAGCGCCGCTGACGCCGGCGCTTAGGCTGTTTCTTGGAGGGGTCATCCTCCGCTGTTCCATCGCCATTCCCATCTTTTGGGATGTCCACCATGTATATGTCGTATGACAAGGTGGCCTTCCAGTGCCCTGTGGGCACTGGTTCTTGGTCGTCTCCTGCATCGTCGTCCATACGGTCGATGTCTTCGGAGTCGAAGTCGAGCATGTCGGTTAAATCATCGGCAGTGGCTACGAAGTGGGTGGTGGGTGGGCTTTGATTTTCTTCGCCGTCCGCATCCCAACCTTCCTGACCATAATCCGGCCAGGGCTCTCCTAACAAAGAGAGAGACTTTAGTGAATTCCAAATGTCGCCAAAGGGCGAGTGCTGAAAGATGTCCGCGGAAGTGAATTCCATGATCGTCGCCCAATCGGATTCGATTTGCAGGGGCGCGGAAGGCTCGGAGTCCGGAGAGGAATCCGGCACCTTGGAGTTACGAACTTCGCAAAGGACGGGGTAGGTGTATGGCTCAATCACCGTAGAGATCGCAGCCCCCGAGGCGGTGTCCAGCCACCCGTCCTCGATCGGCGTGGTCGGCTCCGAGCTAAAGGTCGGAGCGGACTCTGATGTGGCCTCCAGGACACTGTTCGGCGGCAGAGCTAGATCATGCCCCTCGTGACAGTGCGGCGCGCTTGACTGTGGCTCGAACCCGTCGAAGATCAAGTCTCCGCGGATGTCAGCCATGTAGTTCAAACTTCCAAATCTGACCTGATGGCCAGGGGCGTAGCTTTCAATCTCCTCCAGATGGCCAAGCGAATTGGCCCGCAGCGCAAAGCCGCCGAATACGAATATCTGTCCAGGGAGAAAAGTCTCACCCTGGAGCGCATCATTGTTGATGATCGGAGGAGCCATCGGGCCGAAAGATGACGACACAGAGGAACTCTCAGTGAAAGCACCAATGTCGGTGTCAAAACCGGCGGATCTCGGGTAGGGGGCCCCGAACTGTGCATCTAGGCGGATGGTAACAGGAGACAAGGGACACGATGTTTTTACCCAGGTTCGGACCCTCTCGATGGAGGTAAAACCCTACTCCTGCTTGATTAATATTGATGATATGGGTAGTACAAGAGTAGATCTACCACGAGATCAGAGAGGCTAAACCCTAGAAGCTAGCCTATGGTATGATTATTGTTCGCCCTACGGACTAAAACCCTCTTGTTTATATAGACACCGAATAGGGTTAGGGTTACACAGAGTCGGTTACAATGGTAGGAGATCTACATATCCGTATCGCCAAGCTTGCCTTCCACGCCACCGAAAGTCCCATCCGGACACGGGACGAAGTCTTCAATCTTGTATCTTCACAGTCCAGGAGTCCGGCCGAAGGCTATAGTCTGGCTATCCGGACACCCCCTAATCCAGGACTCCCTCAGTTATCAAGACCTTTTTCTGGCGCCGTTGCCGGGGAGCAATAGTGTGGGGTGAATATTCTCATGTGTGCTTGTTTGCTGTTCTTAGTTGTTCTTTATCTTTAGTTATGGATATGGAACACGAAATACCAAAAAAATTAGGTGTACTTGCTGCTCATGGAGATGGGGAACCTTCTAAAACCCTCAATGCTCAATATGTGAAAAATATTATGTACCACTTTGATAATCCTGAGAAAATCTCATTCAATTATGTAATGGGAGACACATTGGACCAACGTGAATACTTTAGGGATTATCGCTTGACTCAAAAAGGGAAACTATTATGGGATGAAATTTATATGTTGA
>LR880968.1:110276873-110293255 GCA_904067115.1 Aegilops sharonensis | reverse complement strand
AAAGTATTTTTTTCATAAAATTTTATTTGCAAAAAGAAACAAATAAAAAGCTTTTATAAAACTCTAACTATGACCTATAGAAGGTTTCATACAAAACTAAGGAAAATAAATTTTTTAAAATAAAAATAATTTTTTCTCCTGTTTTCTATCAGAAACACAACTAATTTTGTCAAAAGTGACAAAAAGAAATAATTTAAAACTAATAAAAACAATAAAGAAAAAGCTAAAATAGAACTAATAATAAAACAGTACTGTTTTGCTAAAAACCTAATTTAAATTAACCTAGAAATAAAATACTAAATACTACTGGATAAACAAAGGTCCTAGATACCAGGAGCAAAAAGAATCGGTCAAAAATAATATTCCTAACTCAAAATAGCTCAAATCTAGTGATTTGAGAAAATTCATACAAACACAAATTTAAACTGCTCAAATGTGAAATAAAATTGAACTAACAGAAACTTCAGCAAATTTGTGACACATAGCAATTGGAATCACTAAAAAATACTAAAAACTCTAAAAGATATGAATTTTCTAAGATTGCTATTTTCTGAAAAAAATGAATTACGGGATTTCGTGGATCTCACCGGAGTAGTCGTCGGAGTTGGGGAAGAAGATCAGATCTGATGTTGCGGTTGCTCCTAGAGGAAAGGAGATCACGGGACGGCGGAGAGGAGGTCATATAAACCTCAGGAGAGGTCGAGGGCGTGGCGGCGGCACTTGGCGGCGGCGGTGGTGCTGCACTGCTGCTGCTGCGGAGAGGAGAGGAGAGGAGAGGAGAGGTGTTGGTTTGATGTGTTGGAGGGGGGGAGTGCTTGGGTATTTATATTGGGGAGGGGAGGGCTTTGCTTGGGGTAGGGGACAAGAAATAGACTAGGATTAGGAAACAAAGAGGGAAAAGATTTAGAAACAAATCGGAATAAATGGAATAACGAAACGGGATCAAATCCTACTAGGATTTGTAAAAGAATAGGAAACCTGGGCTCCCTGGCCCCTTAGGTGTGTGCCTGCGATGGCCTTGGCCTTGGCCGGTGGCTGGTCGGCGGCTTGGGCCTTTGGCCCAAGGCGCTGCATATTTTTTTAACAAAATTTCACAAAACTAAAACAAAAACAAAATAATTAGAACTTTTATATAGGCATATAATATATCAAAATTTGCAGAAAAATATTTCCTACAAGATGAACATTATTCTAATGTCAAATAAAATCCACACAAATTTTAATAATTCACACAGTGCTACCGGTCCAAAATCCAATAAAAATCATTCAGACAATCATTGAGTCATTTGTTTTGAAGAAGTCATTTTATCTTCGCTCGTGAAAATCATTGAGTTGCATAAAGTTTCAGAATTGGAAAATATTTTCAATACCCCTTGTCATTTAAATAAATGGAAGAAGTCATGTCATCTTCTCTCCAGGGTTTTGTGATGAAAAGAATTTGAATTCCCGGAGATCATAAAAGAAAAATGAAAGTTTGGGAAAGTCCTTTAATTCCCTCTCATTTAACCTTCAAAAAGTTTCGAATTTCACTCAATTTCACTCAATCATTCAGACAACAATCAAACAAACAATCAAAACTATTTATTTAATATAACATTCCAAAATTTAGAATTTTGGGATGTTACAGGTTGGGTTTTACCTTAATGAATCTTTAGTAGTTGCGGATGCTTGCTAGAGTTCCAATCACAAGTGCATATGATCCAAGTAGAGAAAGTATGTTAGCTTATGCTTGCTAGTAACGTAGTCAGTTGCCTAGGGACAATTTCACAACTCACGGATGATAGTCCTATTATCTTTTTGAATTCTCCCGATTATACTATATCGGAGAAGTTTGCACTTATTAAGGATTATATTGATGGGTTGCCTTTTACCGTTGCACATGATGATTTTGATAGATATAATATGCATGTGCTTGCTGCTCCTACTTGCAATTATTACGAGAGAGGAACTATATCTCCACCTCTCTATGTTTCCAATACAATAAAATTGCAAGAAATTGTTTATACTATGCATTGGCCTTTACTATGTGTGCATGAATTGTTCTTTTATGACATGCCGATGCATAGGAAGAGAGTTATACTTCGTCATTACATGACATATGTTGCTTTGTGCTCACTACTAAATTACAAATCATTTCTAATTAAAATTGGCTTTGATATACATTGGGATCCGGGTGGATTCATTACTTGAGCACTATATGCCTAGCTTAATGGCTTTAAAGAAAGCGCTGCCAGGGAGACAACCCGGAAGTTTTAGAGAGTCATTTGTTTCTATTGAGTGCTTTAATATGGTTTAAAAACAACAAAAATAAAGAGGGGAACCCAAAACTTTTTCAAAAAGGAAAGCAAAAGTGAGAAAGAAAAGCATTGTTGAAGTGGGAGAGCTCCTTGAACTTTGTTCATGCTCACAGCAACTTTGTGAATCTTGATTACAGAAACCTTTCAACAAAAATAATTATCCCCTTGTACAAAGGTTTGCCTTTAGGATGTTTACAATGCTTGTTGGTTTGTACGGTGCAGGACAGAAACTTTGGCTGTAATGCGTGAATTTTAATTTTTACTGGAACGTCAAATGGTTCTGATTCTTTTTGCACTGTCTTACTGTACAAATTGTTTATTTTTCCTAATTATGGCAGAATTTTTCAAGTATCAGAAGTATGGTGAATGTTCAGATTTCTACAGACTGCTCTGTTTTAGACAGATTCTGTTTTTGATGCATAGTTTGCTTGTTTTGATGAAACTATCAATTTATATCAGTAGATTAAGCCATGAAAAAGTTATATTACAGTAGACACAATGTGAAAACAAAATATGAATTGGTTTGCAACAGTACTTAGAGTGGTGATTTGCTTTATTATACTAACGGATCTTACCGAGTTTTCTGTTGAAGTTTTGTGTGGATGAAGTGTTCGATGATTGAGAAGGTTTCAATGTGAGAAGAAGGAAGAGAGGCAAGAGCTCGAGCTTGGGGATGCACGAGGCACCCCAAGTAAATATTCAAGGAGACTCAGGCGTCTAAGCTTGGGGATGCTGGGAAGGCATCCCCTCTTTCTTCAACAAGTATCAGTATGTTTTCGGATTCGTCTCATTCATGCATTATGTGCAAATCTTGGAGCGTCTTCTGCATTTAGTTTTCATTTTTATTTTATGCACCATGCTGGTATGAGATAGTCCTTGGTTGATTTATAGAATGCTCTTTGCACTTCACTTATATTCTTTGAGTATGGCTTTATAGAATGCTTCATGTGCTTCACTTATATCATTTGAAGTTTGGATTGTCTGTTTCTCTTTACTTAGACAACGGCCATTTGTAGGATGCTCTTTTGCTTCACTTATATTTGTTAGAGCTTGGGCATATCTTTTGTATAAAGAACTAAAACTCTCTTTCTTCACTTATATCTATTTAGAGAGATGACAAGAACTGGTCATTCACATGGTTAGTCATAAAATCCTACATAAACTTGTAGATCGCTGAATATGATATGTTTGATTCCTTGCAATAGTTTTGCGGTATAAAGATGGTGATATTAGAGTCATGCTAGTTGAGTAATTGTGAAATTGAGAAATACTTGTGTTGAGGTTTTGCAAGTCTCGTAGCATGCACGTATGGTGAACCGTTATGTAACAAAGTCGGAGCATGAGGTGTTTATTGAGTGCCTTCCTTATGAGTGGTGGTCGGGGACGAGCGATGGTCTTTTCCTTCCAATCTATCCCCCTAGGAGCATGCGCGTAGTACTTTGTTTCGATGACTGATAGATTTTTGCAATAAGTACGTGAGTTCTTTATGACCAATGTTGAGTCCATGGATTATATGCACTCTCACCCTTCCATCATTGCTAGCCTCTTCGGTACTGTGCATTGCCATTTCTCACCTCGAGAGTTGGTGCAAACTTCGCCGGTGCATCCAAACCCCGTGATACGATACGCTCTATCACACATAAGCCTCATTATATCTTCCTCAAAATAGCCACCATACCTACCTATCATGGCATTTCCATAGCCATTCCGAGATATATTGCCATGCAACTTCCATCATCATCATCATATACATGACTTGAGCATTTATTGCCATATTGCTTGGCATGATCATAAGATATCTAGCATGATGTTTTCATGGCTTGTCCGTTTTTTGATGTCGTTTCTACGCTAGATCATTGCACATCCCGGCACACCGCCGGAGGCATTCATATAGAGTCATATCTTTGTTCTAGTATCGAGTTGTAATATTGAGTTGTAAGTAAATAAAAGTGTGATGATCATCATTATTAGAGCATTGCCCCAGTGAGGAAAGGATGATGGAGACTATGATTCCCCACAAGTCGGGATGAGACTCCGGGCGGAAAAAAAAACCAGAAAGGCCAAAAAAAGGAGAAGGCCAAAAAAACAAAAAACAAAAAATGAGAGAAAAAGAGAGAAGGGGCAATGTTACTATCCTTTTACCACACTTGTGCTTCAAAGTAGCACCATGTTCTTCATATAGAGAGTCTCTTGAGTTATCACTTTCATATACTAGTGGGAATTTTCATTATAGAACTTGGCTTGTATATTCCAACGATGGGCTTTGTCGGTGTCAAAACCGGCGGATCTCGGGTAGGGGGTCCCGAACTGTGCGTCTAAGGCGGATGGTAACAGGAGACAAGGGACACGATGTTTTTACCCAGGTTCGGGCCCTCTCGATGGAGGTAATACCCTACTCCTGCTTGATTAATATTGATGATATGGGTAGTACAAGAGTAGATCTACCACGAGATCAGAGAGGCTAAAACCCTAGAAGCTAGACTATGGTATGATTGTTGTATATCTATCGACTAGCCTGGCCTCGGTTTATATAATGCACCAGAGGCCTAGGATAACAAGAGTCCTAGCCGAATACGCCGGTGGGGGAGGAGTCCTTGTCTTGATCGCCAAGTCTTGCGGAATCTTCCTTGTATGCGGCAACTGTCCGGACTAGCCCATGAGCATTCGGCCATGGGGGTCCTCGGCCCAATCTAACAGATCGGGAGATGACTTGGTGAGTACCCCCTAGTCCAGGACACCGTCAGTAGCCCCTGAATCGGTCTTCAAGTTTAGGGATGCTCCTCGATTCTTCTGAACCGTTCTTCATCTCCAGTCGTCGGTCTTGAAAACCGGTTCAACAAATCTTCTCATCTTCGATCTTGAGGATCGCCAAAATGCATTCGACGAGTTTACACGTCGGGTATCCGAGGAGCCCCTTTAAGTTTACAGCCTTTATCAATGCCTTGTTATTTTTATGCCATGCCTCAGGTTTGAAGTTGTTCCCGGGCGGCAGCGTCCTCTTGCCTCCGAGCTCCAACGCCGGACTGCATTCAAGGTATCTTTTGCAGCCGAGCATTAATGCCGGACCGCTTCTTAGCTCTAACGCCGGAATGTATCCAAGCTCCAACGCCTGACTATGTATCCGAGCTCCAACACCGGACTGTATTCGAGCTCCAACGCCGGACTATGTATCCGAGCTCCAACGCCGGACTGTATCCGAGGTGTCGTAAATCACCTTGGTTCAAAGAAGTTTGAAGGAGTTTAGCCGAGCTTAATGCCAGAAATGCCCTCTATGGAGCCAGCCACTAGCGCCCGACCTTTATGCCGGACTGCTTCTGAGGTGGTGCACCACCCCGAATGTGGGCCAATTTTTGTCAATATTTTTTATTGGTGCAATTTATTCTCTGCCGAGATACATAGCCAGTAGCCCTCAAGGTGGGCATCGGTCTAAAACCCGAGATGCACATGAAGGATGACATAAGACCGCTGATCCCCGTAGCCGCTGAGACTCAGGTTGATTTGCAAAATCGGTCTGAGGATCAAGTCCTAGCTCGGCAGAATAGTTCGGGACACAAAAAGCGGCGTGCTCAGTCCTCGACACTCAGGTTGGGTGCGGCCGACCAACCCGAGGATCAAAATCTCCTCGGAAACTGTATTGCACTTAAAATTTTCTGCATAGAACAGGCAATGCAGTAGCCCCCGAGACACTGGTCGGGTGGCAACACCAGATCAGGGGATTGATGTGCCCCTTTAATATTTGTAAATAATAAGCCCGAAGCCCAGTAGCCCCTGAGCCTTAATGCGGGCACGAGTGGCCAAATTAAGGATCGATATCCATAGTAAAATCACAAATTATGTGTAATGACTCAATGTATCCAAGTACTTTATGTCATTAATGCTCGGATCCGCATTGTAAAAAACTTTGTTGACCGACCATCGGCTTCAACCTCCTCGGCCAGTAGCCGAGGAGTGTTTGTCCTACTTTATAAAGCCTTTATGAGGGCAAAGATTTACAACAAACAAGGCAATCTGGCCATACGGTTTTATAAACAAAGGTACGCAAAGAGATATGATATATTACTGTTTAACAGAAGAAATGTCTTCCAAAGAAAATAGTCCCGCTATTGGTTCCTTTCTTTGGGTTGTCATGCTAAGCATGATCATGAAACCTCAGCTCTAATGGAAGAGCAAAATATTGAGGATTTAGTTTGGGAGGCCAGTTACTAGCCCCCGGTAGTGTTCGGCGACAGCCGAGGTCAAGCCATAAACACTTCGGCCAATGTTATGAACGACCCGTCATTTAATATTGTCATCGGATCGCTGACCAGTTTACACCTATTGTGACAGTCAGTTTTCGGCTTTCTCCACTGAGGTGCTTGACCATGCGAGCTGGGAGCACAATCGCAGTGGTTCTCCCTTTGCACACCTAGCCAAACAAAGCGGAACGTAGGAGGCAAGCGCAGGAGCCGGGCAACCCAACTATTAACCGAAGACACAATTCGAAGCTGATGCATATATAGCAATATCCGAGAATGTTTTTGCCGAATCTCTAAAGGAGTCCGGCGTTGCACTGCGAGACTTGTGCTGAAAACACACAAATAGTTTAAAAGTGCCAAAAGCTTGGAAAACCAAAAAACGTCAGTAAAGACATGATGTCCGAACAAGATCAAGTGTTATGTGCCAATCCGAAAATTGGACTTTAGAGAAAAAAAGTGCTTCTGCCGTGCTTTAACATGACACATCCTATCTCAAGACTTCAAGCGGGTCAGCCTACGGCTTCAGTCTCCCATCCCGAAGGTGGAGTACTCCTCATTAGGCCAGTTTAGAAAACTAAACCCTAGCGGTTTTGAGAGAGAAATTAGGCTCCCCGGCTAGTGACCGCACACTCGTCTCAAAAAAAGGAGTGATAAATAATAAACACTTTGCAATGACTAAGAAGAAAAACACTTAGTATAAAACGGCTCAAATAAACATAAGAGCACCCAAGTGACTTGGGTAAAAGTTGACTATATAATGTAAGGTGACATGTAAAATGCCTTCTAGCCGGATTGTAGATCGTTTGTCGTAGCGTACCTTTTCGCTTCAACCTCTGGACCCAATAGTCCGGAGTGTGTCCGAATACCCTCGCGGTTATAAAAACCGGGGCATGCATGGAGACCAGGCGTAGGGGTCATTAGTGCTTTATCAGACAAGTGCCCAACTAGTTACGTTATATTACATGGTTAGTAAGAAGCATCTTCCAGGGAGAATAGTTCTGTTAGGGGTTCCTTTCCCTGGGAGGCATGCCCTAAAGTGCATGTCCGGACTGCGAAAAGAGCAGAAAAACATCTGGGGGCAGGTAAATGAATAGGTAAGAAATCATTTTTTAGTTCACCGACCGAGTATTCCCTTAAGAACGCTAGCTTTCGGCTTCACCCAGTCTGAGGTACACATCCGGCTGACCCGGCAGTAACAATCGCAGAGGTGCTCCCTTTACCACCTAGCTGAACAATCGGGAACGTAGGGGTAAGCACAGGAGCCAGGCAACCCAGCTTGGCCAAAACCTAAGTCATATCGATGCATATAATGGTGAATAAAAGGTACATGCGGAAGTGTGACACATGTGTTGGGCATAAAGCCCGTATTAATAAGCTTCTGTTAAAGAATCCCCCAGGTATAATGAGCGCGGGTAGCGCGTCAAGTGTGTGCGAACAAAGTTTGGACAAGGAAAATTTTTACAAGCAACTTTTTTCCAAAAAAGTATAATGCTTGGTCGAGCCGAACACAAGTTAAAAATTTAAAACTTTGAGCATCAAGGCAACTTAGCTGGTTAATGTGTTCGATATTGACGACGCGGTCCGAGCTTGATGCGGGACAAGGTTCCATCCCCCAGCCGATCCCGAGGTGGCGGAGCAAAAGAGCTCGGCACTCCGAAGTGGTGACATAGCACGGTCAATGCAGGACGGCAGAGTGATGCCGAAGTCCCCTACATGGGGTAATAAAGTGTTGACGAAGCCCCCCGTCCAGCCGAGGTGACGCCAAAGGATATAGTCCGGCTGGATCATTTTCATGTGCACAAAAAATGGTGCAAACCGGAGATAACAATAATAATGATAATTAAAAACATCGTTGCATAATAAATAATTTATGAAAAGTGAGTAATAAAAGAAATATGGCCTGGCGCCGAAGTCAATGTCGATGCAGGGCGTCGGCGTGATGCGGTAAAGGCGTGGCAAAGCCTGAATGCACAGGTCGGTCCGAGCTTCGGATGCGGCGTTCGCCGGACTATGTACGGCAACTAACCGAACCATCATGCGACCGTAGATAATGCGGCCACCATTTGATAGACCTGTGTACATATGATGGACAAACCAGAGTAATAATTCCTTGGGAAAAATTAACCCAAACAAGCAAAAAGAAATACTAGGATTAATAGAACCTGGTTTATTTGTTGTAGCAATCCGAAGGAAGGTGATTCCCAAAATTGGGACTCGATCCGCGCACCCATTGCCTGGTCGGCTAGTGACGCCGAAGTGTCCGGAGTAGGTTGATGAAGAGATGGCGAAGCCCCCGGTCCAGCCGAGATGTCGAAGTAGGTCGGCGTGATGGACACCAGCTTGAAGAAGCAATAGTGCGGCCCTGCCGATGCAGGTCGTGACGTGGTCGATGCCGGCTTGATGAAGCGACCGTGTGGCGATGCCGGTATGCCCGCTCCGTGTAATCCGTGGGGCAGCGATGTTGGTGATGATTTATCCTTCGCGATGCCGGACTCTTGTTCGGATTGCCGGGATGATGATCAGAAGAAGTTGAGCGCGGCTCAACGAAGTGACGACGTGTCTAGCGCAGGTCGGTAGCCATGGAGCAATATTGCCGGACTGGTTTGACACTAGCATGGTATTGAAGATCATGTTCATAAGATTTTAAAGTTAGTGGGATGTGTTCGGGAACGAAACACAGTACCCCATACAAAAATTCCTTCAAACGGATGTCCGAAATCCCGTTCATAAAAAAAGACGAACTCGGGTCGGATTCGTTTTCGCGTAGAAAACAGATCTGAAAAGTGATGCACTTATCGGAAGGTTCCCGGAGTTTGGACGGTCGGATCGAGCTGATATTTTGAGGGGCGGTAGATATAGGAATTCCGCAGCCGATCAACGGTTGGATCTTCCAAAGGAAGTCCGAGCTAGAAGCTGGACACCACGCCCTAAACTCGTCCGGATTCTCATCCAGATTCAATGCGGCTCCGGTATATCGGAGATTGCCAGAGATTCCTCCATCGGAACTCGACGAAATTTTCCAGGGTTGTTGTAGACTCAATTCCGCACAATTCCACCGAAGCAATCATTAAAACGACGCTTGAGGAGGGGGTGGCGGCGGTCACAAGTCCGCTGTCCAGAAAAACAGTACTGTCGCCCGAGGGTAATGTTGACGTTGAGCCCCCGGGCTCCCTGGATGATTCCTCCATGATCTTGATAGATATCGGAGTTGATGTTGATGAAGGCCCTCATCCGAACATGACGATCGGAGGTAGGGCGCAGTCCTTGGTCGAACCAAGGTGACCAGTCGAGCTGGTGACGAAGATGCCGAAGTCGCAGTTGATCTGCAGGCGAGCCATCGACCTTTTGCCGAACACACAGCGGAACTCTCAATGAAAGCACCAATGTCGGTGTCAAAATCGGCGGATCTCGGGTAGGGAGTCCTGAACTGCGCGTCTAAGGCGGATGGTAACAGGAGACAAGGGACACGATGTTTTTACCCAGGTTCGGGCCCTCTCGGTGGAGGTAATACCCTACTCCTGCTTGATTAATATTGATGATATGGGTAGTACAAGAGTAGATCTACCACGAGATCAGAGAGGCTAAAACCCTAGAAGCTAGCCTATGGTATGATTGTTGTATATCTATCGACTAGCCTGGCCTCGGTTTATATAATGCACCAGAGGCCTAGGATAACAAGAGTCCTAGCCGAATACGCCGGTGGGGGAGGAGTCCTTGTCATGATCGCCAAGTCTTGCGGAATCTTCCTTGTATGCAGCAACTGTCCGGACTGGCCCATGAGTATTCGGCCATGGGGGTCCTCAGCCCAATCTAACAGATTAGGAGATGACGTGGTGAGTACCCCCTAGTCCAGGACACCGTCAGGCTTCCTCAAATGCCCTAGGTTTTCATGAGGAAGCAAGTTGGATGCACACCCACTTAGTTTCAGTTTGAGCTTTCATATACTTATAGCTCTAGTGCATCCGTTTCATGGCAAACCCTACTCCTCACATTGACATCAATTGATGGGCATCTCCATAGCCCGTTGATTAGCCGTGTCGATGTGAGACTTTCTCCCTTTTTGTCTTCTCCACATAACCCCATCATCATATTCTATTCCACCTATAGTGTTATATCCTTGGCTTGCGCTCATGTATTGTGTGAGGGTTGAAATGGCTGAAGCGCATTAAAAAGCATGAACCAATTGCTCGGCTTGTCATCGAGGTTGTGCATGATATGAATATTTTGTGTGGTGAAGATGGAGCATAGCCAGATTATATGATTTTGTAGGGATAACTTTGTTTGGCCATGTTATTTAAAAAAGACATGATTGCTTTATTTGTAGGCTTGAAGTATTATTGTTTTTATGTCAAATGATAGACTATTGCTTTGAATCACTCGTGTCTTAATATTCATGCCATGATTAGATACATGATCAAGATTATGCTAGGTAGCATTCCACATAAAAAATTATCTTTTTTATCATTTACCTACTCGAGGACGAGCAGGAATTAAGCTTGGGGATGCTGATACGTCTCCGTCGTATCTATAATTTTCGATTGTTCCATGCCAATATTTTTCAACTTTCACATACTTTTGGCAACTTTTTATACTATTTTTGGGACTAACATATTGATCCAGTGCCCAATGCCATTTCTTGTTTGTTGCATGTTTTATGTTTCACAGAAACCCCATATCAAACGGAATCCAAACATGATAAAAATGTACGGAGAATATTTTTGCAATATTTGGAGAATATGGGAGGAAGAATCAATGCGAGACGGTGCCCGAGGTGGCCACGAGGCAGGGGGACGCGCCCCTGGCCTTCGTGGGCCACCCGTAAGGCGGTTCCTGCTCTTGTTCGGCCGCAAGAAAGCTAATTTTTAGGAAAAAAATCAAGACGAAGATTTCAGTTCAATCGCAGTTACGGATCTCCATATATATACGAAACGGTGAAAGGGAAGAAGACGAGAACGCAGAAATAGAGAGAGACAGAGATATAGATCCAATCTCGGAGCGGCTCTCGCCCCTCCCACGTCATGGAGACCAAGGACCATAGGGGAAACCCTTCTCCCATCTAGGGAGGATGTCAAGGAAGAAGAAGAAGAAGAAGGAGGAGGGATCTCTCTCCCTCTCTTCCGGTGGCGCCGGAGTGCCGCCGGGGGCCATCATCATCACCGCAATCTTCACCAACAACTTCACCACCATCATCACCAACTCTTTCCCCCTCTATGCAGCGGTGTAACCCCTCTTTTACCCGTTGTACTCTCTACTTAAACATGGTGCTCAACGCTATATATTATTCCCAATGATGTATGGCTATCCTATGATGTTTGAGTAGATCCGTTTTGTCCTATGGGTTATTTGATGATCAAGATTTGTTTGAGTTGCATGTTTTATTATTGGTGCTGTCCTATGGTGCTCTCCATGTCGCGCAAGCATGAGGGATCCCCGTTGTAGGGTTTTCAATATGTTCATGATTTGCTTATGGTGGGTGGCGTGAGTGACAGAATCACACACCCGAGTAAGTAGGTTGTTTGCGTATGGGATAAAGGGGACTTGATGCTTTAATGCTATGGTTGGGTTTTACCTTAATGATCTTTACTAGTTGCGGATGCTTGCTAGAGTTCCAATCATAATTGCATATGATCCAAGTAGAGAAAGTACGTTAGCTTATGCCTCTCCCTCAAATAAAATTGCAATAATGATTACCGGTCTAGTTACCGATTGCCTAGGGACAAATAACTTTGTCGTAACAAAAAGCTCTCTACTAAAACTAACTTAGTTGTGTTTTCATCTAAACAGCCCCTACTTTTTATTTACGTGCTCCTTATTATCTTGCAAACCTATTCAAAAACACCTACAAAGTACTTCTAGTTTCATACTCGTTCTAAGTAAAGCAAACGTCAAGCATGCGTAGAGTTGTATCGGTGGTCGATAGAACTTGAGGGAATATTTGGTCTACCTTTAGCTCCTCGTTGGGTTCAACAATCTTACTTATCAAAAGAGGCTACAATTGATCCCCTATACTTGTGGGTTATCAAGATGGCACACCCCTTCCTTCGAAGGAGGCTTCTCACCTAATTCCGGAGCCGTACGGGTCTCTGGAATAATATTCGGTTGGGGGCCTTATTGGGCTTGGCCCCCGTCGCTAGTCTCCAGGGGGTCGAATCCCCCATCTTTCCGGAAGCAGAGGTATCACCCTCTGGCGCCACCTTGGCGGCTTCTCGCACCTCCCCCTGACCCAGAAGGGTCCTTCGGGACAGCACTTCAGCATTGTACGTAGCTTTGGGGGAGGAGGCCGGCGGAGGCGACTCGCTATCCATCACATTCAGATCCAGCGAACTCCCCGAAGATGAGGATTGCTGGGGGAGGATGTAAGTGCATCTAGTGCCCCTTAGTGATTTTGGTGTATTGAAGACTTATAGGTTAAGTAACTAATGCGTTTGTGAGTGTACACAGGTCTATAAGTCTATGAGGAGTTTGATATTTACAGTGAAAGTCGACCCCTAAAAATGAAGTTCTTCAACTGAAGAATTTGATATTCATAAGACTTCCTGAAGACTTTGAAAGTGAAGAAATTGGTGTGACCCTGAAGACTTGGTATTCATTTGAGGAACGTGAAGCGTGAAGACTTTTGTTTTCGTAGTTTCATTTTCTCTTTCTTGAGTCATAGGAAACACCGTACTGTTAAAGGGGGTCGAGGAAATACTAAGGAAAAATTTCCATGTGATGCTCAACTCAAAATCCTACACCTACCAATCCCTTCGAGTGAAGCTTTTGGAAATCTCATACAGTTCAGTCAATTTCTTCAGTGACAGAGACGAAGCTCTTCTGGTCGCTGAGGAATTTGTTCTGACTGAGGAGTTAGGAATTCGCCAGTGCGAATTGCCTACACAGTGAGGAACATGATAGCCCTGAGGAATTTGATATTCAAAATTCCGACCGTTGCTGTGCTGCGCGCCGGCTATCCCAAATATCTTATCCACCTAACGGTCATATCATTGAAGGGCATTTATGTCTTATCATGTCGGGCTGCTCCCTAGGCTATAAATAGCCGCCCCCTACAACCACTAGTTGGTTGGCTGCTCCGAGAGAACTTGACACTTGTCATTTGAGAGCAACCCATCCTCTGAGGACTTTGAGCGAAAATCATCAAGTGAGGAAAAACCCAAAAACCAAACCCCAACAAACCCAAAGTGATTGAGCATCACTGAAGAAATTGATCCTGCGTGGATCCTACGCTTGTTACCTTTGAAGACTGTGCTTCTTCCAGACGGTTAGGCGTCAAGGTCTAGAGCATCCAAGAGGAATTGTGGATCGCCGAGTGACCAAGTATGTGAAGGTTTGGAAGTCGCCTGAAGACTTACCACGAGTGATTGGACGAGGTCTGCGTGACCTTAGTTCAAGGAGAAAACGGTGAGGACTTGGTGTCCTGAGCTGCGTGCTCAGTGACTGGGTGTCCGGGACTGTGTGTCCCCGAGTTTAAATACTCAGCCGCTCCAACCAGACGTACAACTGAGACAGCAGTTGGAACTGGTCTACCAAATCATTGTCTTCACCAACCTAACTGGTTCTATTTCCTCAACCCCTTCATTTCCTCATTAATGTGTTGAGTGTTTGTTCATATCTGTGTTTGAAGACTTTGACTGAAGACTTTCTCAATTTCCTCAGTTCAATTTCTTCAGTCTGTTTGTCTTCATCTTGTGTTATCCTGTGATTACGCTTTCTGTACTCTGTGATTGTCTTCATTTCATCATGATGACAATGCTTGTAATCTGTTATGTTTACTTCTGAGTACTTATTCCGCTGCAAGTATTTCTTCGCTAAGGAATTTCCTCATCGGCAAATTCCTCAGTGAAAAATTCATAAAAATCGCCTATTCACCCCCCCTCTAGTCGATATAACGCACTTTCAATTGGTATCAGAGCAAGGTACTCTCTTCTTCTGTGTGATTTTGGTTTAACCACCTGGAGTTTTAGATATGTCGACCGCAGGTATGATCAAGGTCTCAGCATGGTGTCCTACCTTCGATGGGACGGACTACCCCTACTGGAAGAGCAAAATGCGAATGCATCTTGAAGCAATTGACAACGATCTCTGGTATGTTGTGACAAAAGGTGTTTCCTTAGTCACACCTTCTCGGAATGATGCTGATGTGAAGAGATTCAAGCAACTCGATTCTCACGCGAAGAATATCATATGTGGCCATCTGAGCAAAGGTCAATATGGAAGAGTGAGTGCTTTGGAATCTACCAAACTCATCTGGGACAGGCTGTCCAAAGTAAATGAAGGTGTCTCAACTCAGCGTGACTCTCGAGTTGATGTTCTTCGGAATCTCTTCAACCGCTTCAAAAGACTCGACAACGAAAATGTTCAACAAACCTTCGATCGCCTCACTGACATCTAAAATGAGCTTCAAGCACTGGGTGCCACTGACATCACCGACCATGAGGTGGTGAAGAAATTGCTAAGATCGCTTGATTCCTCATTTGATACTCTGGCACTGATGATACAAGAACGAGCTGATTACAAGTCTCTTGATCCTGCTGATATCCTCGAAAGGCTAAATACTCACGAATTCCAGCTTGCTGAAAAGAGAGATCTCTATGGTTCTGGCTATGGAAAAACACGTGCCCTGAAGGCCAAGGCTGTATCTGAATCTGAGAGTGAAGACTCTGGTAGTAGCCTTGGAGATCCTGAAGAATTTGGCCAGGAGCTAGCACTGCTCGTGAAGAAATTCCAGAAATTCACAAGACGTGGTCGCTTTGGAAAATCCTCAAGAAGCAGTGATTCCTCATCTAGTGACTATAAGAGAAGACTTTGCCACAAATGCAAGAAACCTGGTCACTACATCCAAGATTGTCCTCAGTGGGAAAATGAATTAAAGAAGAAGAAGCACAAGGATTACAGTTCTGATGACATGAAGAAGAAGAAGAAATCATCAAAATCTTCATCATCAAAATCCTCAAAACCTTCTTCTCACAAGAAGAGCAGCTCCAAAAAGGCTCGGGCATTCATTGGCAAGGAAATGGACTCTGAAGCTGAATCTGAGGAAAATGAGGAAGAGGAGGAGTCTGAAGAATCCGAATCTGGTGTGGCTAGTCTGGCTCTTGCTACTGCCTTCGTTAGCAAGTCCATCTTCAACACTGAAGAAACTGACTCCGCCGACAAACCTGATGAGGAAAATGATGACTACGCTCCCACCTATTGCTTCATGGCAAAAGGTGCCAAGGTACTCAATTTCACCTCCTCTGAATCTAGTGAAAATGAATCTGATGAAGATCTAAAGCCCAGTTACTCTAAACTTGCTAAGATTGCTATAAAACAACAAAGGGATTTTGAAAAGGTTCAAAACATGCTAGATAAGAGTGATGATATGTTAGGTGAAGAAATGGATCGCACTCAAGCCCTGACTGAAAATCTTCAGAGAGTTCAGTCCAGGCTTGACAGCCTTCAAGGTCATCATAACACTCTCCTAACCGATCATGAGAAACTTTCTTATGAATTTCTTCAAAGAAAGCAAGATCTTGAGAAGCTAAGAGCGAGTTATGAGGATCTTCATAAGGAGCGCGATTCATTGCTTGCTCAACAAATCAGCGCTTCTCAAGAAGAATTTGTTCCTCCATGCTTAAAGTGCATTGAACGAGAATCTGCTAATTCTTCACCTGAATGTTCAAATGCTTCAACTGTTACAAATTCTTCACCTGCCTCTGCTATCACTAATTCCTCATCTGAGGACATTGCTAGTATCACTGACGATGCAGGACTGAAGGAATTGTACATGACAGGCATGTACAAAAGCCTCAAAGGGCATCAGACTCTTTGTGATGTGCTTAAAAAGCAGATCCTCAACAGGAACCCTAGGAAA
>LR880968.1:110225980-110236530 GCA_904067115.1 Aegilops sharonensis | reverse complement strand
AATTGGGAGCGGGAAGCATTCCTTACGGATGCATTTGTCGAGAATGTGCGGGAAGTTACAATTGTACCCCTGTCTTTTCGCTTGTTGAAAGTGCAACTAATCCCCCGATGGTTTTGGTAATTCATAATAACATATAGCTCATTGAACTAATATCCATTCAAGTTAAATATTTCAAAAAGTTCAATTATTGGCATGGCATGGACTAGAGATATGGACCCCTCAAAATGCGAAGGACAAAGATTGGCAAAAGCTCAACACTCTTCATTTTCATTTTAGTGACCCAAGATCACATTGAGTCCATAGAAAAGCCAATACTATTAAAAAGTCAAACTCAGCCACTTGCTCAAAGTGCTTAGTGATATTGCTCCATAACTCAGCCACTTTCTCATTTCCAAATATGTCCAAAACCCAAAGTCAAACTCGGCCCCACCGATTTGATCTATCCAGGGCCACTGAGTTCTTTTGACATAGCCACTACCAGAAACCCTAGACAATTTGGACTCACCGATACGGATCTCGGTCTCACCGAGATGGCATTGCAAACTCTCTATTTCCCTTCGTAACATTTTGGTCTTGCCGAAATGAGCGATCGGTCCCACCGAGTTCACAATGCAAACTCTCTGTTTTCCTTCGTAACGTTTCGGTCTTACCGAAATGAGCGATCGGTCCCACCGAGTTTGCCTGACCAACTCTCTGTTTACTCATTGCTGAAATCGATCTCACCGAGTTCACGCAATCGGTCACACCAAGATGAGGTTTTGCCCTAGCCCTAGCACATCGGTCCCACTGAGTTGATCATGTTGGTCCCATCGAGATTCCTAACGTTCACATTTTGAACTGAATCGGTCTCACCGAGTTCTCCTATTCGGTCTGACCGAGTTGTGTCAATTGTGTGTAACGGTTGGATTTTGTGTGGAGGCTATATATACCCCTCCACCCCCTTCTCTATTCGAGAGAGAGCCATCAGAACATGCCTACAATTCCACCACTCATTTTCTGAGAGGGAACCACCTACTCATGTGTTGAGACCAAGATATTCCAATCCAACCACAAGAATCATGATCTCTAGCCTTCCCCAAGTTGCTTTCCACTTAAATCATCTTTCCACCATAGCCAAATCTGTGTGAGAGAGTTGAGTGTTGGGGAGACTATCATTTGAAGCACAAGAGCAAGGAGTTCATCATCAACACACCATCTATTATATTTTGGAGAGTGGTGTCTCCTAGATTGGTTAGGTGTCATTTGGGAGCCTCCGACAAGATTGTGGAGTTGTACCAAGGAGTTTGTAAGGGCAAGGAGATCGCCTACTTCGTGAAGATCTACCCGAGTGAGGCAAGTCCTTCGTGGGTGATGGCCATGGTGGGATAGACAAGGTTGCTTCTTCGTGGACCCTTCGTGGGTGGATCCCTCTGTGTACTCACGCAACCGTTACCCTTCATGGGTTGAAATCTCCATCAACGTGGACTTACGATAGCACCACCTAACGGAACCACGCCAAAAATCTCCGCGTCTACATTGCGTTTGCCTTCTCCGAACCCTTCCCTTTACCTTCATATGCAATGATTTACTTTCTGCTGCTACACTCTTAGAATTGCATGTGTAGGTTGATTGCTTGACTTGTGCTAAGTTGCTAAAATCTGCCAAGACTTAAAATTGGAACAAGGCTAGATTTTTATTTGGTCAAGTAGTCTAATCACCCCCTTCTAGACCTACTTTCGATCCTACAAGTGGTATTAGAGCTTTGGTCTCCATTTGCCTTGATTTCCATAGCTTTGGTGATCATAGCCTTGGTTTCACAACCTAGGAGAGTATGGTGTCTAGCGAGGGAAATTACCACCGTAGAGGTCCTTACTTTGATGGTACTAATTTTGCTAGTTGGAAGCATAAGATGGAAATGCGTATTCTTGGTCATAACCCCGCTGTTTGGGCTATTGTGCGTATTGGTTTGCAAGGTGAATACTTCAAGAATGGGAGAGAAACGGATCATGAAGCATCCGCAAAAAATTGAAGATGTTGCAATAGAATGCTCAAGCTTGCGATATTCTTTACAATGGATTGTGCCGTGAAGAATTCAACAAAATCAGCTGCCTTGAGAATGCAGGAAATTCAGGATACTTTGGTTGATATGGACGAAGGTACCGAGTCCGTCAAGGAATCCAAATTGGATGTGCTTCAAAGTCAACTTGACAAGTTCAAAATGAAGGATGGTGAAGGAGTCGCTGAGATGTACTCAAGGCTTGCTGTCATCACAAATGAGATTACCGGCTTAGGAAGCAAAGAGATGACCGACAAATTCATCATCAAGAAGATCATAACAGCCTTGGATGGAAAATATGACACCGTGTGTACCTTGATCCAAATGATGCCCAATTACAAAGATCTCAAGCCAACAGAAGTCATCGGTAGAATCGTTGCTCGTGAAATGTCACTTAAGGATAAGGAAGAGCTTCACAACAAGTCTAGTGGTGCTTACAAAGCTTCATGTGATGCTCCTACAACACGAAGTGAAAAATAAGTCTTCAATGAATAATTGAGCTTAATGGTGAAGAACTTCAACAAGTTCTACAAGAGTAGAAGCAAAGAGAGAAGTTCCAAGTCAAGGTCCTACAGTGACAAAAAATCTTCTAGTCGTGATCGCAATTGCTACAATTGTGGAAGACCCGGACACTACTCCAATCAGTGTACGACTCCCTACAAAAGAAGAGAAGAATAACCTAAAAGGAGAAGTAAAAGAGACGAATCACCACCAAGAGAGAGAAGGAGTAGAGATGATCGTTATGAATGAAGACCCTCTCGTAGAAGCAAGGATTCGTAAAGGAAAGACAATTCATCAAAGAGCTACACAAGATGAAGACATCAAGCTCATGTTGGTGAATAGGTATCCGGTTCTGACTCCGGCAACTACTCCGAGAGAAGTTATCACTCTGACTCCGAATGTACTGAAGATGAAGGTGTTGCCGGTCTTGCACTTGTGTCATCCAACTCCTACGACACATTCGACTCACCAAATGAAGGGATTGGAAGATGCTTCATGGCTAAAGGCCCCAAGGTATCACACCAGAGTATGTTGATTTCAATAGTGATGAAGATGATTTGCTAGGTGATGATGATTTACTTGTTGACAACACTAGTGATGAAAACTATGATGAAATTGCTATTAATCATGCTAATCAAGATAAAACGAATGACAATGATAAGAAGGAGATTGAACATCTAACTAAAGAACTAAACACTCTTAAGTTAGCTCATGAAACTACCTTAGAAGATCATCGAGAGATTTTAAGACTCATGAGAAGCTACACTTTGAAAATCTCAATTTAGGGCAAGAGCATGGGTTCTTAAAAGCAATCAATGATGATCTTCGTAAAAAAAGTTCTTCTTACATTGCCAGGCATTTACTCTTGTCTACTTACATGCCACAAGTAAAATCTACCAACAAGAGCAAGAAAATTCTTCTTCTAGTAGTAACAACAATCATGCTAAATCTAATGTTGTTGCTTCTAGTAGTTGTCTTGATTCCACTAATGATTCTCTTAGCCAAGTTACACTTGAGCAAGAAAATAGCATATTGAAGGGAATTATAGAGAAAGGTGTTTACAAGAGCCTTGCTGAAAGTAAGCAATTTGAGGAAATTGTACGCAAGCAAGGAAGGCACCGGAAGAATCAAGGTGTTGGTTTTGAATGCAAGTTCAATGCCAATGGAGTTGAGTGGGAAGAAGATAAATTCCCCTAGACGAAGTTTGTTCCTCAACCAGAGAAATATGATCCCACTTCCTTCAAGGGAACACAAGCTCAAGATGATCTTCCACAACAAGACCACAAACTAAAAGGCAAGGACAAGCTTCAAGAAGAGATTGCTTTATTTGAAGAAGCTCCAAAGGCCTTGGTCAAGTGGGTTCCCAAGACTACATTAAGTTCTACTTCATCAAGTACGACTACAACTCCAAGGATCCCCATCAAGTTGATGTGGGTCCAAAGAAGAAGAACTAGAGAGTTCTTGAGGGTGACTCCGCCTACATACTTCACTCATATTCATTTTGGCAAGGAAAAGTGCAATCAACTTCCATATCTTGCACTAGTTCAAGGCGTCACAAACCCTCTTGTTGGTAAGACAAGGGACAAGGTAACCTAATGTTTTCATGGACATCATCATATGTGTATTTCACTCTATGTCTATGGATATCCTTATATGTTCCTTGTGGGACTAAGCCATGTAGGTATTGAAAGGGCAACTCACTCAAATGGATTGCTCCAGATGATCTACATCAACATTGAGCATCTACATCTTCAACACCTACATGAAGTCATCATCGACAAAATCCAAGGTTAGTTCATCCCTCTTAGGGGGGATATCACATCTAGGGGGAGCTTTGCTCTAGGAATTGAGCTAAAGCAACTCTAATGGTGTGAACAGAACAATGCTTTATGTAAAAGTGGTAACCCCACTTGTGCTTAAACAATGAGTATGACCTACGATCAAATGTTCTCATTTGACTCCTCAGTCAATATACTCATATATATAGATGACCTAGTCATCGCCAATTGTTTGATAGATGCTAGAGTGTTTGTGCATGATTTGCCACATATTTCATTTGCTATCTTATTAAGTGAGCATGTTGGTTGCATAATTTTCTCCATTCGAGGACATCCATTTGTTGCTTTGATTGTTTGGTCTTTATTTTTCCCAAATGGATGGACAAGAATGCCTAAGAAATCCCTCTAGCTATCTATGCTTTTCTCGTCTCAAACTCTATTCATGCTATATCACAAAGTTTGAAAAATTCTAATTCGGACCCTCCGGGTGAGGAGCTCTCGGAGCCACCGATCCGTCAAGGGCTTAAACTTCCAAAACCTCTTAATGGCTTTCGGTCTGACCGATTCATTCCTCTTGGTCCCACCGAAATCATTGATTTGATCTAGGTTTTCACCTCGGTGCAACCGATTAGAACTGTTCGGTCTCACCGAGTTGCAGTAACCGCTTGCGATTCTGCATCCCGGTGCCACTGAGTCGTTCCACTAGGTCACACCGACAGTGACTGGGTATTTATACCGCGGGTTGAAATTTTGGAAATTCCTCCAAACCACTCATCCGCGCCTCCCAGCTTTGCCGCGCCCTTGGTCTCCGGACCGTCTCCGTCGTCGCCAGTATCCTCCTGCCACTGGGCTCTGTCTCTGTCAATGGAAATCTCACCGCCATTGTCGCCGTAGCGAGTTCGTCGCCAAGTTAGGGTATGGACTCGACCTCTTTGTGCTTTCCTTAATTACAATTCTTGCACAAAGATCAATGCCTAGTTTCTTGCCACGATTGAGATCAATCTATCCACCGAAAAGTTCCTTTGGAATAGATTTGCTGCAAAAACTTAGGGTTAGGTTTCCGCCGAACTCATCTCGGACCGACCGATCTGAAGATTTCGATCTCACCGATTTGGCTCAGGACATTGAACATGTACTACTCGGTCTGACCGAAGTGTACTAATCGGTGTGACCGAGTTCACTTTCTCTATGAAACCCTAGCATCTCGGAGTCACCGAACTGCATTCCGGTCTGACCAAAACTATATGTTTAGACTCTGATTGTGCTCCAGTGTCACCGAGTTTGTCATATCGATAGCTCCGAAATGCTTTTTTGCAGAAAACTAAAGTTAAGTTTTTGTCTCAATGTTTTTGCAAAATAGCAGTGCTTTGTGATGCTCATCCGTTCTAACTACACCTATCTATTCACAGGGTCAGTTTCAGAGATGTCAGAGGGCAGTGAGAGTCAGAACAGGTCAGAGGAGCAGGTGAATCTTAGTGAGGGCACTAGTCCCTCCAATAGCATCTATGATGAAGGTAGCAGAAGTACACCCAGCAACTTGCCCAAGGCAGCTACAAGGACAAGTAAAAAAGAGAACCTCATAATCTGAAGATGAGGACTTTCTTGTTGATGAGGAAGTGACCTCAAAGAAGAAGGTACTCAAGAAGGAGTATGTTTCTACAGCTACCACTAAGCCTGGTATGCTAAAGAAAGCTCCTGCTAAGAGGAAGCCAATGTCAAAAGCCAGAGCCTCCACTCAAGAAACCATGGAGTTCACTCTTGAACCAAGAGAGGAAGAGGCTGCTGGAGGAAAGAAAAGGAATGAGAGAGTCAAGAAGACTATGGCCAGAGTCATTGGCAGATCATCTATGATGAGAGAGTCAAATGAAGATGAGGAGAAGGAAGAGGTAGCTGCACCACCTCCGAAGTCTCAGAAGCTCATGGGTTATGCCATAAAGTCTGGGGCTGCTCCATCTAAGCCCAAGACAACCCCAAGCCTCCAACTCAAGATCAAGCCAAAACCTTCTGCACCCAAGAGATCCAGTAGGAACATTTCTGCTGCTGAGAAGAACAAGGTCCCTGTGCCAGAAGCTCAAGAGGATGAGGAGCAGCAAGTGCTCAGAAAGTTAAAGCCAAAGATTCCTGATCATAGTGATGATCATCCTGTTACTGAGAACATGAAGAAAAGAAAGGATGCAGGTCTGAGACTGTGGAGACAGACTAATACATATGCCACCATGAGAAGAACTGCTGTTGATTATCGTTTCCACACCAAGGAACAACAGGACTTCTATGAGACTGTCTTGCTAGACAAGAAGCCTATTGTCAGTGATATGAGATGTGTTGATTGGGACATACATTGATGACAATGAGGACTATTTCCTAGGTGTGCATGAGAGCTTCAGGATGAATGGATTCGACAAGTTTGTTGGTCAAAAGTCGACAAAATGGAATGATGAAATGATTATGCAATTCTACTCCACTGCTCATTTCTATCCAGATGGCAAAATAGTCTGGATGTCAGAAGGAACAAGGTATCAATCTTCAATTGCTGAATGGGCCAAGTTGATCAATGTCCCCGAGGAAGATTAAAATGACACGGATGTATATGCAAAGCCAAGGAAAGATCACAACTCCATGGCAGACGTGTAAAAGACAATTCCAGATGCTACCTTGGAGATTCACAAGCTTGGGTCCATATACTATCTGCTGGCAGGTTTGACCACCATCAACACCATCTTGAGGCACACTCTGTTGCCCAAGTCAGGAGATCATAGGATGATCCGTGGTCACTCCATCAACTTGCTCCATATGTTTGATGTGCCAGAGAAGTTCAAAGTGGTGAGCTTAATAGTTGAAATAGTGAAGAGAACTGCAGCTGATCATAAATCATCATGTGGATATGCCCCTCACATACAGATGCTAATCAATTGCAAGATGGGGACAGGGACACATCTTCTTGATGAAGAGCATCTTCCCCTGAGGCCACAATTTGAGGACAATGAGATTGTCATGGATGAATCTCATCCAACCAGTGCAAAAGCCCAGGAGAAGAGATAGAGAGAGAGAGAGAAAAGGCTGCTAAAGAAGGAAGGGCAACTAGTGTACCATATGCTTCACAAGGGATGCTCAAGACCAAGAAAGATCAACTTAGTTATCTGCTGAGGCTACTGTGAGGATTGAGAAGGGCTTGGCCACCCTGACTTAGAATGAAGAAAGTCTTGAGAGGATCATTGAGACCAAATTCCATGATCTAGATGTGAAGGTCACAGAGATCCAGACTACTATGGAGAAGCTCCAGGAAGAGATTGAAGACAGGAATGACAGACCTACCACCGTCACTTTTCAGCGTGTGCAGAGGGCACAGAGGTCTTCAGAAGTGCCAGTAGTCAGTGACACGAGGACTACACTATCAACACCTGCAGCAACTACCACTACTGTTGCACCTCCAGTCTCAACTCCTCCAGCCCCACAGACGTCAGCTGAAGCTTTTGCATACAGACTCCTCTCCACGCCATCTATGCACACCGGAGCAACCAGCTAGAAGAACACTTCAGGAGCTCCAGGAGATCGTGCCTAGAGTGTCGCATAGCACTATGCTTTTTCGACTTTTTTGGTAACTTGTTGCCAAAGGGGGAGAAAGTGTATAGATCATTAGCTGAGAGAGAGAGAGAGAGAGCGTTTTGCCTTTTGTTGCCTCTCTTGCTACTTTTATCATTTGCTAGTTTGATTTATATGCTACTATATCTGTGCTTGTTTGTGAGATACCCTTGTGATCATGTGTTTGATCATATTATACTTTAATATGTGCTTGAATGATGATATCTTGATACTTGTGTATGATCAATCATGTTTCCCTTGGTGATGAGTGCACGTTCTTTATATCTTATCATTTTGAGCGCTCCACCAAGATGTATGTGACATGGAAGAGTGACCCATGATCCTAATGGATTACGCATTTCCATTCAAGAGCAAATTTTAAATCATGCACAAATTTAGGGGGAGCTCTTTCTTATCACATACTTCCCAAAGTGACGATGTATTTCATTCATATTATCATTTGTCGAAGCTTTGATCTATATGTTTTAATCAATTACCAAAAAGGGGGAGATATCAAGTGCAACTAATCCTCGGGTGGTTTTGGTAATTCATAACAACATATAGCTCATTGAACTAATATCCATTCAAGTTAAATATTTCAGAAAGTTCAATGATTGGCATGACATGGACTAGAGATGTGGACCCCTCAAAATGCTAAGGACAAAGATTGGCAAAAGCTCAAGACTCTTCATTTTCATTTTAGTGATCCAAGATCACATTGAGTCCGTAGGAAAGCCAATACTATTAAAAGGGGATGAGGTGTTGCTTAATGGTCTACTTGCTCAAAGTGCTTAGTGATATTTCTCCATAACCCTCAGCCACTTTCTCATTTCCAAATATGTCCAAAACCAAAAGTCAAACTCGGCCCCGCCGATTTGATCTATCTAGCACAACCGAGTTCTTTTGACATAGCCACTGCAAGAAACCCTAGACAATTCGGTCTCACCGATACTGATCTCGGTCTCACTGAGATGGCATTGCAAACTCTCTAATTCCCTTCGTAATGTTTCGGTCTTACCGAAATGAGCGATCGGTCCCACTGAGTTTGCAATGCAAACTCTTTGTTTCCCATCGTAACGTTTCGGTCTTATCGAAATGAGCGATCGGTCCCACCGAATTTGCCTGACCAACTCTCTGTTAACTCATTGCTGAATTTGGTCTCGCCGAGTTCACGCAATCGGTCACACCGAGATGAGGTTTTTCCCTAGCCCTAGCACATTGGTCCCATCGAGTTGATGATGTCGGTCCCATCGAGATTCCTAGCATTCACATTTTGAACCGAATCGGTCTCACCGAGTTCTCCTATTCGGTCTGACCGAGTTGGGTCAATTGTGTGTAATGGTTGGATTTTTTGTGGAGGCTATATATACCCTCCACCCACTTCTCTATTCAAGAGAGAGCCATCAGAACGTGCTAACACTTCCACCACTCATTATCTGAGAGAGAAACACCTACTCATGTGTTGAGACCAAGACATTCCAATNTAGGAAAGCCAATACTATTAAAAGGGGATGAGGTGTTGCTTAATGGTCTACTTGCTCAAAGTGCTTAGTGATATTTCTCCATAACCCTCAGCCACTTTCTCATTTCCAAATATGTCCAAAACCAAAAGTCAAACTCGGCCCCGCCGATTTGATCTATCTAGCACAACCGAGTTCTTTTGACATAGCCACTGCAAGAAACCCTAGACAATTCGGTCTCACCGATACTGATCTCGGTCTCACTGAGATGGCATTGCAAACTCTCTAATTCCCTTCGTAATGTTTCGGTCTTACCGAAATGAGCGATCGGTCCCACTGAGTTTGCAATGCAAACTCTTTGTTTCCCATCGTAACGTTTCGGTCTTATCGAAATGAGCGATCGGTCCCACCGAATTTGCCTGACCAACTCTCTGTTAACTCATTGCTGAATTTGGTCTCGCCGAGTTCACGCAATCGGTCACACCGAGATGAGGTTTTTCCCTAGCCCTAGCACATTGGTCCCATCGAGTTGATGATGTCGGTCCCATCGAGATTCCTAGCATTCACATTTTGAACCGAATCGGTCTCACCGAGTTCTCCTATTCGGTCTGACCGAGTTGGGTCAATTGTGTGTAATGGTTGGATTTTTTGTGGAGGCTATATATACCCTCCACCCACTTCTCTATTCAAGAGAGAGCCATCAGAACGTGCTAACACTTCCACCACTCATTATCTGAGAGAGAAACACCTACTCATGTGTTGAGACCAAGACATTCCAATCCAACCACAAGAATCTTGATTTCTAGACTTCCCCAAGTTACTTTCCACTCAAATCATCTTTCCACCATAGCCAAATATGTGAGAGAGAGTTGAGTGTTGGGGAGACTCTCATTTGAAGCACAAGAGCAAGGAGTTCATCATCAACACACTATCTATTACCTTTTGGAGAGTGGTGTCTCCTAGCTTTGGTTAGGTGTCACTTGGGAGGCTCCGACAAGATTGTGGAGTTGAACCAAGGAGTTTGTAAGGGCAAGGAAATCACATACTTCTTGAAGATCTACCCGAGTGAGGCAAGTCCTTCGTGGGCGATGGCCATGGTGGGATAGACAAGGTTGCTTTTTTGTGGACCCTTCGTGGGTGGAGCCCTCCGTGGACTCGCACAACCGTTACCCTTCGTGGGTTGAAGTCTCCATCAAC
>LR880968.1:110207255-110218540 GCA_904067115.1 Aegilops sharonensis | reverse complement strand
AATTAACAAAGAGTCTCTTGTGTCCCCAACACACCCAATACAATGGTAAATTGTATAGGTGCACTAGTTCGGCGAAGAGATGGTGATACAAGTGCAATATGGATGGTAGATATAGATTTTTGTAATCTGAAATAATAAAAACAGCAAGGTAACAAGTGATAAACGTGAGCGTAAACGGTATTTAGGAAACAAGGCCTAGGGTTCATACTTTCACTAGTGCAAGTTCTCTCAACAATAATAACATAGATGGATAATATGACAAGCCCTCAACATGCAACAAAGAGTCACTCCCAAGCCACTAATAGCGGAAAACAAATGTAGAGATTATGGTAGGGTACGAAAGCACCTCAAAGTTATTCTTTCGGATCAATCTATAAAAGAGTTCGTACTAGAATAACACCTTAAGACACAAATCAACCAAAACCCTAATGTCACCTAGATACTCCATTGTCACCTCAAGTATCCATGGGCATGATTATACGATATGCATCACACAATCTCAGATTCATCCAACCAACATAAAAGTACTTCAAAGAGTGCCCCAAAGTTTCTACCGGAGAGTCAAGAACGTGTGCCAACCCCTATGCATAGGTTCATGGGCGGAACCCGCAAGTTGGTCACCACAACATACATCAAGTGGCACATGATATCCCATTGTCACCACAGATAATCACGGCAAGACATACATCAAGTGTTCTCATAAAAGACTCAATCCGATAAGATAACTTCAAAGGGGAAACTCAATTCATCACAAGAGAGTAGAGGGGGAGAAACATCATAAGATCCAACTACAATAGCAAAGCTCGGGATACATCAAGATCGTGCCATAGAGGGAACACGAGAGAGAACACGAGAGAGAGAGATCCAACACATAGCTACTGGTACATACCCTCAGCCCCGAGGGAGAACTACTCCCTCCTCGTCATGGAGAGCGCCGGGATGATGAAGATGGCCACCGGTGATGGATCCCCCCTCCGGCAGGGTACCGGAAAGGGGTCCCGATTGGTTTTTGGTGGTTCTGGAGGCTTGCGGCGGTGGAACTCCCGATCTATCTTCTGTTCGGGAAGTTTTAGGGTACGACGGTATATATGGGTGAAAGGATTACGTCGGTGGAGCTACGGGGGGCCCACGAGGCAGGGGGCGCACCCAGGGGGGTGGGCGCGCCCCCCCAACCTCGTGAGCACCTCCCGTATCTTCTGACGTGGGGTCCAAGTCCATCAGGTGGGTTTCCTTCCAAAAATAACTTCTCCAGTTGATTTCGTTCCGTTTTGACTCCGTCTGATATTCCTTTTCCTCGAAACACTGAAATAGGCATAAAACAACAAATCTGGGCTGGGCCTCCGGTTAATAGGTTAGTCCCAAAAATAATATAAAAGTGGATAATAAAGCCCAATATTGCCTAAAACAGTAGATAAAGTAGCATGGAGCAATCAAACATTATAGATACGTTGGAGACGTATCAAGCATCCCCAAGCTTAATTCCTGCTCGTCCTCGAGTAGGTAAATGATAAAAAAGAATTTTTTATGAGGAGTGCTAGTTGGCATAATTTCAATATAAATCTTCTTACTTGTGATATGAATATTCAGATCCGAAAGATTCAAGACAAAAGTTCATATTGACATAAAAATAATAATACTTCAAGCATAATAACTAAGCAATTATGTCATCTCAAAATAACATGGCCAAAGAAAGTTCATCCCTACAAAATCATATAGTTAGGCTATGCTTCGTTTTCCTCACACAAAGATGTTCCCAACTTCTATACCCCCGATGACAAGCCAAGCAATTGTTTCATACTCAAATAATCTCAAACTCTTTCAACCTTTACGCAATACATGAGCGCGAGCCATGGGTATAGCACTATGGGTGGAATAGAAATATGATGATGGGATTGTGTGGAGAAGACAAAAAAAGGAAAGTCTCATATCAATGAGGATAATCAACGGGATATGGAGATGCCCATCAATTGATGTCAACATGAGGAGTAGGGATTGCCATGCAACGTATGCACTAGAGCTATAAGTATATGAAAGCTCTACAAAAGAAACTAAGTGGGTGTGCATCTAACTTGCTTGCTCACGAAGACCTAGGGCACTTTGAGGAAGCCCATCATTGGAATATACAAAGCCAAGTTCTATAATGAAAATTCCCACTAGTATATGAAAGTGACAAAATGAGAGACTCTCTATCATGAAGATCTTAGTGCTACTTTGAAGCACAATATATGAGGCTCACTACATGAAGAAGAAGGTGCTACTTTGAAGTACAATATATGAGACTCACTACATGAAGAACAAGGTGCTACTTTGAAGCACAAGTGTGGTAAAAGGATAGTAGGATTGTCCCTTCTCTCTTTTTCTCTCTTTTTTTATTTGGGCCTTTTTTTTATGGCCTCTTTTTTTTCGTCCGGAGTCTCATCCCGGCTTATGGGGGAATCATAGTCTCCATCATCCTTTCCTCACTTGGGACAATGCTCTAATAATGTTGATCATCACACTTTTATTTCTATTACAACTCAACAATTACAACTCGAAACTCAGAACAAAATATGACTCTATATGAATACCTCCGGCGGTGTACCGGGATGGTGCAATGTATCAAGAGTGACATGTATGGAAAATAATGCATGGTGGCTTTGCCACAAATACGATGTCAACTACATGATCATGCAATGGCAATATGACAAAAGTAATGTATGTCATCATAATGATGATGGAAGTTGCATGGCAATATATCTCGGAATGGCTATGGAAATGCCATGATAGGTAGGTATGGTGGCTATTTTGAGGAAGATATAAGGAGGTTTATGTGTGAAAGAGCGTATCATATCACAGGGTTTGGACGAACCGGCGAAATTTGCACCAACTCTCAAGGTGAGAAAGGGCAATTCACGGTACCGTAGAGGCTAGCAAATGCGGAAAGGTAAAAGTGCGTATAACCCATGGACTCAACATTAGTCACAAGAACTCATATACTTATTGCAAAAATTTAGAAGCCATCAAAAATCAAGTACTACGCGCAATGCTCCTAGGGGGATAGATTGGTAGGAAAAGACCATCGCTCGTCCCCGACCGCCACTCATAAGGATGCACAAGCCAGGTACACTTCATGTTTCAAATTTGTTACACAACTTTACCCATACGTGCATGCTACGGGACTTGCGAACTTCAACACAAGTATTTCTCAAATTCACAGTTATCAACTAGCACGACTTTGATATAATTACCTCCATGTCTCAAAACAATTATTAAGCATTAAATTTATCTTAGTATTCAATTCACTCCAAAGAAAGTTTCACATATCTTGAACACTAAGTATATTAACATTAAGAAAATTACCATGCTATTAACGATTCTCAAAATGATCTAAGTGAAGCATGAGAGATCAAGTTTCTTTAAACAAATCCACCACCGTGCTCTAAAGGATATAAGTGAAGCACTAGAGATAAAATTATCAAGCTCAAAAGATATAAGTGAAGCACATTGAGTATTCTAGCAAATTCCAATTTATGTATGGCTCTCTCTCATTAAATAATTCAGATCTTGGTACTTTATTCAAACATCAAGCAAAGCTAAAGAAAACTACAATGCAAGGATAGCACAACTCATGTGAAGAAGCAAAAACTTAGGCTCAACCGATACTAACCGATAGTTGTTGAAGAAGAAAGGTGGGATGCCTACCGGGGCATCCCCAAGCTTAGATGCTTGAGACTTCTTGAAATATTATCTTGGGGTGCCTTGGGCATCCCCAAGCTTGAACTTTTATGTCTCCTTAATTCCTCTCATATCATGGTTTCTCTTTTTATCAAAAGCTTCATTCACAACAAACTCAACAAGAACTCGTGAGATAGGTTAGTATAAACCAATGCAAAACCTTATCATTTTCTACTGTAACAAATCACTAACATTATTATTCAATATTGCATACTAAATGCCTCTGCATATTTAATACTCCTATCCTTAAATATAATCATTAACCAAGCAAACATATGTAAACAATGCAAACATAACAGCAATCTGTCAAAACGGTATAGTCTGTAAAGAATGCAAGATTCATCATACTTCCCTGACTCCAAAAATTATGAACTAAAATTCCCACTGTAATAAATTTATCAGAGCTAAATATGCAAAAATATTCAACATTATACCACTCTCTGACTTTTCTAGAGAATTTTTGCAACAGCGGTAAACTTTCTGTTTTCAAACAGCAACATGCATACTTGCAAAATAAGCATGGCAAAGGCTATCCTTGACTTTATATTGAAATTAAAGATGCAAAACATTATTATAACTAACATCAAGCAAATACTAACAAGAGAAAATGACACTCCAAGAAAAACACATATCATGTGGCGAATAAAAATATAGCTCCAAGTAAAGTTACCGATGAACGAAGACGGAAGAGGGGATGCCTTCCGGGGCATCCCCTAGCTTAGAAGCTTGGTTATCCTATAATATTACCTTGGGGTGCCTTGGGAATCCCCAAACTTAGGCTCTTGCCACTCCTTATTCCATAGTCCATCGAATCTTTACCCAAAACTTGAAAACTTCAACCACGCAAAACTTAACAGAAAACTCGTGAGCTCCGTTAGCGAAATAAAACAAAACACCACTTCAAGGTACTGTAATGAACTCATTATTTATTTATATTGGTGTTAAACCAACTGTATTCCAACTTCTATATGGTTTATAAACTATTTTACTAGCCATAGATTCATCAAAATAAGCAAACAACACACGGAAAACAGAATCTGTCAAAAACAGAACAGTCTGTAGTAATCTGTAACTAACGCAAACTTATGGAACTCCAATAATTCTAAAATAAATTGGTGGACCTGAGGAATTTGTATAGTAATCATCTTCAAAAAGAATCAACTAAATAGCACTCTCCAGTAAAAAGTTCTTGCTAATCTCGTGAGAGCTAAAGTTTCTGTTTTTTACCGCACGATCATAAAGACTTTACCCAAGTCTTCCCAAAGGTTCTACTTGGCACAAACACTAATTAAAACATAAAACCACATATAACCAGAGGCTATATATATTATTTATTACTAAACAGAACCAAAAAGCAAGAAACTAAAATAAAATTGGGTTGCCTCCCAACAAGCGCTATCGTTTAAAGCCCCTAGCTAGGCATGATGATGACAATGATGCTCACATAAAAGATAGGAATTGAAACATAAAGAGAGCATCATGAAGAATATGACTAGCACATTTAAGTCTAACCCACTTCCTATGCATTGGGATTTTGTGAGCAAACAACTTATGGGAACAATAATCAACTAGCATAGGAAGGTAAAACAAGCATAGCTTCAAAAATTTAAGCACATAAAGAGGAAACTTGATATTATTGAAATTCCTACAAGCATATATTCCTCCCTCATAATAATTTTCAGTAGCATCATGAATGAGTTCAAGAATATAACCAGCACCTAAAGCATTCTTTTCATTATCTACTTGCATAGAAATTTTACTACTCTCCACATAAGCAAAATTCTTCTCATGAATAGTAGTGGGAGCAAACTCAACAAAATAACTATCATGTGATTGGAAATTAAGATCAAGATGACAATTTTCATGGTTATCATTATTCTTTAAAGCATATGTGTCATCACAATAATCATCATAGATAGGAGGCATGCTTTCATCATAGTAAATTTTCTCATCAAAGCTTGGGGGACAAAAAATATCATCTTCATCAAACATAGCTTCCCCAAGCTTGTGGCTTTGCATATCATTAGCGTCATGGATATTCAAGGATTCATACTAACAACATTGCAATCATACCATCATATAAATATTTAGTGCCAAACATTCTAATGCATTCTTCTTCTAACACTTTGGCACAATTTTCCTTTCCATCATACTCACGAAAGATATTAAAAAGATGAAGCGTATGAGACAAACTCAATTCCATTTTTTGTAGTTTTGTTTTATAGACTAACTAGTTCTAAAACAAGAAACAAAAAGATTTGATTACAAGATCTAAAGATATACCTTCACTTACCTAGCCTCCCCGGCAACGGCGCCATAAAAGAGCTTGATGTCTACTACACAACCTTCTTCTTGTAGACGTTGTTGGGCCTGCAAGTGCACAGGTTTGTAGGACAGTAGCAAATTTCCCTCAAGTGGATGACCTAAGGTTTATCAATCCGTGGGAGGCGTAGGATGAAGATGGTCTCTCTCAAGCAACCCTGCAACCAAATAGCAAAGAGTCTCTTGTGTCCCCAACATACCCAATACAATGGTAAATTGTATAGGTGCACTAGTTCGGCGAAGAGATGGTGATACAAGTGCAATATGGATGGTAGATATAGATTTTTGTAATCTGAAATAATAAAAACAGCAAGGTAACAAGTGATAAACGTGAGCGTAAACGGTATTGCAATGATAGGAAACAAGGCCTAGGGTTCATACTTTCACTAGTGCAAGTTCTCTCAACAATAATAAAATAGATGGATAATATGACAAGCCCTCAACATGCAACAAAGAGTCACTCCAAAGCCACTAATAGCGGAAAAACAAACATAGAGATTATGGTAGGATACGAAACCACCTCAAAGTTATTCTTTCGGATCAATCTATAAAAGAGTTCGTACTAGAATAACTCCTTAAGACACAAATCAACCAAAACCCTAATGTCACCTAGATACTCCATAGTCACCTCAAGTATCCGTGGGCATGATTATACAATATGCATCACACAATCTCAGATTCATCCAACCAACATAAATGTACTTCAAAGAGTGCCCCAAAGTTTCTACCGGAGAGTCAAGAACGTGTGCCAACCCCTATGCATAGGTTCATGGGCGGAACCCGCAAGTTGGTCACCAAAACATACATCAAGTGGCACATGATATCCCATTGTCACCACAGATAATCACGGCAAGACATACATCAAATGTTCTCATAAAAGACTCAATCCGATAAGATAACTTCAAATGGGAAACTCAATTCATCACAAGAGAGTAGAGGGGGAGAAACATCATAAGATCCAACTACAATAGCAAAGCTCGGGATACATCAAGATCGTGCCATAGAGGGAACACGAGAGAGAACACGAGAGAGAGAGATCAAACACATAGCTACTGGTACATACCCTCAGCCCCGAGGGAGAACTACTCCCTCCTCGTCATGGAGAGCGCCGGGATGATGAAGATGACCACCGGTGATGGATCCCCCCTCCGGCAGGGTTTGAAAGGGGTCCCGATTGGTTTTTGGTGGTTCTGGAGGCTTGCGGCGGTGGAACTCCCGATCTATCTTCTGTTTTGGAAGTTTTAGGGTACGACGGTATATATTGGTGAAAGGAGTACGTCGGTGGTGCTACGGGGGCCCCACGAGGCAGGGGGGCGCCCTCCACCCTCGTGAGCACCTCCCGTATCTTCTGACGTGGGGTCCAAGTCCATCAGGTGGGTTTCCTTCCAAAAATAACTTCTCGAGTTGATTTCGTTCCGTTTTGACTCCGTCTGATATTCCTTTTCCTCGAAACACTGAAATAGGCATAAAACTGCAAATCTCGGCTGGGCCTCCGGTTAATAGGTTAGTCCCAAAAATAATATAAAACTGGATAATAAAGCCCAATATTGCCTAAAACAGTAGATAAAGTAGCATGGAGCAATCAAAAATTATAGATACGTTGGAGACGTATCATTTAGCGAATCTCGCGTTCTAACACTCGGTCATCCTCACAAGCATTGTAGAATGTCTCTTGTCAACAAACTAGGTTCGGATAAATCCATGGATTCTGCAAGCCAAACAAGCATCTATCGTTCCTTCACAACTCTCAGGTTTCGCGTTACTCCTATAAGATCATCTGTCGATAAAATCGTAACTTCTACTAGGGTTTTTCCTTCAGCAAGAGTGTGCTTGCTTCTTGGCAGGTCCTGGGGCCTGTGGGTTATGGCCCATCTCATCACTTGCAAAACTTGAACTCATCATCGGGGCAACGGATCTCTAATCCAACATCCAACTTCCTAGCATACTAAAATCCATCCAATTGTATTGTCTCCCTTCCTTCTATTGGCACCAACTAGGACATGATTACCCAGACTCATCATGGAATTTCCATTGAACCATATTTCCAACATCATACCTCCTTTATATCCAATAGTAATTCATCTCTTCATCTCATGGGATATCCCACATAACGGGATAAAAACTTATACTTATGAAGACCATACTCCACTTCGTGGAACATCATTATCCTTTCCAAGGTCAAGCGTCCTTACAGGGGAATATTGGCCATCTCTGTATGGCACTTCTTCAACTGGGAAATGTGAAACACATCATGAACTCCTGTCAGTCGTTCGGGTGACTCCAACTTGTTGGCCACTTCTCCCATACGGTCCAAAACTTGGTATGGTCCTACAAATCTCGGGGCTAACTTTACCTTAACTCCATATAGTTTGACTCCTCGCAGAGGGGACACACGAAGACATGCTCTGTCCCCAATTTCATAGACTACCTCCTTGCGTTTTAGGTCTGCATAACTCTTCTGCCAGGACTGAGCTACCTTCAGTCTATCTCGAAGCAACTTAACATTCTCTTCCGAATCCTTGATCACATTTGGTCCAAACAACTGACGGTCGCCAACTTCATCCCACATCAACGGTGTCTGGCTCCTTCTCCCATACAAAGCTTTAAAAGGGGCCATCTTCAAACTGGCTTGGTAACTGTTGTTGTATGAGAACTCCGCGTAAGGTAGATTATCATCCCTACTAGATCCATAATCTAGCGCAAACGCTCTCAACATGTCGTCCAGAATCTGATTGACTCTCTCGGTCTATCCATCTGTCTGCGGATGAAAGGCTGTACTGAACTCTAGCCTAGTACCCAAAGTGTGGCGCAGCCGATTCCAAAACTTGGAGGTAAACCGTGTTCCTCTATCTGATACGATGGTCCTCAGAACTCCATGCAGACATACGATCCTGGTCAAATACTCCCACCTCCCCACCCCGGTGCTGATCTCACTACCGGCGATCTTCCTCCCTCTCCACTGATCTCCTGATCTTTTCCGATCATCTTCTCCGGCGTCTTCTCTGGATCAAGGCAATACCCATCTCCTATGGGTTCTTCTGGTGGATCTACCCTTGGCTTGGATTTCTCCAAGGGTAGGGTTTTTTCGGATGAGGTTTTCAGATCTACTGGTCGCATAATTCATCCGATGGGCAGAGGGAGGGCTTTCATTTTGATCGTGTCCTTCAGTAGGCATGCTTTCCGCTTATCTGAGGATTCAGTGACGGCGGCGCTGGAAGCTGCGCTTGGTGGTTCGGCAATTGATCTTTGGGTTAGTCATGTCAAGGAAAAAGTTTTTTCTTTCCAAGTCTCATGCATGCAAGTTGGCTTTATTATTATGGATCTTCATTCTTTTGCTTGTGATATGTTCAAGTACTATTTTCATCTTTGGGGTAATGGAGGACCTAATTGGGTCAGAGAACTTAAGATCTGGCGTTAGGAATGTGATGCTGAATGGATTTTGATTAGCCCTACCAAGCGTAGGTCTTAGCTAGGTTTATTGGCTACGCATAAGCCCCCGGTTAAATCTTCTTTGAAATCTAGAATTTCTGCCAGTAAGAAGCTGTCTTTTGCCACTTTTGAAAAGGATTCTACTTGCAAGGGCTATAGATATCCAGCTTCTCAGACTTGCATTGATACTATAGTTGACAGGGGGTACGTTCTTTCTGCCCATGAGCGTGTTTTCATTCGACAATCACCTGGTCCTGACTTGCATTGGACGGTGGCAAGGCCACCCATCATGCTTGGTACGGTTAACATGTCGCCGGAGTTGCTCCGGCGGGCCGTTGAACCTCCGCCCGGTCCGGTTTTGGTGGATCCGCAAATCATGGTTTCCGGTAATCCCTCGGCGCAATTTGAGGAAGCAGGAACTTCTCTGATTCAAACTGGATGTTTGGCTTCGGGCCCGTCTTAGTTGGTTAACCCGCCGTGTGTGGGCTCGGTGGCCCAGGATTGTAATGCCACGGGTGGACCTTTCTCTGATCCGCCTCCTGCTGGGCCTCCCGATAATGGGCTGGATTCATCTATGCACCTTAGCCCGATGGGTGATTCTCTGGAAATTCCATCCACACAAGAGGCAGCTCGGCAGTTTGAAGCTATGGTCGATGACATGGTGGACCGGGTTCTAACATGTACTGTTTGCGGTCAGAAGGGCCACATGGCAGTCACTTGTGGAATGCGAGCAGTCTGCTCGGCTTGCTCCAGGGTGGGTCACTCTAGGCATGCATGTAATGATTTTGCTCGCTCTCATGGATTGGTTTGGAGGCAGAGCTCTCTACAACAAAACACGAGTATTTCAGAAACATCAGCTGATCAGGGGAGGGGTGCCGGAGTTATTGGGATATCTAGTCCTGTCACATCGCCACCGCCCGCATTGCTCCTTTCTCCTCCCCTCCCTGACAAAGAAACCCCCTGCTCTACCAAAGAAACCTACTGCTCGTCGCCGCTGAAGCCGGCCATGGTGAACTTCGAGCTTGACCCGCATCGCCTTGTGCCACTGGGGCATCATATCATCGATGGTGGTGATCAGCGTTTACCCCGCACCTTCTTCACGCCGGCGACTCGCCCCCATCAACGCCATGAAGATTACATGGTTGCTGAAGTTATGCCTGCTCCGGATGGACCCCTTGGGCCTGTCAAAGAGGAAGTGGTTTAGTTTCTTCATAATAGAGGTATACTTGTCCACTCTGCTCAGCCATGGTTTCATGGAGTCGGTCTGTTTCAAGTTCGGGATCCGTCTGTTAGATACACTTTGATTCAGCATCCGCCGTTTGCTTTGGGAAATGATCTATTTGTTAGATTCATGAAGCATGATGAGGGGGAAAACTTCAAAGGGAATCATGGTTTTCGTAAGGGCTGGCTAATGTTTGTTGGGATTCCCCTTCATTATCGCACGACAGAGTATATTTCTCAAGCAGTTGGTACTTTTGGAAAATTTCACTTTTGGGATAGTGAAGATCCGTACCGGGTCTGTACTGTTCTCGAAGCAAGATTTCCTGATACGCCTCTGGTGCCAAGGGATGTGGTTTTCGGGGATTATGCTGAATGGGGGGGGGGGGGTGCTCAAGTTTCTTGGACTGCTGCATGTTATGTTCTTGGGGCAGATTTTGTAGATCAGATGCCCAATGATGAGGATCAGATGCCTTTGGATGGGAATCCCCATCCAATGCCTCGACACCTAATTCCTGACAACATACCATTTGTTCTCCCGCCTTACCCAATGCTTGGATGGAATGACGCGCCATTTGCACCCCCTCCCCCTCCTGATAACC
>LR880968.1:110176372-110207176 GCA_904067115.1 Aegilops sharonensis | reverse complement strand
TTGATTCAGCATCCGCCGTTTGCTTTGGGAAATGATCGATTTGTTAGATTCATGAAGCATGATGAGGGGGAAAACTTCAAAGGAAATCATGGTTTTCGTAAGGGCTGGCTAATGTTTGTGGGGATTCCCCTTGATTATCGCACGACAGAGTATATTTCTCAAGCAGTAGGTACTTTTGGAAAATTTCACTCTTGGGATAGTGAAGATCCGTACCTGGTCCGTACTGTTGTCGAAGCAAGATTTCCTGATACGCCTCTGGTGCCAAGGGATGTGGTTTTCGGGGATTATGCTGAATGGGGGGGGGGGGGTGCTTAAGTTTCTTGGACTGCTGCATGTTATGTTCTTGGGGCAGATTTTGTAGATCAGATGCCCAATGATGAGGATCAGATGCCTTTGGATGGGAATCCCCATCCAATGCCTCGACACCTAATTCCTGACAACATACCATTTGTTCTCCCGCCTTACCCAATGCTTGGATGGAATGACGCGCCATTTGCACCCCCTCCCCCTCCTGATAACCCAGTGGATGCCGGTTGGGGTAATGCTCATTGGGGAGATGAAGAGGATAATAATCAGCCACCGCAGCCCGCCGTGCCAGAACAAGATCAAGTCTCCATTGTCATTGATCAACCTGAGCAATCTGAGTCTGTTGAGCAGCTTCTGCAGGGCGTTGAGCCGCATCATGATCTATTTGCTCAAGTTCAGGATCAGCCTGTAGTTGTGGTGGAAAACCCTTTGGCTATTGTCCCCTATCAACCACCAGTAATTCAGCACCATCAGATCTTCATTGGGATGGCTAGAATTGTGGCTGCCCCCCCTTCCGCCTGAATTACTTTGGAAGCGTTCTTTTGAGAATTTGATGTTTGATTTTTCAGTGAAAGAGGTACCGAGGTCCATTTTCTTCAAGCCCTTGGGGACAGTCACCTATTCCAAGCGTAAGTGGTCAATTGCGTTTGATGATTCTCTGAGGATGCCTAAGTTGGTCCATTGTTTGCCAAGTACTCTGCCTAGCAAATTTTCAACTGTCACTAGGCGCCCACTTGCTCGCTCCTACTTTGGTGATTTGTCTGGCACTAGGTCTTCTGACTCAAGTGAAGGGCCTTCTGTTGCTGTTGGGTCTGACGGGATTATTTCTGAAGCTATGGATTCTGGGTCTGTGGGGCTTTCTGGCCAGGAGGAGGTTTCCTCTACTGTGGTTTTCGCTTCTGACTCTAAGACGCGACGGAAAAGCCAGCGTGGTAGACGGAAGATATCTGCTCCCTTGGTGGAAGTTAGAAGGTGTATGAGAAGTGCGGCCAAGTTGGATGGTTTCAAACCTGTGGTTTTTGAGCAGCTTTCACTTCAGCCTGCTAAAAGACGCCCTAGGTCCAAGCCCATGGAAGAGACGGCTCGACCCAATCCGGAAGCTGCTGCTGGCATGGACAACACTGAAGATGTGAATGACAAATCTGAAGATGTCCCTCCACCGACGCCGCTCGTGGTGCTGCAGGCAATTGGAGCTGAGTTGGAAATTGATTCTAAGCTGCTGTCTCGGGAGAAGCTTATGGCTAATCCTACGGACGACTCCACCTCCGGCAGTACTTAAATGTTAAAGTTTAATGTTTTATCTAGGTGTAGCGAGCCTGTCAAATTTGCTGTCTGTTATGTCCTCTCTGAACTTTTGCACTATGGTTGTGATTTGGCACTTTTGGTTTTCTATGGTCTGGGTTGTGTGGTACTAGGTGTCACACTGTTATTGGTATGTTCTTATATGTTATCCTATGAATCAAATGTCAAAGCGTAGTTGGAAGGTTCTTTGTTGGAATGTCTGTGGATTGAATTCTGAAACAAGGCAGCGTGCGGTTACGCAGAAAGTAACTGAAAGTCAATGCGCAGTTGTGTGCCTGCAGGAAACTAAGCTCTCGGAGTGCCCCCGTAATTTAATTAAGAGCATTTGTCCTGTGGGCTTTGATCAGCTTATTGAATCTCCTTCAAGGGGAGCTTCTGGTGGTATTTTAACTGTGTGGCGATCAGATGTCTTTTTAGGGACTTTAATTGAAGCTAAACCTTACGGCATTGTGATTCGTTTCAAGTCTGTGCATAATGATGATAAATGGTACCTGGTCAATGTTTATGGACCCTGTCAAGGTGTCTTGAGGGATGAGTTTGTCAGTTGGCTTTATAATTTAAAAGTAGAACCTGAGCAGAATTGGCTTTTGCTGGGAGATTTTAACTTCATACGATCTCTTGATAATAGAAATCTTCCCGGTGGTGATATCAATGATACTTTTATTTTCAATAAGACCATAGGTCATTTGGGACTGCTTGAACTACCTCTAAAGGGAAGAAGGTTCACATGGTATAATATGCAGGATTTCCCTCTCCTTGAGCATTTGGATTGGCTTTTTACCGCTGCCAGCAGGATCGATCAATACCCAAATACTCAAGTCACTCCTCTTGCCAAAACTGCGTCAGATCATGTTCCATGTGTGGTTTCAATTTGCACCAACATCCCAAAAGCTCACATCTTCAGATTTGAAAACTATTGGGTTCATCAACCTGGTTTTATGGAGTGTGTTCAACAGGTTTGGCAAAAACATTCTCACAAAACACATATATCAGCAATTATTATGGACAAACTCAAATCTTTGAGGTTTGCTCTTAAGAAATGGCAGAAGGGTTTGTCGCATATTAAAATTCTGATTGAGAAGTGTAACTGGGTGATTTTTTGGTTAGATGATTTGGAAGACTCTAGGCCTTTATTCTTACCTGAATCCAATTTCAGAAAATTGGTGAAGATGCACCATGAACATCTTCTTCATCTGCAATTTTTATATTGGAAGAAGAGATGCACTATTAGATATATCAAAGTGGGTGAGGAAAAATCAAAATTCTTCCAAGCAATGGCAACTGAGAGATATAGAAAAAATTCAATTGCCACTCTTCAGCTGTCAGATGGAACAGTTTCTCCAGACCATGAAATAATTGCAAAGGAATTTCTGGAGATTTTGAAGGGCAGAATGGGAACAGTGAGACCAATCTTTTTTGGAAATGACATCCTTTCTATCATCCCTAGGGTGGAGGGACTGGATGTTCTCACTAGGCCTTTTGAGGTCAACGAAATTGAGCAGGTTATCAAGGAATTGCCCATTGACAAGGCTCCTGGACCAGATGGTTTAATGGCCTTTTCATGAAGAAGTGTTGGTCAATCATTTCTGGTGATTTCATTGCACTGGTCAATGAGTTTCACGCTGGAACTGCTCAGCTTGAAAATCTCAGTGAGGCCTACATAACTCTGATCCCTAAGAAGTTGTCACCTGAAACTGCAGGTGATTTTAGGCCAATTTCTTTGACAAGTGTGGGGTTGAAATTTCTCACAAAACTTGCTGCTAACAGGTTCCAAGATGAAATAACCAAATGTGTTCCTAAGAATCAATATGGCTTTATCAAATCAAGAACCATTCAGGATTGTATAGCATGGACATTTGAGTACATTCATCAGTGCAACCAGTCAAAAAAGCCAATTATGTTACTCAAGCTTGATTTTTAAAAAGCATTTGATTCCATACAGCATGAGGAAATTATAAAGATCTTGGTGGCAAAGGGTTTTGATAATAAATGGATATCCTGGATACAACAATTGTTGTCCTCAGCAACCTCCTCAATCTTGCTCAATGTGGTACCAGGAAACCATTTTAAGTGTAAGTATGGGGTAAAGCAAGGTGATCCTATCTCACCTTTGCTATTTGTGATTGCCGCCGATCTGTTGCAGACTATGATTAATGATCATCTCAGTAAAGGACTTCTTTCCTTACCTCTAGTAACTCATGATCCTGATTACCCAGTGGTTCAGTATGCTGATGACACAGTGCTGTTTGTGACTGCTGATTCTGTTCAGTTGGAGGTATTTAAGTATGTTCTAAACTCTTTCTCCCTGGCAACTGGTTTGCAGATTAACTACCACAAATCATCAATGTACCCAATGAATGTGGATGCCACTTCTGCCAATGCTCTTGCTGCACAGTTTGGGTGCCAACTTGGGGTTATGCCATTCACATATTTCGGATTGCCAGTGGGCACATGTAGGCCCAAAATTGTGGATCTGCTTCCACTGGTTGACTGTATGGAAATAAGATTAACTGCTAGCTCATGGTTTCTGCCCCAAGGTAGCAGGTTGCAGTTGGTAAACTCTGTTATTTCTTCATTGCCAATCTTCTTCCTTTGTAGTTTATCAATACCACAAGGGATTTTAAAACAACTGGAAAGAATACAGAGATAATGCCTATGGAGAAAGTATGGTCAGGAGAAGGGGAATTCTCTGGCTGCTTGGCTTTTGGTCTGTAGACCCAAACTTAAGGGTGGGCTTGACATAATTAACCTGGGCCTGCAGAATGAAGCTTTCTTAATGAAATTCCTCAATAAGTTCTATAACAAAGTAGATGTGCCATGGGTTCATTTGATCTGGGACAATTACTATTATCAGGGAGTTCCTCATGACACTGCTTTGTGTGGCTCCTTTTGGTGGAGGGACATCTGTAAACTAATGGATAAATTCAGGGCTGTTTCTTCAGTAACTGTTGGAAAAGGGGATTCTTTGCTCTTCTGGTCTGATTCTTGGGAAGTTGATAACTCATGCATCCCACTCCAAGACATATTCCCCAGGCTTTTTTCCTTCTGCTTAAAAAAGAATTCCTCTGTTATGGAAGTGTTGCAGACTGGTGAGTTACAGAGCATGTTCTCCTTGCCATTATCTGAGTTGGCCTATAGGGAGTTCAATCATTTGTCTGGAATTATGACTGGGATCTCCTTGGATGTTGCTTCTAATGATTCCTGGCAATGGAAACATGGGAAGAAAGCTTGGTTCACAGCAAAGAAATACTATGACCTTGTTCATGAGCCAATTCCTACCAACCCTCTACTCTGCTGGGTATGGAAATCCTGCTGTACTATGACAATTAAAATGTTTGCCTCGCTTGTCATTATGGACAGAGTCAACACCAAGGATATGATTCAACGCAGGAAGTGGAAGACTAATGATGGGCCTGAATGTGTACTTTGTCCCACAGGAGCACTTGAAGACAGGAATCACTTATTCTTTCAGTGCAACTTCAGCATGAGAGTGTGGAACTATCTACAAATCACATGGCTCAATAGTCAGGACATGGTGCAGATTGCACATCATGCTAGGAAGGATTTCAATAAGCCTTTCTTCTCTGAGGTGGTTTTCCTAACTTGGTGCAATATTTGGAAAGTCAGGAATGACAAAGCCTTCAGGTACATCAGACCTACCTTCAGGCAGTGGAGAAATGGTTTTGTCCAGGACATCTCACTCTTGGCTCACATAATCAAGTCAAGACACAGGGATGCTTTGATCAAATGGATTGATTTCCTGCCTCCTTGAGGGGCCCTGCATTTGTATTCTCTCTAGTTAGAGTTTTTTTCTCTGTCTAGACTAGGTTGTACAGTTTTTATTTTCTTTTCCTTCCTGCCCTGTTCCTTTTCTTAAGGAACTCTTTGCTGTACATGCTGTTTTAAGTATTAATAAATTGTTGTGGGGTGCAAACCCTGCAGTCTTCAAGGTCAAAAAAATAATATCTTGGCCAACTTCGCACTTGTATAGGTGGTTTTCACTGGGATAAAGTGAGCCACTTTGGTCAAGAAAATCAACTACTACCCAGATAGAATCATATCCCATTCGGGTTCTGGAAAATCCGGTAATGAAATCCATGCCAAGCTTATCCTACTTCCATTCGGGTATCGGCATAGGCTGTAGTAATCCTGCTGGCTTCTGATGCTCTGCTTTTATTCTCTCTGGAATACATCACCTACGACTACATACTCCGCAATATCCTTCTTCATACCAGTCCACCAGAAACACTCCTTCAAATCCAAATACATCTTGGTGTTTCCAGGGCGGATCGAGTATGGTGGTCATGAGCCTCCTGAAGTATTTACTTACTGATCTTTGTATTATTGGGCACATATACATGGTCCTCGAACCATAAGGTGTCGTGCTCATCCTTACGAAAACCTTTGGACTTTCCTTTGCTCATCCCTTTTTTTACCTCAGCAATCTCTTTGTCACCCTTCTGAGCTTCACAGATCTTTCCCAACAATGTAGACTGAACTTCCATTGCTGCAACAAAACCTTTGGGAACAATCTCCAACCGAAGTTCCCTGAGATCCTCGGCTAACTCCTTTGGTAATCCTCCGATTATGATGGTATTCGTCCTTGTTTTCTTTATGGTTGTATCCTATTGCTCCACAAAGCTTGTATGCACAAGGTTTCTTCATATCCTTTCCATAAGGCCTCAACTTCTGGGACACAAACCGAGACTTCGGCAAAGTCAACTTAAATTCTTTCCAAGTGGTTACTCTTTGTCACCCATTGATGGTTTGGTACATCCTCTACCAGGTAATGGCACCTCTTTCAAAGCACTCAAGAGCATGCTGGGTCATATCCTTTCCGGCTATAGGGTTATTCTCCATGCGATCCTCCATGTTCTGAATCCATTGGTCTATCTCCAATTGACTCATCGGTCCAGAAAATATAAGCTCATCCCCATTCATCTTCTATTGGGTCCATGGGTTTTGGGGTGAGATAAGATAGATAGAGAGGGATGCACACAATACAAACAAAAGTTATGAAAAGGCAGATTTTATTTATGGCTGTCTGGAAAAACATCAAACAAATGACAACTCACAAAAGTCACATCTAACGTAGGTATGTAACAGGGTTTTGGTCTTCTAAAGGTCAATAAATCTTCAAGGTCATCAAACTCTTCAAGTCGTGTTCATGTCTCCGATGGCTTCTTCCGATCGTGCTTGTCTTTCTCAAGTCCTTTTTGCCAGCTCATCTCTGTTGTCGCAAAGTCTCTCGTGACGTCTTTTAATATTTCTAGAGTTGCCTTCCAAACTTCTGGGTTTCATCAACCTCGACATGAACCATGATCCTACTGTCCTTCAGTTCCTGCCGAATCTTTGATGTCTCAAGGTTTTGCTCCTCTAGCTTGGCTACTTTCAGCTTCTGGGTCCTGAGTTCTTCACGAAATGCTTCCTTATCAAATACTGCTTCTGCAGGTCCATCTAAAACTTCCTGATGTAATATTCCAGATCCTGGTGAATACACCAGCTAAGGTTAACACTTCATCTTGCTGATAGGTGTTCCATCAGCCTTCTACCATCCAATCCTTCCATCCATCTACATGCTTAACTTCGCACGGTGACAATAGCATAAGTGGCAATAACACCATGGTCAGCCGTGTCTATGCCCATGTTATTGCCATGAGCTTTTATTCCATAATTGATATCTCCTGCCTTAGGGTTTTCTTGACAAAAATCTGAGTTCTAATGCTCCATGTTCAGGTCTTTCTCCGATACACCTTGATCTCAGGTATTGACCGCTTCCTTAGTCTTGCCAAGTTCCATAAGGGGTTCCTTCCTAGGTCATAGAAACCTGGAAATTCTTAAAAGCTTTCAAATTCTCCTAGTCTTCAGAGTCTTCACCGTTGTAGTTTCCATCTTGTAATGCACGGTAAAAATCCTCTTTATTCCAAAGTGGTCTCAGTTGTCTGATATCTTGTACTTCTTGGAGTGGTCTCATCAGTCGAATCTTCATGGTCAAAAGGGGAAAGGGGGCATAGTCTAACTAAAAGGGAATATTTGATAAAGCTCAGAAGAGAAGAGAGGTAAAAGATCATTTTGAAAATAAAGTTGTAGAGAAAAATCTTTCCTATGGGCTTGCCAGTTTCTAAGGTCACGTCCTACAGTCAACATGTGCTCTGGTACCATCTTGTAGCGACCCGACCTCAGACGGTCAAGTCTCTGTGCTTAAGTGTCATCCCTGGATCGGTATGCTGACACACACAGTACTCGAGGATTTATAACAAAGGTAAATCACATGTATAAAGTAACGTAAATACTATTACCTCAATCCAAATAGCGGAAGTAACAAGGTTGTGGATTCCCATCAACACCAACGACAAAGTTGAATGTAGAAATCGTAACCCTAACGTATCACTTACTCGTCATAAGATATCCTGCAACATGAGACGTTGCAGCCACAAAGGGTCAGTACATTGAATGTACTGGTAAATTCACACCATAGGATAATGATGAATAATAACTATCACTACATGCATATTTGGGTGGTGGAAAGCTCTATGGTTATAGTTTTTGCGAAAAGCCAATTTTTCCCTACTACAAAGGAATATATTTTATTTAACTACAAAGTTGGTTGACAAAATATTGTGAAGGTAAACCCCCTCTCAACCCCAATTAAAAGTAATCATTAACCCAACAAATTAATTTAAGTAATATGATGAGATACTTAAGATACTCCAAGTACTAGATACTCAAGATTGTCCATAACCGGGGACACGGCTAACCATGATTAGATTGTACACTCTGCAGAGGTTTGTGCACTTTTCCCCACAAGACTCGATCGCCTCCGTTGGATTTCTCGCACTACATGATGTTTGAGAAATGGATGACCGAGACACAGTCTTTCAGAAACATTAATTCTTTACTCCGGGCAGACCATACCAAACATACAAACCCACTACCTGCTGATCTACCTCTTCAAGAGCTTCACGTAACTTACTCAACTATGCTAGAGCCCATAATAGCTTGTGGCTGCACATGGAAGTTTCTAGCATGAAAATATCTCAGTTGCCTTTGAGCCTGGGCGGCGAACCATAGGATGATCACACGGTGTATCCCCGGGATCTCCTTGGACAACACTGGTATATCCCCAGGTGTCCGGGCTAGTCCACTGGTATATCCCCAGGGTGCCCCTACCAATCCACCCAGATGTGTATTAAAGTTGCCACCTTAAGTTGAACCATTAATTAAAGAATCTCACATCTGTCATGGAATACACTCAAACCAAATACACGTCTACGAGCATAGCATGGCAATATAAGCATAACGTAGAAGTAACTCCCAAGATTTGAATGCAGGACAATAGGTTACTACCTCATCAACTACTTCCCAATTCCCACATGTTATCAAACCTACTCATGCAATGTTTGAGGGTGAAACTAATGCATAAAAACTGGGTATGAAAGGGATATGATCGAAGTGTGAACTTGCCTGTACTGTTGATGAAGATGATTCCCACTCAAAACTCTTGATAGGTCTACTCGTCACACTCCGGTCAATCTATCGTAAGCAATCAATAGTAACCACACATAAGCAATCACTCGAAAGATCAGAAAGGACGAAGAAGACGTTTCGAAAAACATCAAAACCAAGCAAACAACTCTTGCAACATAAAACAAATTACTAACAGTACCAAAATTATATGAATTTGGCCTTATCAGAAAGTTTAGGTCAAGAGCTTCGATTTGCAAAAAGAATCAACTCAAACGGAGTTATAAAACTCAAGTTACGATCAAACGAAGTTCAAATTCAAATCTGGTCTAATTCAAATTTTAAACTTTCAAAAACATGTTTGAGTTGGATTACTGGATAGAGGAGATTGTAACGAAGAAGCGGGCGTTGGTTTCATCTAATTTGGATGAACGAGTAAAAAGTTATGGCTATTTGAAAAATCAGGGCCAAGCTGTTTTACGGAAGAAAAAAATAGATACAGCTAAAAGAATTTTAGATCTAATGTATAAATATAGAGACAAATGGGTAATCTAATTATTTTATCGTACTAGGAAAAAACGAAGGAAGACACCTTTATAAGGCAGAGAAAAGACAACTTCGGAGAGAGAATAAAATTTCCAGAAGTCGCGCCGGAGAAGAGAAAAATATTTTTCTTTAAGGAATCTAGTCAAACAAAATATTGATTTAACCCGAATCGGATGATTTTTGGAGGCTCTATGGGTCTATATTTATTGGTGTAAAAGAGGCTTAGGGATCAAAGGCTAGACAATGTGGGATTAAACGTAGACGAAAAGAAAAAAAAAACGGGGAGGCGCCTCGCATAGGCCTAAAGGCCTTAGGCGGTTCGGCCGGCCGCGCGCAAAGTAGTTTCTTTTTTCTTTTTGAGCAATTGAAAAGAAAGAAAAAAAAGAAAAAAATCTATGGAAAAAAATATGGGGAGGAATAGGGCCGGCTGGGCCTGGCCCATGTAGGAGAGAAAAAACAAATGATGGGGCGCCCGATGCCACTATGCAGCGCACCTAGGCGACAAATAATTACGGGCCGCACGTACAGTTTTTTTTAAAATAGAAACAGAAGGAAAACCGAATAAAGAAAAAATAAAGTGAAATTTTATATAGGCATATTATATATCAAAATTTTCAGAAAATGATTTCCTACAAGATGAACATTTTTATAAGGTCAAATAAAATACACACAAACTCAAATAAAGCAAAGAGTGCTTTTGCTGTAATAAAATCCAACAAAAATCATTTTAAAAATTCCCAAATGAATTCAAATTTATTTCTCNGCCTCGCATAGGCCTAAAGGCCTTAGGCGGTTCGGCCGGCCGCGCGCAAAGTAGTTTCTTTTTTCTTTTTGAGCAATTGAAAAGAAAGAAAAAAAAGAAAAAAATCTATGGAAAAAAATATGGGGAGGAATAGGGCCGGCTGGGCCTGGCCCATGTAGGAGAGAAAAAACAAATGATGGGGCGCCCGATGCCACTATGCAGCGCACCTAGGCGACAAATAATTACGGGCCGCACGTACAGTTTTTTTTAAAATAGAAACAGAAGGAAAACCGAATAAAGAAAAAATAAAGTGAAATTTTATATAGGCATATTATATATCAAAATTTTCAGAAAATGATTTCCTACAAGATGAACATTTTTATAAGGTCAAATAAAATACACACAAACTCAAATAAAGCAAAGAGTGCTTTTGCTGTAATAAAATCCAACAAAAATCATTTTAAAAATTCCCAAATGAATTCAAATTTATTTCTCTCCAATTTTCTATTGTAGGGAATCATGTTACCCTATTTTCCATGTATTTTATTTTTGGAGGAAAATAATTTGAATAAAACCCAAATAACCCAAATTAAAAAAATAATTTCCAAAAGGACTTTGAATTTGATCCTTTGAAACTCCCAACTCATATTTCATATGTTTTGAAGAAGTTATTTTATCTTCGCTCGTGAAAATCATTGAGTTGCATAAAGTTTCAGAATTGGAAATATTCTCAAATGAAATTCAAATATTTTCAACACCCCTTGTCATTTAATTTAATGGAAGAAATCATGTCATCTTCTCTCCAGGGTTTTGTGGTGAAAAGAATTTGAATTCACGGAGATCATAAAATGCAAAAATATTTTCAACACCCCTTGTCATTTAATTAAATGGAAGAAATCATGTCATCTTCTCTCCAGGGTTTTGTGGTGAAAAGAATTTGAATTCACGGAGATCATAAAATGCAAAAATGAAAGTTTGGGAAAGTCCTTTTATTCCCTCTCATTTAACTTTCAAAAAGGTTCCAATTTCACTCAATTTCACTCAATCAATCAAACAGTCAATCAAATCTATCCATTTATTATAACATTCCAAAATTTAGAATTTTGGGATGTTACATATGGTCCACGAATAGTATGGCCCATGATTGGCGAAATGATGATACGCCTCGTAGAAGGCCCATGGATCCTACGGCCCATATGAGGCCCATGGATAGTACGGCCCATAGAAGGCCCTTGGATCGTACGGCTCGTAGAAGGCCCATGGACCCTACGGCCCGTAGAAGGCCCATGGACCCTAAGGCCCGTATAGAAGGCCGATGGATCCTACGGCCCGTATAGAAGGACAATGGATCCTATGGCCGGACGAAGGCCCATGGATCATACGGCCTACAGGAGGCCCATGGTTACAACAGTCCGTGTGTTGCCATGATTATTTTGGCCTAGTTACCAAAAATAGGCTATTGTGGCCACTAGAAAAACACAGAAAAAGAACTGCAGTGACTACAAGCAAACAACTAAACAAGACAATAAGGAAATAAATAAGCAAGCAATTAGAGCTAGCCTATTACCGCTATTACACATATTACATCCACTGGGCATCAAAGTTCGCCACCAGTGCAAATATAGGGAACAAAGCAGCATATTACGTACACTGGCCGTCAAAATTGGCCACCAGTGCAAATAAACGCGGTAGCAAAACAAGAGCATAACTGAAACAACTTCAGAAGAGCTCAAGAAACATTATCCTGGGTATCCACCATGCTGGCAATAAGTTTAGCAAGCTGATTAGCTTTGTCCTGTCTGGCGCTAAAATCCTCCAACGCTTGATGTTGCACCAGAAAGTATGCATCTGAATGCTCCAAGGACTTCCGCAGTCCTTCCGCTTCTTGTCGCAGCACAGCTGATCGATGTCTTTCAGCTTGTAGTTGATACTCAAGAAAACGAACTAATTCAGACAGTGAATTTGAATAGCTTGTGCAAGAGGTAGTGTCTAGTAACTCGAACACTAAACCAAGACATGACTTTGGGGTTGTCTCGCTATCTTCAAGATAGTCTTCCTTAGCTGTTTTATCAGCTTTGTTGGAGACCAACAAGGATGTGTCACTATCCTGAACCTTATCTGCATTACTTCCTTTACGATTGCTTAATAAGGCACTCTTCCCCAATATTCTGTCAGCATTCTAAAAGAAGAAACAAGCAGACACATAAAAAGTTTAGCATGTACTAGTATATGAAACTCATTTCGGTGAACCAGTTCATTAGTAAGGTGGGCGGGATTAAACTACCAATTCTTCTATTGCCAAGTACTAGTACGTAATAAAAGCATCAAACAAACATATATCTATGTCCTATGGTCACTGTATTATCTTGCCAAATCAAAATAGAGGCACGGTTCAAATCATATCAGTTCAAGACAAAGCAGCAGTGAAAGAATACAAAGCGTGGGAAACTACACGGCACAACACGATTTCAGATTGGTACCACGGGTCTACATGTACAACAACACTATTGGCTCTGTTGTGATGCTAGTAATGTGCATGATATGAAAGTAAACTGTATACACAATTGAAATTGAAATAAACAGAGCTATTGATAAGAGCAAACCTGTTAAAGAAACATGTGTGAACATACCTGATGTGCCATTGGAGTTTCGATTGGATCCTTCAATTTAAAAATAAGTTTGTATGAGTAAATACAGTGATACAAGAGCAAAGCAATCATAGTTAAAAAGGCGCGCCTAAGCGAGCGCTTAAGCGCGCCTAGGCTCTAGGCGTTGGCAACACGCATTGTGCATAACTACGCATAATCTGTGCATAACTGTGCATAAGCATGCGTTTTGGTCAGTAATTAAATGCCTAGTGCTTTTTTGAACTATGATAGCAAAGGAATCTACTAGAATAGTTGTTCTTCAGGTTTAGGCACTTGTTCTACATGAACAGAGTACAGTAAGACGCAAGAATAAAATACTTAAAAATAGAAAATGAGCTCATAGACTTTACCACATTCTTGGTTCGGGACCAGTACAGAACAAGGCGTTCCCAGTCATCATCCAGTAAATGTGTCTCAGGAGAACGTAAGGGAATTTGATGAGTTTCTTTGCCGGTGAAGTATGTTTTCTTCAGGTAATTCCGATACTGCCACCAAGCATTCTTGAAGATAGCAGAGGTATTAGCACAGTTTACCTCATCCTGAGTTTCCAAATCGGTCCTTCTCTATAGAGAAAAATGGGAAAATTTGCTGTATTATAACTGAGGGAGTTCCGGACTAGGGGGTGTCCGGATAGCCGAACTATCATCATCGGCCGGACTCCAAGACTATGAAGATACAAGATTGAAGACTTCGTCCCGTGTCCGGATGGGACTTTCCTTGGCGTGGAAGGCAAGCTTGGCGATACGGATATGTAGATCTCCTACCATTGTAACCGACTCTGTGTAACCCTAACCCTATCCGGCGTCTATATAAACCGGAGGGTTTTAGTCCATAGGACGAACAACAATCATACCATAGGCTAGCTTCTAGGGTTTAGCCTCTCTGATCTCGTGGTAGATCTACTCTTGTAACACACATCATCAATGTTAATCTAGCAGGACGTAGGGTTTTACCTCCATCAAGAGGGCCCGAACCTGGGTAAAACATCGTGTCCCTTGTCTCCTGTTACCATCCGCCTAGACGCATAGTTCGGGACCCCCTACCCGAGATCCGCCGGTTTTGACACCGACATTGGTGCTTTCAATGAGAGTTCCTCTGTGTCGTCACCGATAGGCTCGATGGCTCCATCGATCATCAACAACGACGCAGTCCAGGGTGAGACCTTTCTCCCCGGACAGATCTTCGTATTCGGCGGCTTTGCACTGCGGCCCAATTCGCTTGGCCATCTGGAGCAGATCGAAAGCTACGCCCCTGGCCGTCAGGTCAGATTCGGAAGTTTAAACTATACGACCGATATCCGCGGAGACTTGATCTTCGACGGATTCGAGCCGCAGCCAAGCGCGCCGCACTGTCTCGATGGGCATGATCTAGCTCTGCAGCCAAACAGTGCCCTGGAGGCCGCACCTACATCCGCTCCGACCCTTAATCCGGAGCCGGATTCCCCGATCAAGGACGAGTGGTTGGACACCGCCTCTGTCACATCCCTAGCTTCTGGTTTGCTCTGAGCTAGCTAGCCATGTGTTGCATCATGTCTAAATTCTTTTAAAGTTGAAATGGGGATTTCCTAAACCCTAGCATTAAAGGAATTCACTAGGTTCACCTAAAATATTTTCAGTAAGTCCAAATGGCTTTTAAAAATGTTCATCATTATGGAAAACACTGTAAACAGTAGCCAGAGGTGATGCACATTTTTCCATGACATATTTGGGCTCTGAATTAAATCATATGGTATTTTCATTTGGGCATTTAAATACTATAAAATATTTGAAATGCTCAAATAATCATAAACTAAAATGTTTACTGTTGGATATATTCTAAACAGTAGCCATGATTAGTTTCATGATTTTTGGAAGTGTCTAAGTATTTTTAATAAAGCCCTAAAACTACAGAATAATAGAAAACAGAAACAATAAATAAAACAGAGGGTGTTTACCTGGCGGCCCACTTACCTGGCCAAACCCCTGGCTGGGCCGGCCCACCTGGCCGTGCCAGTCATCACCTACCTCTACCACTTTGCGGCCTCACGCACGGTATTCCCACAGGTGTCGCCTTACCATGGCCCGGGACAGTTTGCGCCTTTTGGCTCACGTATATGATAGTGTCGCTAGCATCCATATGACAGAGAACCCGGACCGACATGGCTAGTCGTGAACCCAAAGCGATGCTAACCCATGGGGACAGGCATACATGAATCACATCGAGCATGTCGGTCATCAACGTATGAATCCGGGATGTAGCACTGGGCTAACAGGACTCCGGTAACCCGGGCTGTAGCAGGCTAGGCAGGGCTCCGGATATCACCGCGTGACATTTCCCCGAGGGGACAGACATAGGAACGAAGTGAAACACATGCCGGCCAGTCAAGTGTCCAATGCAGTAGTGCTGGGCTAGCAGGACTCCGGTGAACCGGGCTGTAGCGGACTACTATCGCTCAGAAAGCACTAGACTACATTTCCCCATATGAGAGGCTGCCAAGGATAACAACTAGATTGTCGGATCCCACACATACCAAGCATTTCAAACATACACACAATATGCTCAATATGTGTAAATACAACATGGCATCACAACATAACTCTACGACTCAAATATTTATTCATTAGGCTCCGAGGAGCGAGATATTACAAACATGGGTCTCATGACCCAACACTGAGAGCATACAAGTCAAAGTAGAAGCGGAAGCTTAACATGTCTGACTACAGACATCTACAAATGAAAAAGGCTGAGAAGCCTGACTATCTACCAGATCCTGCCGAGGGCACAAGATCGTAGCTGAGGTATCAAGCTAAACGTCGAAATCCAAGCGGAACTACTAGCAAGACTGACGTCTCTCTGCAAAACATAAAATAAGCAAACGTGAGTACAAACGTACTCAGCAAGACTTACATCAGAACTAACTACATATGCATCATTATCAACAAAGGGAGTGGTGGAGTTTGACTGCAGCAAGCCAGCTTTGACTCGGTGGCTATCCTGAACTATGACTGCAAGTAACTCTTTGAGGTGGCGCACACGAGTCCACATATTCACCATATCAATACACCACTATGGACCCGCTCCCGTCTCCCTACGAGAACGCCATCCATAGCACTCACGCTTATCTTGCGCATTTTAGAGTATCCACTTTCACTTGTCTATGAACTGATATAGGCAACCCAGAAGTCCTTTTCCGCGGACACGGCTATTCGAATAGATCATATTAACCCTTCAGGGGTGTACTTCGTCACACACGCTCTCACCACTTATCGCCGTTTACACGACATGTACTCGGCAACCTTCAAGCGGAAGCCCAGCGAGGGTGTCGGCCATGGCCTACCTAAACACTCAAGTCCCTAGTCCAGGTTTATCGCCTATTTGGGTTCCATCCACAGGGAGTCCGGCCGAGGTTTCCACTAACGGCCCCGAACGATGTGTGCAGGGTTCCCGAGATACCAAACGGGCATTCGGTACACCGGGCCACGGTGTATCTACCGCATCATAGCCCACCCCTAGGGTCAGCGCTACGCACGGCCTCCAACACATATCCTACAAACACCAAAAACTAGTTGCAACTCCTGGACAGAGATCAAGTTGATTAATAAGTCGAGAGAACTTGGAGTGCCCGGAGCCCAATGTGTGGTAGTAACTGTTTCATGGATCACAAAAACAGAACTCAGTTCCTGAGGACGGCTGCAATGAGACAACCCATCATGTACTCCTACATGGCCTCTCACCGCTACCTTTACCAAATCGTGTTCACACACTTAGCTCACACACAGTAGGACATGTTCACACACCTCTGATTCATCCCCGATGAATCGGACCTGAATCAACTCTAAGCAGTAGCAGGCATGACAAACAAGCATGAATGAGTAGGCACAACAGGGCTCAAACAACTCCTACTCATACTAGTGGGTTTCATCTAATTACTGTGGAATGACAGGTCATGCAGAGGATAAAGGGGTTCAACTACCACAGCAAGTAACAGATGAATCGTTGTTGTCCTAATGCAGTAAAAGAGAGCAGGAGCGAGAGAGTGGGATTGTATCGGAATGAACAAGGGGGTTTTGCTTGCCTAGCACTTCTGAAGATAGTATAGTTCTTCATCGGTGTCATCGATCACAGCATCGGAACAACGTCTACCAAGGGGGAACAACACCGGCAACAGAGAAAGAACTCAATCAATGCAATGCACAATATGATGCATGATCATGACATGTCAATATGCTGTGATTTGAGCTAATGCAACTAGCAATGATTTAAATGGAGTTGGTTTGAACGCAAGATTCAAATTCAAACTCCATATGTGATGGTTTAAATGCCCTTTATATGATTTGTTCTAAACAGCAGCTATAAGTTGTTCTAACATGCATGAAAATGGTACAGATGGATAGATCGGATTTATCTGATCATTTTTCATATATAATTTATTTAATTTGGAGTTACGGTTGATTTTATATGATTTTTAGAAGTTTTGGGCATTTTCTGAAAATAATTAATCATTTCTGATTTATTAAAATCCCAGAAACAAATACTGCGACAGCATGACGTATTAGTGACGTCGGCAGGTCAACGGGCGGCCCAGGTCAAACTGACCGGTTGGTCCCGAGTGTCAGTGTCTAACCAAACTAACCTAGCTTAGTTAATACTAACATAACTTAATTAACCGGGCAGGGCCCGCATGTCAGTGGCTCTGGGGGAGTCAAACTAGGGTCAAACCCGGGTCAACTCGCCGGAGTTGACCCACGGCTCGACGCCGGCGGAGCCAGAGACAGCGGAGGGCGCCGGGTTTCGCCCTCTGATGGCCAAAAGAGCGGCAGAGGGGCTCTACGTGGTCCTGGGACTCGCGCGCATCCAACAGGACTAGCAGTAGCAGCCGGGGTGGACCGAGCTCGCCGGAAACGAGCTCGCAGCAGCGGCCGGAGTTCGGCGGGGAGGGGAGAAGGACCTATGGTGCACGACAGGGGCCGGTGTCGGTCGCGTTCGGCTTCTGGGATCTCGGTGAGCACGGAGGCATGCTCAAAAAGGGGCGAGGGCGACTGTGGCCACGGCAACGACATGGCACGGCGGCGGCAAGCTCGGACATGGTCGGAGGACGGGGCTAGGGGACGGGAACGGAGGGGGCGAGCAAGGGATAAGCAGCAGGAGCTCACAGCGGTCCTGAAGATCAGCACGGGCGGCTCGGGGACGGCCTGGCTGCAGCGAACCGACGACGGGGATCGCCGGCACCGAGGTTGAAGAAGAGATCCAGGACGGCGACGCGGTGCTTCCCCGGTTTCTTGGCTCGGCGTGGACGAAAAGGGCGACGATGCGGATCTCGGGGATGCAGAGAGGGGGCGAGGGAGTGGTTGTGGCCGCGGTGGTGCTCATCGGCGGCGGCGGCGTGGTTCGGTGAGGTGGGGAAAAAACGAGGGAGGAAGAACCAGAGGAGGGGGAGAGCTCCAGGGAGAGAGGGGAGAAGTGCAGGGTCGGGGCGGCGCCGAGGAGAAGGCCCGAGGCGTCGTGGTGGCCTCAGTGACGCAGGCGAGCAGGGAGGTAAGTGGCGCAGCGGGCGCGCGTGCGCTGTCTCCCTCCTCTGCCTACTGGCAGAGGTAGGTGATGACTGGCACGGCCAGGTGGGCCGGCCCAGCCAGGGGTTTGGCCAGGTAAGTGGGCCACCAGGTAAACACCCTTTGTTTTATTTATTGTTTCTGTTTTCTATTATTCTGTAGTTTTAGGGCTTTATTAAAAATACTTAGACACTTTCAAAAATCATGAAACTAATCATTGCTACTGTTTAGAATATATCCAACAGTAAACATTTTAGTTTATGATTATTTGAGCATTTCAAATATTTTATAGTATTTAAATGCCCAAATGAAAATACCATATGATTTAATTCAGAGCCCAAATATGTCATGGAAAAATGTGCATCACCTCTGGCTACTGTTTACAGTGTTTTCCATAATGATGAACATTTTTAAAAGCCATTTGGACTTACTGAAAATATTTTAGGTGAACCTAGTGAATTCCTTTAATGCTAGGGTTTAGGCAATCCCCATTTCAACTTTAAAAGAATTTAGACATGATGCAACACATGGCTAGCTAGCTCAGAGCAAACCAGAAGCTAGGGATGTGACAACTCACCCCCACTAAACGAGAATCTCGTCTCGAGATTCAAGCGTAGGGTAAGATGACGGGGGGACGCAAACTAACACAATCTTCACTATCCAAGGTGCACTTCATGAGAACGTTGATTCGATCACCATCTTTGCTTCGACGTCTTGCTCTGAGATCTCCATCTAACATGACAACGAGAGGAAAAGGACAACTCTAGAAGAATCGATCTTCTCGAAGATCAATCAACTTAGGATCAACTCACAAAGTGAGTCATAGCAACATCTCTTGAGCTGAGACACGAAGCATACATATAGAGGCATGGAGTGGAACGGATGACGAAGGTTCACTAGGTAGACAAAAATTCCACACTTAAGAGGGTGGGGAATGGTTGTCAATGTAGCGAGGAGTTGAATAGCCATGATACCATAACAAGACATTTTAGAGGAGGTGACTCGTGGAATCATCCCTTAAGTGGCAAAAAGAATTACCTTTGATTCAAAGATCATTGAAACTCTTTATACCGACTTAAGGCAAATCACAAATGATCATTTGGAAGAGTTCGAAAGAGTGGCATACTCAGTTTGGAAACTAGAGTTATAAGACAACTCGGCAAATGGAAGGCACAATCCAATGGATACTGGGGATATAACCTAGTGACTGAGCGTGCTCTCAAGAACTTGAGCATTTCCATATTCATCAGGGTCTTACCAACATCCGTGTCAAGGATCCTGGCAACACAACGTACTACCATGATGAACAGCGATGGACAATGCAGATACAAAGGAAGATAACCTTCTTAGATTTCACCTTAGCGGGGCCAAGGGAACAAAATCTGGATGATCAACCGAGAGACATTTAGCACTCCGCTTATAATGTTCTCCTTGATGTGCTATCATAACCATTAATAGATATGGTTTGGTATCTAGAACATCAAGTAACAGGTCAGACTTCGGAAACACAAAAATCCATAAGGGACAACTAGGGGTAAATCCTACGAAATCCTTATGGGAAGGTGACCAACTTCTTCAATCAAGATACTACAATAATAGATCTTCCGGTTGGGTGTATTGGCCATGACATCCACTTTACCGGGTTACAGAGAGACCGATACTATAGTTCTTGGGAAATGTTCCAACCATCATATCTGCCTGAGATTCAGATCTGGTTGGTGTCAGGATATTCCAGACTCATCGAGTCTAGGAAGAAAAATGAAAGTTTGCATCACACATCGACGAGATGACGTTGCGAGATTCTCGGGAAATGAACTACGATAGCAAGCTCCAAAGCATGAGCTGGTTCTGCTACGCACGTGTGAACACGCTGTTCCAGACAAATATGATCACATGGTAGTCCTACAATAAAACACTACCGAGTTCTGGTAGGGAACTATCATTGAGGATATCAAAGTTCTTTCATAAGTCCGGATTAGCTCTTATGAAGGAACTCCTTCTCCTTGAACAAATCAATCAGTGGCTTGGGGTGCTACGGAATACATATGGAGTGGAGGTAATTAATCTACCAAACCATAGTATACTTTGCACATGCACGACTGACTTGGGACGATTCCAGAGGAAACAAAACAAACCTTTCTCAAACCCACGGCGGCAACTTGCACCAAATGGACATGAATTAGAGGAAGTCACTTCTTCCATCCAAGCATAGGCTTCATGAAAGGAGCATGAAGGCATTGCTTACAAAATTTCCAACACTAGGTTGATGTTCAACATGAATCATGGGGGAGACAAAATGCTGCTGATGGGCTCAACAACAACTCATCGGAATTTCCATATCACTGGACTTCCGCCATCATGTGAACACGATGATAGCATTGGTCAGACCAAAAGATGTAATGGGGTATGCTCGAAGGATCAACCACGAGTAAGACAACATTACGAACATCGTTGGTTCTGATTTGACTTAATAATAGCCCGTACTGAAGTCAAAGTTTGATAAGACAATAGGTTCAACAACTGATCACGGGGATCATTCGATGAAGATATCATCTTTCCTCAACACACACTACACAAGAATATCCCTTTGGAACGAACTAAGTTAGGCAAGCTTTTATCTTCCAACTCTCCAAGTTGTTGTCTAGCTTAACCAACTAGCTCAGGGATATCCAACACAGATTCTTGGAGAAAGGGTGGTTCACAAGAAACCAACTTGATCACGAGCTCAACATAACAGTCAGGAAACAACCCGGTAACACTTCCAAGAAGATATTTGGAGAGTCACGAACCACCGGTATGTTACTAAGCTCGAGAACAATCTTGCTTTTGAGGGCAAGACGATATGATCAAAAGAGTGAGGGATTGACACAATCCTAACTCATAGATCGAAGAGTGCACCAGAACTAAGGACTAGGTAGCACGATTAATCTTAGGATGATGATTCAATAACCAACACGCTAAGAATGAGAATATTGTCCATTTACTACCAAGCAACGAGGTTGCTAGGAGTATCAATTTCACACACCACAATTCACTAATCAGCATTCCGGTTGCGACAACACGGAACCGAGGAATGAATAATGAGGGCGGAAGTATCACTGCATCAAGAATTCCTAAGAGGTTGTGCAATTCCCATGACATTCTTGACATAAGATGGCAATACTTCAGGGTAGAACAGAATCAAAAGCTGGATTGGCATTTGATCTGCGGAATACAACTTCTTTGACCCAATCCTAGATATGGATGAGGTACTGGAGTTTGTTTCTCCAAGTCATTTAGGACAGAATGGCTTGACGGACCACAAGAGTAATAGGCATCGATAAATGAATGCACGCATACCATTGACTATCAATTGACAGGCGGGGGTCAGAATACAACTAAGGAGGAACAACTCGAGGAGCATATAACTTTATGAGTTATGGATGCATAGGTTAGTATGTCGAATCAAGTCCAACAGGTTTCTTCCGGATAACCCATGCAAGAAAGTAGAACTGGCAGATTCACAATTATGAATGGAGAACTCCTCAAGAGTACTCTGATTGTGATCCTTCAGTTCAGCGAGGAACTTCTGCCATAAGCGGTTCACATCATTTGGAAGAAGGAAATACCACGGACCTCGAGGACTAATGCAAAGGTTACTAATATCCTAAAGGAACTAGCAAATACTAACAACATGAGGTAGGGTGAGTCTCGGGTTCAGAAACCCAGGAGTAGAATGCCTACTACTAAGTGGCATCACGGGATGCTTTCGAGAATGACGGCCAGAATCATCACACTGGGAACACAAAACATGGCTAGATTACTAGATGACTCCCTGAAACACCTAGGGTCATAGTACTAACTCCAACATATATGTCGAGGCAATAGGGTACCTCAATTCACCGATTAGTGTGCTTAATCTGGCCCAAAAGGACATCGAAAATGGAAGAAAGGATTCGCAAATGCATCAGACTATTTAGAAACCTGGGATGACTCGGACAGCATAACGGCTGTAAATGTTCCAAAAGATTTGAGACATCATGCAAAATGGTGGCATAACCACTCAACAACATCATATTAAGGTTCCGAGGCCAGCTATGAACATACGGAAGTAAAAGAAACTGAACCGGGGCTTAAATCCAACAATCTTGCAAGTCTACAGATTAGTAACACGTGCTCCTGATAGAAAGATGAGAAGGCCTAGTTCTTAATCCCCGTAGAAGAGAAGAGGATGAATCAGATCAGAAGGGCATGAGGTATAAGGTGTAAAAAGAGCCTTACGTTCCCTACCACAATCAATTCCCTTACATAACTAAAGAATTTCTAGACTCAACTTCGACCAGTTTGGCTTGGTAATCCTACAGGCAGTCAGGCTCTGATAACAACGCTGTCAGGACCCCGATTCCAAGTCACATCGATCTAGCCGGTAACACATCATATCACTTTGCGGCCTCACGCACGGTATTCCCACGGGTGTCGCCTTACCATGGCCCGGGACCGTTTGCGCCTTTTGGCTCATGTATATGATAGTGTCGCTAGCATCCATATGACAGAGAACCCGGGCCGACATGGCTAGTCGTGAACCCAAAGCGGCTCTAACCCATGGGGACAGGCATACATGAATCACATCGAGCATGTTGGTCATCAACGTATGAATCCGGGCTGTAGCACTGGGCTAACAGGACTCCGGTAACCCGGGCTGTAGCAGGCTAGGCAGGACTCCGGATATCACCGCGTGACATTTCCCCGAGGGGACAGACATAGGAACGAAGTGAAACACATGCCGGCCAGTCAAGTGTCCAAAGCAGTAGTGCTGGGCTAGCAGGACTCCGGTGAACCGGGCTGAAGCGGACTATTATCGCTCAGGAAGCACTAGACTACATTTCCCCATATGAGAGGCTGCCAAGGATAACAACTAGATTGTCGGATCCCACACATACCAAGCATTTCAAACATACACACAATATGCTCAATATGTGTAAATACAACATGGCATCACAACATACTCTACGACTCAAATATTTATTCATTAGGCTCCGAGGAGCGAGATATTACAAACATGGGTCTCATGACCCAACACTGAGAGCATACAAGTCAAAGCACAAGCGGAAGCTTAACATGTCTGAGTACAGACATCTACAAATGAAAAAGGCTGAGAAGCCTGACTATCTACCAGATCCTGCCGAGGGCACAAGATCATAGCTGAGGTATCAAGCTAAACGTCGAAATCCAAGCGGAACTACTAGCGAGACTGACGTCTCTCTGCAAAACATAAAATAAGCAAACGTGAGTACAAACGTACTCAGCAAGACTTACATCAGAACTAACTACATATGCATCATTATCAACAAAGGGGGTGGTGGAGTTTGACTGCAGCAAGCCAGCTTTGACTTGGTGGCTATCCTGAACTACGACTGCAAGTAATTCTTTGAGGTGGCGCACACGAGTCCACATATTCACCATATCAATACACCACTATGGACCCGCTCCCGTCTCCCTACGAGAACGCCATCCATAGCACTCACGCTTATCTTGCGCATTTTAGAGTATCCACTTTCACTTGTCTATGAACTGATATAGGCAACCCAGAAGTCCTTTTCCGCGGACACGGCTATTCGAATAGATCATATTAACCCTTCAGGGGTGTACTTCGTCACACACGCTCTCACCACTTATCGCCGTTTACACGACATGTACTCGGCAACCTTCAAGCAGAAGCCCAGCGAGGGTGTCGGCCACGGCCTACCTAAACACTCAAGTCCCTAATCCAGGTTTATCGCATATTCGGGTTCCATCCGCAGGGAGTCCGGCCGAGGTTTCCACTAACGGCCCCGAACGATGTGTGCAGGGTTCCCGAGATACCAAATGGGCATTTGGTACACCGGGCCACGGTCTATCTACCGCATCATAGCCCACCCCTAGGATCAGCGCTACGCACGGCCTCCAACACATATCCTACAAACACCAGAAACTAGTTGCAACTCCTGTACATAGATCAAGTTGATTAATAAGTCGAGAGAGCTTGGAGTGCCCGGATCCCAATGTGTTGTAGTAACTGTTTCATGGATCACAAACACAGAACTCAGTTCCTGAGGACGGCTGCAATGAGACAACCCACCATGTATTTCTACATGGCCTCTCACCGCTACCTTTACCAAATCGTGTTCACACACTTAGCTCACACACAGTAGGACATGTTCACACACCTCTGATTCATCCCCGATGAATCGGACCTGACTCAACTCTAAGCAGTAGCAGGCATGACAAACAAGCATGAATGAGTAGGCACAACAGGGCTCAAACAACTCCTACTCATACTAGTGGGTTTCATCTAATTACTGTGGAATGACAGGTCATGCAGAGGATAAAGGGGTTCAACTACCGCAACAAGTAATAGATGAATCGTTGTTGTCCTAATGCAGTAAAAGAGAGCAGGAGCGAGAGAGTGGGATTGTATCGGAATGAACAAGGCGGTTTTGCTTGCCTGGCACTTCTGAAGATAGTATAGTTCTTCATCGGTGTCATCGATCACAGCATCGGAACAACGTCTACCGAGGGGGAACAACACCGGCAACAGAGAAAGAACTCAATCAATGCAATGCACAATATGATGCATGATCATGACATGTCAATATGCTGTGATTTGAGCTAATGCAGCTAGCAATGATTTAAATGGAGTTGGTTTGAACGCAAGATTCAAATTCAAACTCCATATGTGATGGTTTAAATGCCCTTTATATGATTTGTTCTAACAGCAGCTATAAGTTGTTCTAACATGCATGAAAAAGGTACCGATGGATAGATTGGATTTTTCTGATCATTTTTCATATATAATTTATTTAATTTGGAGTTAAGGTTGATTTTATATGATTTTTAGAAGTTTTGGGCATTTTCTGAAAATAATAAGTCATTTCTGATTTATTAAAATCCCAGAAACAAATACTACGACAGCATGACGTATTAGTGACGTCAGCAGGTCAACAGGGGGCCCAGGTCAAACTGACCGGTGGGTCCCGAGTGTTAGTGTCTAACCAAACTAACCTAGCTTAGTTAATACTAACCTAACCTAATTAGCCGGGTGGGGCCCGCATGTCAGTGGCTCTAGGGGAGTCAAACTAGGGTCAAACCCGGGTCAACTCGCCGGAGTTGACCCGCGGCTCGTCGTCGGCAGAGCCAGAGACGGCGGAGTGCGCAGGGTTTCGCCCTCCGACGACCAAAAGAGCGGCGGAGGGGCTCTACGTGGTGCTGGGACTCGCGCGCATCCAACAGGACTAGCGGCAGCAGCCAGGGTGGACCAAGCTCGCTGGAAACGAGCTCGCAGCGGCGGCCGGAGTTCGGCGGGGAGGGGAGAAGGACCTATGGTGCACGGCAGGGGCCGGTGTTGGTCGTGTTCGGCTCCTGGGATCTCAGTGAGAACGGAGGCATGCTCAAAAACGGGCGAGGGCGACTGTGGCCACGACAACGACATGGCACGGCGGCGGCAAGCTCGGCCGTGGTCGGAGGACGGGGCTAGTGGACGGGAACGGAGGGGGCGAGCAAGGGATAAGCAGCAGGAGCTCACAGCGGTCCTGAAGATCAGCACGGGCGGCTCGGGGACGGCCTGGCTGCAGCAAACCGACGACGGGAATCGCCGGCACCGAGGTTGAAGAAGACATCCAAGACGGCGACGCGGTGCTTCCCCGGTTTCTTGGCTCGGCGTGGACGAAAAGGGCGATGATGCGAATCTCGGGGACGCGGAGAGGGGGCGAGGGAGTGGTTGTGGCCGCGGTGGTGCTCAACGGCGGCGGCGGCGTGGTTCGGTGAGGTGGGGAAAAAAACGAGGGAGGAAGAACCAGAGGAGGGGGAGAGCTCCAGGGAGAGAGCGGAGAAGTGCAGGGTCGGGACGGCGCCGAGGAGAAGGCCCGAGGCGTCGTGGTGGCCTCAGTGACGCAGGCGAGCACGGAGGTGCGTGGCGCCGCGGGCGCGCGTGCGCTGTCTCCCTCCTCTGCCTACTGGCAAAGGTAGGTGATGACTGGCACGGCCAGGTGGGCCGGCCCAGCCAGGGGTTTGGCCAGGTAAGTGGGCCGCCAGGTAAACACCCTCTGTTTTATTTATTGTTTCTGTTTTCTATTATTCTATAGTTCTAGGGCTTTATTAAAAATACTTAGACACTTTCAAAAATCATGAAACTAATCATGGCTACTGTTTAGAATATATCCAACAGTAAACATTTTAGTTTATGATTATTTGAGCATTTCAAATATTTTATAGTATTTAAATGCCCAAACGAAAATACCATATGATTTATTTCAGAGCCCAAACTTGTCATGGAAAAATGTGCATCACCTCTGGCTACTGTTTAAAGTGTTTTCCATAATGATGAACATTTTTAAAAGCCATTTGGACTTACTGAAAATATTTTAGGTGAACCTAGTGAATTCCTTTAATGCTAGGGTTTAGGCAATCACCATTTCAACTTTAAAAGAATTTAGACATGATGCAACACATGGCTAGCTAGCTCAGAGCAAACCAGAAGCTAGGGATGTGACAGTCTCGAGGGCTTTTATCTCTACGGTGATCGAGCCGAACTCCATCCCTGTCCTTTGCGAAGACCTTGGCTCCAGGAAGCCGGACTCCTCTCCGGACTACGAACCCTCCGCGCCCTTGCCAATCGAATCCGATTGGGCGCCCGTTATGGAGTTCACGGCCACGGACATCTTTCAGCACTCGCCCTTTGGCGACATCCTGAATTCACTAAAGTCTCTCTCTTTATCCGGAGAGCCCTGGCCGGATTACGGTCAGGAAGGTTGGGATGCGGACGACGAAGAAATTCAACGCCCACCCACCACCCACTTGGTAGCCGCTGTCGACGATCTAACCGACATGCTAGACTACGACTCCGAAGACATCAACAGTATGGACGACGATGCCGGAGACGACCAAGACCCAGCGCCTACAGGGCACTGGAAGGCCACCTCGTCATACGACATATATATGGTGGACATCCCAAAAGATGGGAACGGCGATGGAACAACGGAGGATGACCCCTCCAAGAAGCAGCCCAAGCGCCGGCGTCAGCGGCGCTGCTCTAAATCCCGCCACAGCAAGAATGAAGATTCCGGCACCGGAGATAACAATACACCGGACAGTGCCGAAGACAATCCACTCCAGCAAGATCCAGCGCAGGAAGATGGAGACGCCAGCCCTCACGGGAGAGCGGTAGAAGAAGAGGTAGAGGATTATATGCCCCCCTCCGGAGACGAAGCAAGCCTCGACGATGATGAATTCGTCGTGCCTGAGAATCCCGTCGAACAAGAGCGTTTTAGACGCAGGCTTATGGCCACGGCGAACAGCCTCGAGAAAAAGCAGCAACAGCTTAGAGCTGATCAGGATCTGCTAGCCGACAGATGGACTGAAGTCCTCGCGGCCGACGAGCATGAGCTCGAACGCCCCTCCAAAACCTACCCTAAACGCAAGTTGCTCCCCCGATTAGAGGAGGAGGCTTACGAACCCGCATCACCAGGAGACAATACGGCTGACCGACCACCCCGTGGTCGCGACAGAGAGGCCTCTAGGAACTTCACTAGAACCGTACCCCGGCATCACTCAAAAAGCACACGGCCAAAGGGGAATGCTCCGGACCTGCGAGATAGATTGGAGGACAAGGCAAGACAATCAAGATCGATCTATGGATCGCGTGGGCTCCCCACGGTACGTGACGACAACCGTCATGCCGGACACAGTAAGTCCGGCCGGGCCGAACAAAACAGACCAAGCTCTTTTGAGCTCCGTCGTGATATCGCCCAGTACAGAGGCGCCGCACACCCACTATGCTTCACAGACGAAGTAATGAATCATCAAATCCCCGAAGGGTTTAAACCCGTCAATATTGAATCCTATGATGGCACAACAGACCCCGCGGTTTGGATTGAAGACTATCTCCTTCACATCCACATGGCCCGCGGTGACGATCTTCACGCCATCAAATACCTCCCCTCAAGCTTAAAGGACCAGCCCGGCATTGGCTCAACAGCTTGCCAGCAGAGTCAATTGGGAGCTGGGAGGACCTGGAAGCCGCATTCCTCGATAACTTCCAGGGCACTTATGTGCGACCACCAGACGCTGATGACCTAAGCCACATAATTCAGCAGCCAGACGAATCGGCCAGACAATTCTGGACACGGTTCTTAACCAAGAAAAACCAAATCGTCGACTGTCCGGATGCGGAGGCCCTCGCGGCCTTCAAGCATAACATCCGTGACGAGTGGCTTGCTCGGCACCTAGGACAGGAAAAGCCGAAATCCATGGCAGCCCTCACATCACTCATGACCCGCTTCTACGCGGGTGAGGACAGCTGGCTAGCACGCAGCAACAACCTCAGCAAAAATTCTGGCAGTCCGGACTTCAAGGACCGAAATGGCAGGCCGCGTCGTAACAAAAACAAACGCCGCATTAACAGCGACAATATTTAGGATACGGTAGTCAATGCCGGATTCAGAGGCTCTAAACCCGGTCAGCGGAAAAAGCCATTCAATAGAACTACTCTGGGTCCGTCCAATTTGGACCGAATACTCGACCGCTTGTGCCAGATACACGGCACCCCCGAAAAGCCAGCTAACCACACCAACAGGGACTGTTGGGTATTCAAGCAGGCAGGCAAGTTAATTGCCGAAAGCAATGACAAGGGGCTGCATAGCGATGACGAGGACGAGACCCAACCGCCGAACAATAGAGGACAGAAGGGTTTCCCCCCACAGGTGCGGACGGTGCACATGATATACGCAGCGCACATACCCAAAAGGGAGCGGAAGCGTGCACTCAGGGATGTCTACGCGATGGAGCCAGTTGCCCCGAAGTTCAATCCATGGTCCTCCTGCCCGATCACTTTTGACCGAAGGGACCACCCCACCAGCATCCGCCACGGTGGATTCGCCGCACTGGTCTTAGACCCAATCGTCGATGGATTTCACCTAACCAGAGTCTTGATGGGCGACGGCAGCAGCCTGAACCTGCTTTACCAGGATACAGTGCGCAAAATGGGCATAGACCCCTCAAGGATTAAACCTACCAAAACGACCTTTAAAGGCGTCATACCAGGTGTAGAAGCCAATTGTACAGGCTCAATTACACTGGAAGTGGTCTTCGGATCCCCGGATAACTTCCGAAGCGAGGAGTTAATCTTCGACATAGTCCCGTTCCGCAGCGGCTATCATGCCTTTCTCGGATGTACTGCGTTTGCAAAGTTCAATCCGGTGCCGCACTACGCATACCTCAAGCTCAAGATGCCAGGCCCTCGAGGAGTCATTACGGTCAACGGAAACACTGAACGTCCTCTCCGCACGGAGGAACATACAGTGGCTCTTGCGGCAGAAGTGCAATGCAGCCTCTTAAGGCAATTCTCGAGTCCGGCCGTTAAGCGGCCGGACACAGCTAAGCGCGCCCAGAGTAACTTACAACAGGACCACCTAGCACGTTCAGAGCACGCGTAGAAGTGCGGCCCCAACCCCAGCCCCTGCGAAACGTCAAAGGAGGTCCTTCGCGTACACCATTACGCTCTGAAGATACCATGGGCATGGGGAGAGGGGCACGACCATGACAAACCCAGACTGCGGCTCAACCACACCAGGGGCTCTCACGTGTGTCGTTCCTTTTTCTTTTCCTTTTTACCTTTTACTTTTTACCCACAGGACTCCGTTTGTCACAAGCCCTGTCCGGCAGCAGACCTGCCGAACTCACGATGCAACAGCCAGGGAAGGATAAAGGCTACAACGAATATACAGGTGGTCTCCATTACGAGCATTTTCATACACCAATCTGCAGCATACCCCTGGAGGGGGACATATTTAACACTCTCATACCTTGCTTATCGCACTATTTGCATCGTTCTGCATTCGTAGCAACACTTATTGAATAAAACTATGCAGCACCTTTTTGTTTATAATTGCATTTCTTTTTCATACATATGTTCATTCACGACATGTTGTATCCGTACACTTTGGTACGGCTAATATACACCAGGGGCTTATGTTTCCCGCGTTATGGTGTGATGAGTCCGAATACTTTCACAAGTGCGGCACCCCGAACTTATAGCACTATATGCATCGGCTCTGAATCATGTCTTGGGTCAATAGTTGGGTTTGCCCGGCTCCCGTGTTTTGGTAGCTTACGTTCCGTTATATCGGCTAAGGTAGCACCGGGAGAACCACTGCGATTCCGCCCCAGTTCGGCTGGGTTAACGCCTCAGTGGAGAAAGCTAAAACTGACCGTCATGATGAGGCGAGAGACCGGTCGCTGTTCGAGAGGTTTTTTG
>LR880968.1:110102745-110147407 GCA_904067115.1 Aegilops sharonensis | reverse complement strand
ACTTCATTTATTCCTTTGATGTAGGGTAAATAAAACCAGCTTTTACGCAAACAAAACTCAGATACAGAGCCACAAAGCCATGTTGCATATAGTATAGTTTTATCATCTGTTTCCGCATATTGTGATCTTGCCGGTACATTCAATGTACTGACCTACACGGCTGCAACGTATCATGTTGCAGATATTTACTCGACGAGTAAGAGTTACGATACAGGGTTACGGTCTACACTCAACCTGCCGATGGCGTTGATGGGACTCAACACCCGTTTGATTGTTTCCGCTGAGTATTATGAGGTATATATGAGTTTTACGTTATTTATGCATGTGATTGCACTTTGATATATACATTGATGTACTGTGTGTGCCAGCATACTGATCCAGGGATGGCACAGTAACACAGAGGCTTGACCGTCTGAGGTCGGGTCGCTACAGTGGACATCAACTTACTATGTCACATCTAGATGTGTCCTACAGACCCTTAAAAAATTGTCCGCCAGTTTTCGTTTCTTTTTTCCGGGAACGCGCGTATTCTATTTAAAACCACTGCTATGGAGAGATTTTTTTACTCCATTATAGCCTCTTGTTTGATAGAGTTTTTCGTGTCTCGCTCTCTCACCCTCTCCATATCAAAACAAGATGACAATGTCCACTCTATCTCTCTCCTCACCTGTGGTCACAGATCCAGCCGAATCCCGTCCGCTGCGGGAGGTGAGGAGGTGCAGCATTGACGTTGTCGCCGTCGGCAACGGAGGGAGCCGATGCACACCGTCCTCTCGGAGCCGACGATGGCGCGGACGAAGATCCTCCGCGCCCTTGTTCGCTGCCGTCGTGTGGGCAGATCCCGCCCGCCCGCCTAAACGATATCTCGCCCACCTGAGGTATAACTTCTTGTACTGGTCCAGCTCCCCAGGTCGCTGCGTGCGCTTTTTCTTCTATGCGAGTACTCCCCAGCTCCCCATGCATAGTAGTTAGGGTTCGTCGGCTGGTCCAACATACTATTATAGAGGAAATGCCACTCGAAAAGTTGTCCTGATTTATGCCTCGGTGGAGGTATACATGTTGTTTCGACAAAAAGTACATGGTGGTTGTGCGGTCATTGTCCATATGGTGGTAGTACTATCACTGGTTAAATGAAGAAATGCTTTTTTTCTCGGGTATCCTGGTTTAGTTCCCATCAAGATATAATTATGATGCTTCTGTTTGTCGGTGTAGTTTTCATTAATTCTTATTGACAATTGAGATGTCGTTGCTAACCCTTTTTTATATTTTTGGAAACAGCGATGTGTGTCTCCATACCCGGGCATGTCTTCCTCAATTTTGGTGGAACTGCACAAAATTGGATGGCCATTGTTGTTCCGCCTCACTGTCCTCTGCCACGTGGTTCTTCCTTCCTCGAGCTTGATTACTGAGAAGAAACAGACCACAGTGAGGATTTTTCGAACTTCATAGGTGCCTCACCCAAACTTGATGCAAATGGATGATGCATCACCACGACGACCTATCGATGCTCATGGTTGCGCCTCATGGTTACGTCGGCTGGTGAAGCTGATCGATTTTCAATGAAAAACAAGATGTCTCCCATCAATGCTCTTTGCTTGTTACGCACAAAGATGATATCCTTCGTCAGTTCACCTTGGTTGCGTTGGAGACGCAGTCGTCTTTCACGTTGGTGCAATTTTATCACACAATTGGCTATGAACCAAATGTTTCCTCAAAGAAGGATCGATGTTGGTACTAAGAGCATAAGTTTTGTATTGATTTCTAAGCCTTCTCACAACTTTTTCTCCAGCTCCCCTGTAATTTTATTTGTCCAGCTATTAACTTCGATTTAAAAAATGGTGTGGACTAAAAACCCGGATGGACGTAGTAGCCCTCCATTTTTATTTACTCTGCATATTAGATTTGACGGAAGTCAAACTTTGTAATACTCTCAAACCTTTGCGATAATAAAAATTAAAATTCTTTATTTGTACACACCCTCACACGTTTCCGATAATTTGGCGCATGTGTGGTTGTTCACTTAAGGGAGGGTAGTGTAACACACGTGAATGATAGGAAGTGCGACCAGGACGCGTGGGCATGGATCATTAGTTCATCGGAAGTAGTACTAGTTTTCTTCACTGCACATTAAATAAAGAGTTTTGTTTCGTACTTACACAATTTAAGACGATTGTTATGGAGAGAATAAGAAAACCACTCAACTATATATTAGTCGTATACACACGAGAGTACTATATGGACACAACTTCATTGACAGAGTGCATCTGCCTTTGGGTTTATGACAGGTGGGCCCAAAATGTGGCTGGCTCACCTGTAATACAGCCAAAAGCAGATATAGTGAAGGTACCGGAGCTCAGTATGTACTACATTAGTATATATATAAGCGGGAGCCTCAGCGCTTGTTCGCTAGGGTTTGCACTCTCCACACGCTCGCCGCAATACATATATGTTACACGCTGGAGGCTCAGCGTTCATTTGCTAGGGTTTGCTATATTCACAGTCTCTCACCCTCTCTTCACCAGATCTAGACAAAACTGCGTTGGCCTCTTGTCTCTCTCTCCCCCTCACAGCTGGTGAAGGAGGCGTCCGTATCCCGTCGCACCGAGAAGGGGAGGAGGTGCAGCGTTAACTCTATCGCCTTCGGCAAGTGGTGCAATCCACTGCCGACTGCGGTGTTCTCTTTCACCCAGCGCCTGTGAGGGAGGGCCACCGACCCCTTATTCCTCGCTGCCGTATGTAGTGTGGGCCTTGCCACATCCTGAAGACCCTAAGGTATAAGTTTCTTTGAAACTATCGTTGCTCGAGCTGCATGTGGATCTTTTTCGATCTATAGTCGAATCTAGGTCTTGGTTGAAAGAGGAAATAAAGGTGTGGTGGGGTGGAGCATGATTCTAGGACGTGGTTCAATGAGGAAAGGAGGGAGGAAAAGTAGTATAGACTTGCTATCCAGCCGCTTTGTTGGTCGAAAAGGGAAAAAGGGGGTAACCCAGTACACACATCTGTAAGGAACCGATCTCTTTGTTGAAAAGGGAAGGAAGCTGGGGGGTCGGGTAGTTTGTGCTGGACTAGATTTGCTGCCCTCACATAGGAAAAAAGTTCAAAGAGAACAAATATGGGACCAACATAGATATGCTGCTTGGCTACATACTCTGCATCACCCATTTATACGTGTGGACGCATGTCAGGACCCCGATTCCAAGTCACATCGATCTAGCCGGTAACACCTCATATCACTTTGCGGCCTCACGCACGGTATTCCCACGGGTGTCGCCTTACCATGGCCCGGGACCGTTTGTGCCTTTTGGCTCACGTATATGATAGTGTCGCTAGCATCCATATGACAGAGAACCCGGGCCGACATGGCTAGTCGTGAACCCAAAGCGGCACTAACTCATGGGAATAGGCATACATGAATCACATCGAGCATGTCGGTCAGCAGCGTGTGAATCCGAGCTGTAGCACTGGGCTAACAGGACTCCGGGAACCCGGGCTGTAGCAGGCTAGGTAGGACTCCGGATGTCACCGCGTGACATTTCCCTGAAGGGACACACACATGAACGAAGTGAAACACATGCCAGCCAGTCAAGCGTCCTGAGCAGTAGTGCTGGGCTAGCAGGACTCCGGTGAACCGGGCTGTAGCGGACTACTATGGCTCAAGGAAGCACTAGACTACATTTCCACATAAGAGAGGCTGCCAAGGATAAACAATTAGATTGTCGGATCCCACACATACCAAGCATTATAAACATACACACAATATGCTCGATATGTGTAAATACAACATGGCATCACAACATAACTCTACGACTCAAGTATTTATTCATTAGGCTCCGAGGAGCGAGATATTACAAACATGGGTCTCATGACCCAACATTCAGAGCATACAAGTCAAAGCACAAACGGAAGCTTAACGTATGAGTACAGACATCTACAAATGAAAAATGCTAAGAAGCCTGGCTCTACCAGATCCTGCCGAGGGCACAAGATCGTAGCTGAGGTATCAAGCTAAACGTCGAAGTCCACACGGAACTACTAGCGAGACTGACATCTCTCTGCAAAACATAAAATAGGCAAACGTGAGTACAAATGTACCCAGCAAGACTTGCATCAGAACTAGCTACATATGCATCATTATCAACAAAGGGGGGTGGTGGAGTTTGACTGCAGCAAGCCAGCTTTGACTCAGTGGCTATCCTGAACTACGACTGCAAGTAACTCTTTTGAGGTGGCGCACACGAGTCCACATATTCACCATATCAATACACCATTATGGATCCGCTCCCGTCTCCCTACGAGAATGCCATCCATAGCACTCACGCTTATCTTGCGTATTTAGAGTATCCACTTTCACTTGTCTATGAACTGTACAGGCAACCCAGAAGTCCTTTACCGTGGACGCGGCTATTCGAATAGATCATTTATAACCCTGTAGGGGTGTACTTCTTCACACACGCTCTCACCACTTACCACAATGTACACGTCGTGTATTTCGGCAACCTTCAAGCGGAATCCTGGCGAGGGAGTCGGCCACGGCCTACCTAAACTCTCAAGTCTCTAGTCCAGGTTTATCGCCTATTCAGGTTCCATCCGCAGGGAGTCCGGCCGAGGTTTCCACATACGGCCCCGAATGATGTGAGCAGGGTTCCCGAGACACCAAACGGGCGCCCGGTACACCGTGCCACGGTGTATCTACCGCATCATAGCCCACCCCTAGGGTCAGCGCTACGCACGGCCTCCAACACATATCCTATAAACACCAGAAAGTAGTTGCAACTCCTGGACAGAGAACAAGGGTGGTTAAGAAGCCGAGAGAGTCAATTAAGGATCCCAATGTGTGGTAGTAACTGTTCATGGATCACAAACACAGAACTCAGTTCCTGAGGACGGTTTCAATGAGACAACCCACCATGTACTCCTACATGGCCTCTCACCGCTACCTTTACCAAATCGTGTTCACACACTTAGCTCACACACAGTAGGACATGTTTACACACCTCCGATTCATCCCCGATGAATCAGACCTGACTCAATTCAAGCAGTAGCAGGCATGACAAACAAGCATGAATGAGTAGGCACATCAGGGCTCAAACAACTCCTACTCATGCTAGTGGGCTTCATCTATTTACTGTGGAAATGACAGGTCATGTAGAGGAAAAGGGGTTCAACTGCCGCAACAAGTAACAGATGAATTGTCGGGGGTTGGGTGCGACATATGTCAAAGGATGGCTTATCATGGAGGGGGCAAGTAGAACGTCGCTGGTGCCTGGAAACAGGATGAGGCGAAGACATGCACGCCGGCGAATCTTACCCAGCTTCAGGGCTCTCCGAGGAGATAACACCCCTACTGCTGCTCTGCGGGGTCTCCGCATGATCACTATGGCAAAGTGGGTACAAGAGGCTCCTTGAGCTGTTTGGGGTGAGGAAGGAGAAGGGCACGGCTTGCTCTTCTCTCCCTCTATGTGTGTGTCTAAAACAACTAGCTTCCAACCCTTTGCAAGGGTGCCCCGGGGGGTTTATATAGGCCTACCCCCCGGGGGTACAACGGTAATCCGGCTGGGTGTGGGTCCAAGACGTCAGTCTCTAAGTCGCCGTCTTCTGCGCCGACTCCTTGGGCTCGCCGACTTGTGGGCCCCGCTGACGGCCCAGCATGGGGCCGACAGCCCTTGTCCGCCGCGGGCGGGTCTTGCTGGCTGCAGATTACTGTAGCCGTGCTTCTAATGACGCGAGCTTGGTCATGGGGTTATGTCAACAGTGCCGCCGCCTGGCGGGCTATCACTGTTGCCATTCCCTGTCTTGTCTGATTAATGGCGCGTGGATCCCGCGGGAGGAGCCGGCCGACTCCCGGAGGCCGACTCCATCAGGTCCATCTTTGGGGTGCTTTCGCCGTCTCCGGTACTCCCGCCGACAGGCGGGTCCCGCCATCTTTGGGTCGTACAGACAGGCCAACGTGGGTACAGGAGCCTGCCCACGGTGCTGATGGCAGGGCCGGCATGGCAACAGTGCTGCACCGGACGGAGATCTCCGTCGGTACGGCGCCCTGTAGCCATACCTGTCCTTTATGGACTGGGCGGGGATGGGCCGCGAGGCGGCTTCACCCCGTAGTCGTCCTGGCGTGAGGTGGTGAAGGTCGCGGGCCGACTCCTCGTAGCCGGCCTCGCTGGAGGTCGCTGGCTTGGAGTCGGCTTGTCCTGAAGGCGGCCTATGGGACTCGGCCCAGAGGGGTAGCCGGCGGCTCTGTTGCCGACCATCTGAAGGCGGCTCTTTGTCTTGGGGTCTTGAGGGGCGTAGTCTGCCCCGATGTTTTGAAAGGTTCAGGGGCTCGGGTCTGCCTACCCGTAGTCCATTACTCCGACAGTAGTCCCTGAAGCTGGGGAGGCGCCGAGGGCAGCCCGTCGAGGAGCCTTGAAAGCTTCATCCCTTTGATGGAAGAATCTGGACTCGGCCCGCCGTCTCCGTCTGGAGTCGGCTTTGTAGTGGGCCGTCTTGCTCTTCAAAGGTTTCGAAGGTCGCAGCGGGATCTGGGCAGCGTGCCTGATAAGCTTCCCGGCAGCCGCCTGCCATGGGCCCGCCACATGACGCCACGCGGCAGGGCCAGTCTGCCAGCCCACGCGCGTGACAAGACAGGCCCGTCAGGTGGGGCCCGCCACTACCATGCCCCGGCGCGCAACGGATCTGCTGCGGTCGTGCGGGCGGTTGGGCTCCCCACGCCGTTACTGCGCGCAGTAACATCGTGGGTAAAATCGTGGGGGCGTGAGGACGTGGGCGCAGTTAATCCCACGCCCGCCCCCTCGGCTTCACAGCCTAAGCGCCTATAAGTAGGCGGGGGGAGGGAGGGGGCGGCGACGCACGCGCACTCTCTCATCCCCGCTCCCTGCCTCGTCTTCTTCCTTGCTCCACCACGCCGAGCCTCATTTCTTCCTCGCCGCGGAGATGAGCTCCTCATCAGCCGCCGCGCCTTCCACCGCGCGCTCCGGCGTGTGGGATGGCTCCATCATCGCGACTACACAATCGAGTTCCTCCGTCAGACGCGCCGCATCCCCGACAGCCACCTAGTGCGAGCCCGCGCCCCGCCGGAGGGCGAAATCACGCCGGCGCCGGAGGAGGGCAAGCGGGTGATCTTCCGCTCGCATCTCACGCGCGGGCTGGGGCTGCCGGCGAGCGGCTTCTTCCGCGCGTTCTTGGAGTTCTTCGGGCTCCAGCCGCACCACCTCACCCCCAACACGGTGGTGCTGCTGGCTGCCTTCGCATCCTTATGCGAAGGTTTCCTCGGAGTTCTCCCCACCATCGAGCTGTGGGGAGAGTTCTTTCAAGTGAAGCTCGGGACCCACGTCGCTCGCGTGCCGGCTCTGTGCGGCACGTTCATCGCCAAGAGGAGGCCGGTGCCCGAGAATCCTTTCCCTGCCATCCCCCTTATCAAGTCGGTGAAGATGTGGCAGCGCTCGTACTTCTACGTCAAGAACATCGCCCCCGACGGTGACTGGGTCAACTTGCCGCCCTACGTGGGCGGCGAATTGACGGGCCGACCCACCAGCTGGTCCTACAGGGCCCGGTCGCTGACCCTCGCAGGCACCGCCGCCGTCGCGCGGCTCCGCGTGATGGTGCAGTCGGAGGGCCTGACTGGAGCAGACTTGCTGGCCGCCTTCGTGGCGCGCCGAGTTCTCCCTCTTCAGGGCCGCCCTCATCTGATTTGTCAGATGAGCGGCCGCCGGGACCCTAGCCGGCTGTGCTCCAAGGACATGCCCCATGCGGAGGTGGTGGACACGGTGAACTTCTTGGCGAACTGCGACCTCATGGAGGAATGGCGTTTCGGCAAGGAGCCATACTCGCGCGCCAATCCCCCACCGATGGTAAGTCGTCTCTTGCTTCTCTATTTCCTTCCTTAGCCGGATCCGGCTCTTACTTTCCTTGGTCTTTTCCGACTCAGAATCCTCTCATGCCGCCCTCGACCGGCGCCGCGGGGCCGGCTCACGACTTTGTCCCCGACCGGGCGGAGAGTGACGCCGACGACCCCGACCTGGGCGTGGCGGCGATGGAGGCCGATGCCGAAGGAGGGGGAGGGGCCGACGAGCTCAGGCCCTCGACCACCTTTGAAGACTGGCCTGATGATGAAGTCGCCCCCCGCCGCCAGCAGAGAGCCGGCCATCCAGGCGCGAGCTCCTCCGCCGCCTTGGGGGGCCCAGGCGGCGCGAAGAAGCGTCGGGCTGGGCCGAGTCAGCCAGGCGGCCAGGCCAAGAGAATCAGGGGAGCGGCCACCGCAACTCAGCGCGAAGAAGCGGCCGCGAAGGCTAACCGCTTCCGCAAGGAGGTGAAGAAAACCATTGTTGGTCTCCGCGTAATTATCTTTTTATTCTGTCTTGTTTTCTTCTAGTCCGTCTTGCCCAAATCTTCTCATGTCCTTTTTTATCATCAAGGCTCCCCTCACTTTGGAGAGGGTCGCCGCCGCCTCCGTCATGGGGTCGGCGGAGACGTCCGCCAGCAGTCGGCGGGTTGACCCTGCGGCCACCCTCCGGGAGGCAACAGAGCGGAATGCGCAGGAGAAGCGCGACGAGGAGGCGGCCGCCCATCGAAGAAGGCGGCGGCCGAGAAGGCGGTCGAAGCCGCAGTAGCAACAAGAAGGCAAGCCGAGGATGCCGCGCACCTTCAATCGGCGCTGCTTGTCACTCCGCTGAGCTCGGCACCACCACCGCCGGAGTTCACGGGGCAGTCGGAGGGAATTGGTGGTGAGGTCCCCGTCGCAGGGAGGGATGGCGGCGAGGTCCCTTCGTCGGGCGCGGCCGCGCACCTCCGCCGCCTCCGCCGCAGTCTGAGGTCGCGCGAGGTAAACAGCCGGCGGACCCACCCGTGCCGCCGACCGACGACGAAGCCGTGGCGCAGCTGCTTCTTCAAGTTGCCTCGCCAGCTCGGCGCCGTCTTGAGAAGGCGGACTCGGCGCCGCGCCCCTTGGAGACCGGCGCCGCCAGCTCGGCCATCCACGACGCTGAAGCGACAAGCGCCGCGCCTGCTGGGTGGGTGCGAGGAGACGGTACGGGCCTGCTGAACACGGCGCTCCTGGACGTCCAAGTGAAGCTGCGGGCCGAAGGCGTCGCCCTCCAGAACCTTTCCAGGGCGCACCTGGCGTCGCGATCCGCCGTGCGGGTAAGTTTTATTTCCGAATTTTTCTTTTGATCTTCTCTCTGGGGGCGCGCCAGCGCACCCACTGGGTGTAGTCCCCGAGTTTCGGGTCGGCTGCTGAGCAGGCGGCCCGGAACTTTATTTGCTTACTTCCAAGTCTTTATCTGTGTCTGGAATCCTTGTTACAGGAATATCACAACCTCCGTGCTACCGCCTTCAACCGCAACGTTGAAGAGCTGAACAAGCGGGCTGCTGACCTGGCGAGGAGCCGAGGTGAGTTTTCTTCTTCGCGGGGGCGCGCTTGCGCACCATTGGGCTGTAGTCCCCGAGATTCGGGCGGACTGCTGCGCAGTCGGGCCGGATCTTCCCGGCGACCTTCTTAACTGACGACTTCGAGTCCTTCTTCTTTTTATTCTTCAGAATCCAATGCCGCTCTGCGGGGGCAGCTGGGTACGGCCGAGATCGCCTTGCGCGCCAAAGAGGAGGAGTGCGGCAAGCTCGCCGCAGAGCGCGACCTGCTGGCCACGCAGCTGGTGGAGCAGATGGAGTTGCTCAAGGCGGCGCGGACCGAGGCGGAGAAGAAGGAGGCCGCCCTCCTGGCCGAATTTGAGAGCGAGCGCTCCGCCTGGACCGACAGAGAGGCGCAGCTGACCTCCGGCTTCCATGAAATAGAAGATATCGTCGATGGTAAGTTTGCTTTTACTTTCTCTTTTGGGTTGCCGACTATGGGTTGAGCCGGCTCCTATTTTTTATAACTTGCTTTTTCTTCTTCTTGGCAGACTTCTTCCTTGGTCATACGCAGGCGGCCAATCATGCCATCGAGGCCGAACGCGAGGCGCGGAGGGCGGGTGGCGCCGAGATCGCAGCCAACGCCCCCCGGACCCTTGACGAGCAGCTCCTGAGCATTGAGGCTCGTCTGCGGCCGGCACATCGGATGTTGCGCCGTCTTCAGCGTCTCGGGGCCCAGGCGATTGCTGCCCTGTGGCCGGACATGCCGATTCTGCGCACTCCCAGCCGGACCGCCGACTGGTTGGAGGTCGAGGCTGGGCGTCTTGAGGCTTGGAAGGGCTCCGCGGCTCGGGCTGGAGCTCGCCGAGCCCGGGAGTTCGTCAAGGCGTGGTATCCAGGGCTCGACCTGGACCGGCTGGCCGCGTTCCGGTCAGAAGCCCAGGCGGAGCTGCAGGCCGCGGAGGGCGCCCTCGTCGAGCGTGCGGCGGCGATCGCCGACTACACGGACACCAGCGTCTTCGTCCCGGAGCGGGCTGAAGACGGTGGGGAGGCACCGCCGGAGTGGTTCGGGATGAACCCGGACTACAGCGAGGACTCGGCGGAGGTGATCGACTCCAGCACCGAGGATGAAGACGAGGCGGAGGACGGAGACGGCATGGAGGCGTCAGAAGACGGAGCGGGCGGCCAGCCTCAGCTCGACCGCGCCTCCAGCAACGAGCCGCGCCCATCTGAGCCAGCCTCTGCCAGAGACGATCAAACCGAGACTGCCCAGCCAGCCGCCCCGGCGCCTGACGCCGCCGCCGCCTCCGGCCTTCCAACCCCATCCGCTGCTTCTTAGGCCACTACCTTTGGCTTTATTTTATCTGCTTGTTAGTCTTTCGAAAGAACTTTGTTAATTCGCACAATTCCACCCGCGGGGTGTATTCTGAACCTCTGTTCGAAGATCCGGCCAAGGGCCTAAGTTTGTGTAAATATTATTCTAATTTCATGTTTCCTTGCTTATTGCTCTTGTGGCTTTTTCCTTTGCCGCCTTCCCTTAGATGCCGCCTTGCCCGTCGGGCAACCGCACTGCGGATTGCCGTCTAGGCTAAGTTCTTGGCTACTTTGAGAAGGCAAGTACTTGGCCATTTTAGAGTCGTTTAAGCAAGTTGGGTAGAAAACGGCAAGCCGGCTTCTTAAGAGTCGGTTTCACGAAACGGGCTGGGAGCCGATTTAAACTATGTTTATGCTTTGGGTCCTTAGCCATTTTTTCGTGTGGGCGCCCGCTCTACCTTACTCCTGCCCACCAAACAGTCGCTCTGCGAGCTGCGGCTTCTGACAGGAGACGGCTTGGGCACCGCACGCTACTTGTCTGACTTGAGGAAGCACTTCATAGCTCAAAGGCGGCGAGTCCCCGGGCCGACTAGTCGAGCCCGGTGCCCAACAGCATAATCAAGGGGTAACATACTCAAAGGCGTAATTCTTATCATACAGATAACAAAAGAGGGCAGTCCCCGAGCTCGTCTCGGGGGCCCCGGAGTCTTTATATTTCAAACACAAAATTGTAGCGTGGTACATACTGCATCAACTGTAAAATCTTCGGAGGAGATTCGCATTCCATGGCCGCTCCATCTCTTTGCCGGAGTCGTCCCTCTTGCGTTCTCGGTGCTTCTGAGCGTCGATCAGGTAGTAGGAGTCGTTGCCCAGCACTTTACTGATGATGAACGGTCCTTCCCAAGGCGCCGACAGCTTGTGCTAGCCGGCCGTTCGCTGGATCAGCCGGAGCACAAGGTCGCCTTCTAGGAATGATGTTTGCTTGACCTTCTTGTTGTAGTAGCGGCGCAGGCTCTGCTGGTAGATGCTGGACCGGCTGAGTGCCAGCAGCCGACCCTCTTCCAGCAGATCGACGCCGTCTTGACGTGCTTCTTCTGCTTCCTCCTCGGTGTACATGGTGACTCGCGGGGAGTCGAACTCTATATCCGTTGGGATGACGGCTTCGGCACCGTAGACGAGGAAGAAGGGTGTGAAGCCAGTTGACTTGTTTGGAGTCGTACGGAGACTCCAGAGGACGGCTGGCAAATCCTCAAGCCAGCAGCTGGCCGAACGTTCTAGTGGTTCGACCAGACGAGGCTTGATGCCAGACAAGATGAGGCCGTTCGCTCGCTCCACCTGGCCGTTTGACTGCGGATGGGCAACGGACGCTAAGTCCAGTCGGATGCCCTGTGTCGCGCAGAAACGGGCCAGGGCGCCCTTGGCAAAATTTGTGCCGTTGTCGGTGATGATGCTGTGTGGTACGCCGTACCGAGTCGTGATGTCGGCGATGAAAGTCACTGCCGTAGGACCATTCAACTTCTTGATGGGTTTTTCTTCTATCCACTTGGTGAATTTGTCCACCGCGATAAGTAGGTGAGTTAGGCCACCTCGTGCCGTCTTGAATGGTCCCACCATGTCCAGGCCCCAGACAGCAAAGGGCTAGGCGATGGGGATAGTCTTGAGCGCTGAAGCCGGCTGAAGCGGCTTGGAGAGGAACACCTAGCACCCCTGGCACTTTTGAACTAGTTCCTTGGCTTCTTCTAGGGCAGTCGGCCAGAAGAAACCGTGTCGGAAGGCTTTGGCGACGAGTGCTCTGGAGGCTGCATGATGGCCGCACTCGCCCTGATGGATGTCTTCAAGGATTGCTTGGCCTTGCTCTGATTCGACGCAGCGCTGGTAGACGCCGGTGACGCTGCGCCTGACCAGCTCTCTATTGACTATAGTGTAGGCTGCCACTCGGCGTTGCACTTGCCGAGCCAAGGTTTCATCAGTTGGTAGCTCTCCGCTTACCAAAAACTTTAAGATGGGCTGGGCCCATGAGGGTGCTGCTATTTCTTCGACTTCCAGGACTGCTACTTGGACGAGGGCGGCTGGGCTGGGAGGCGGCGGGTTGGAGTTTGCAGCAGCTTGCTGCGTTGAAGAAGTCCCCGGGCCGATTGGCGCAGTCCCCGGGACGAGTACTGGAGTCTTTGCAAAGGTCGCCGCAGTCCCCGGGCCAGGTTCCGAAGTCCCCGGGCCGGCTTCGACTGCCGCATTCTTGGGGGCGTCTTCAAGGATTCTTGTGCCATCTGCCGAGGCTCTGGAGTCGGATCTGCCTTCTTCGGGGGGAGCCGGCACAAAAATGGAGTCTGATTCTGGTGGCGGTTTGACGGATGGCTTGAGAAGGCGCTGAAGGGCGACACCGGATGGTATTGCCTGTCGGGTGGAACCGATTCTTGCCAGGGCATCTGCTTGGTCGTTGTCGTTCCTTGGTACATGGAGGAATTCACATCCCTCAAAATATCCACTCAGCTGCTGTACCAGAAAGCGGTAGCTCGCCATATTTTCATCTTTGGCGTCCCAGTCGCCGGATGACTGTTGGACCACCAAGTCGGAGTCGCCATAGCACAGGATCCGGCGAATGCTGAGTTCTTTGGCAAGCCGGAGCCCGTGGATGAGCGCCTCTTATTCGGCGACGTTGTTGGAGGCGGCGAAATGGATCTGCAGCGCGTACTTGAGCTTGTCGCCTTTAGGGGAAGTGAGGACCACGCCGGCTCCCATGCCGGTGCGCATCTTGGAGCCATCAAAGTGCATCCGCCAATGGGTGGAGTCGGGCGCTGGCGGCAGATACTGGGTCTCGGCCCAATCGACAAGGAAGTCGGCCAGTGCTTGTGACTTGACGGCGGTGCGGGGCTGGTAAAAGATGGTGTAGGCGGCCAACTCTATGGCCCATTTGGCCACTCGGCCTGAAGCATCTCGGCTTCCGATGATCTCTGCTAGTGGGGCCGTGCAAACCACGGTGATTGAATGCTCTTGAAATTAAGGCTTCAACTTCTTGGCGGCAAAGTGCACGCCGTAACACATCTTCTGGTAGTGGGAGTAGTTCTGCTTGGAGGTCGACAGTACCTCGCTCAGGTAATACACTGGTCTCTGGATAGGTAGCGCCTTGCCTTCCTCCTTGCGTTCAACCACAATAACTGTGTTGACTACCCTGCTGGTGGCGGCAATGTACAGGAGCATGGGCTCCTTTGGAGTCGGAGCCGCCAGCACTGGGGGAGTAGTCAGCATTCTTTTCAACTGGAGAAAAGCTTCCTCCGCCTTGGAGTTCCATTCGAAGAAGGTGGTCTTCTTCATAAGCTGGTATAGAGGAAGGGCTTTCTCACCCAGCCGACTGATGAATCGATTGATAGACGCCAAGCAGCCGGTGAACTTCTGCACATCCAACAGTCGGCAGGGCACTTCCATTCTCTCAATTGCCTTGATCTTCACGGGGTTGCACTCTATGCCGCGCTCGGATACCAGGAAGCCAAGGAGCTGGCCGGCTGGTACTCCGAAGACGCATTTCTCTGGGTTGAGCTTGATCTGGAATCTGCGCAGGTTTTCATAGGTCTCTTTGAGGTCTTCCAACAGCGTTCCTCGCCTCTCCGTCTTCACCACCACGTCGTCGACATAAACGTGGGTGTTTCTGCCAAGCTGCTTGAGGAGGCACTTCTGCATGCAACGCTGAAAGGTGGCGCCGGCGTTCCTCAAGCCGAACGTCATGGTCAGGTAGCAGAAGGCTCCAAATGGCGTGATGAAGGCGGTCTTCAATCTGTCTGCCGGGTTCAGCTTGATCTGATGATATCCTGAATATGCATCTAAGATGCTCAACAGCTCGCATCCGGCTGTGGAGTCTATCACCTGATCAATTCTTGGCAGAGCGAACGGGTCCTTGGGGCAGGCTTTGTTGAGGCTTGTGTAGTCAATACACATCCGCCACTGCTTGTTCTTCTTCAGTACCAGGACCGGGTTCGCCAACCATTCTGGAAAGAAAACTTCCATGATGAAACCGGCTGCAAGGAGCAGGTCTATCTCTTCTCCAACAACTCTTCTTTTCTCTTCTGACAGGCGGCGCAAGGGCTTCCTGACAGGCTTCACATCAGGTCGGACGTGTAACTTGTGCTCGGCGAAATCCGTCGGCACACCTGGCATGTCTTTGGGGGACCATGCGAAGATGTCCCGATTCTCACGGAGGAAATCGACGAGCTCGCCTTCCTATTTGCTGTCGAGGTTCGCACCTATGACAGCGTATTTCTCTGGGTGCTCCGGGTCCAAGGGTATCTTCTTGGTCTCTTTGGCCGGCTTGAACGCGCCTTCAACTTCTGACTCCTTGGGGTCGGACGATATCTCTCGCTGCTTGCCGGCCATCGCCACGACCCGATCCTGGAGCCGCTTCTCAGCTGCGATCACCAGGGACTCGGCCAGCCGGCTGCTTTCAGCTGCACAGGCAGACGACTTTCTGTAGTCGCCGGCTACGGTCAGAATCCCCTTGGAACTCGGCATCTTCATCTTGAGGTAGGCGTAGTGGGGGACCGCCATGAACTTGGCCAAAGCGGGTCGGCCAAGCAAGGCATGGTAGGGGCTCTCGAGGTCCACCACTTCAAACCAGACTGGCTCTCGGCGAAAGTGATCCTTGTCCCCAAAGAGGATGTCTATCAGAATCTTGCCAATCGGTGAGCAGGAAAGGCCAGGTACAATTCCGTGGAACACAGTCCGACTATGCTGAAGCTGCCTCTGCTTGATTCCTAGCTTCTCCATTGTATCCTTGTACAGGATGTTGATGTTGCTGCCTCCGTCTATCAGTACTCGCGAGAAGCGAGCGGCCCGCCTATCCGTGGCAAGGGTGGCTCCCAAGACCAGGGCGATCAGCATGACTCCAACTGATGGGCTTCTCGGACCAGTGCATGAATTCTGGGGCGTTTGATGCTACAACATTCACCTCTTGTTGCTGCTGCCGCCTGCTGCGGTGATCATGAGCCATGCTGGTAAACAGGACATAGGCGCCGTGCTCTTCTGGGTAATCGTCTTGTACTGCGCCGACTGGCCGGACAGCCGGCTGCTGGGGCGGTGGTGGAGGCGGCGGCCCAGCAGGCGGAGGAAGGGCACGGCCGTCTCCCTTGGTGATCCTGGTGAGCCAATGGCACTTCCGGGTGGTGTGATTTGACGGCTTCACGCCGCTGTGGAACTTGCAGGGTCCGTCCAGAGTCTGCTCATAAGAGAAGGCCGGCAACCAGTTGGACTTGCCGCCTTTCTGCCGCTTGGCAGGAGGTTGCCCCTATGGCTGCTGGTCTTCGACTGTCGCCACCTGCCGGCTGTTGGAAGCCGGCTGCGGGGCCTTGCGCTTGTGATCATTCTGCTGCTGTCACCGGCTGGAGTCGCCAGCTGGAGTTCTGGGAGCATGATGAGCTACTTTGCCAGTCGCACTGACTTCAGTCTCCGTCTTCATGGAGGAGTCGGCAGTGGCGTACTTGTCTGCTATGACTAGCAGCTCGTCGAGGGTCTCCGGCTCGTCGCAAAGGAGGTTGTGTTTGAGGAGGGTGCCTTCTCTGCACCCGGCGGTGAAGTACTCGATTGCCTGCACCTCGTGCACTCCTTCGCAGGAGTTCCGGAGCTCGCCCCAGCGCGTGAGGTAGTCGCGAGTGGACTCGTTGGGGCCTTGCACGCACAAGGACAGCTGACGAGGCTTGGGAGGTCGCTTGTACGTGCTCGTGAAGTTGCGGATGAAGGCCTCGATGAAGTCGACCCAGCCGTTGATGCTGTGGGGCCTCAAGCTATTCAACCATGTCCGGGCCGTGCCCTGGAGCATGAGAGGAACATACTTTACGGCAACGCGCTTGTTGCCGTTTGCTATGCTGACGGCCGTGGAGTAGTCCACCAGCCAGTCCTCCGGCTTCACGGAGCCGGTGTATTTGGGTGTGTCTCGGGGGAGTGTGAATCCTCGGGGGAAAGGCTCATCGTGGATGCGAGGTCCGAAACAGGGTGGGCCCAACTCATCTTCTTCTTCTAGCGCCAGGGATCGGTGGAGTCGCTTGATCCGGTGGCGGGCGTCGTTCTCTCCGACTCCCTCTCGGCGGCCAAGGCGGTCGCCGAGAGTCGGATGCTCGACGGGCGGCGGGGAGACTCGCCTTTCTCTGCGGAGAGGAGGAGGCTGATAGTCGTCCTGCCGCTCCACCGCCCTGGGGCGGCCGTCTTCGTCGCGTTCGATGGAGATGTGAGTCCGACTATGGCTGACAGCCGGATCCTGGTTCTTTCTTCTGCGGATGCCGTCTGTCGGCGTCCGAGATGTCGCGCCTTGATCTCGGCGAGGAGGCAAGTCGCCGTGTTGTCGTCGTGGCGCCTCCGTGCGGCAGCCGGCTTCGTCTTGCGCGGTGGCCACGTCGAGGAGCTGCTGGACTCGCTCCGTCATCAGGCGGCGCTCCTCGCCCTCGAAGTTATCCAGCTCATCCGCCGCCGCCTGGGCGGCGCGAATGTTCTCCACTGGCGTGGCGTACACAGTGCGACCGGCCCCAAACAGACTGGCGAGGGCCGCGCCGCACTGCCGACCACGCCTAGGCGGCTAGGCCCAGTCGGAGCCGGCGAGCCGCACACAGCGCGATCCATCTCGCGCTGATAGGCTTCCGACAAGCGTCTCATGCTTGCCAGCTTCTGTGCGCCTATGAGGAGCTAAAGGCGGCGCGCCTCCAGCGTTTCGGCATCGGCGTCCTCCGGAATGGAGGCGGTCAGGTCTTGCAGAACAGCGTCGAGAGGGTCACGAGCCCCCCCCCCCCCCCCCCGCCCCCCCCCCCCCCCCCCGCCCCCCCCCCCCCCCCCCGCGCGCGGCCGGGACCGCCCGGACGGTGGTGCCCCCCCCCCCCCCCCCGCGCGCGGCCGGGACCGCCCGGACGGTGGTGCCCCCCCCCCCCCCCCCGCGCGCGGCCGGGACCGCCCGGACGGTGGTGCCCCCCCCCCCCCCCCCGCGCGCGGCCGGGACCGCCCGGACGGTGGTGCCCCCCCCCCCCCCCCCGCGCGCGGCCGGGACCGCCCGGACGGTGGTGCCCCCCCCCCCCCCCCCGCGCGCGGCCGGGACCGCCCGGACGGTGGTGCCCCCCCCCCCCCCCCCGCGCGCGGCCGGGACCGCCCGGACGGTGGTGCCCCCCCCCCCCCCCCCGCGCGCGGCCGGGACCGCCCGGACGGTGGTGCCCCCCCCCCCCCCCCCGCGCGCGGCCGGGACCGCCCGGACGGTGGTGCCCCCCCCCCCCCCCCCGCGCGCGGCCGGGACCGCCCGGACGGTGGTGCCCCCCCCCCCCCCCCCGCGCGCGGCCGGGACCGCCCGGACGGTGGTGCCCCCCCCCCCCCCCCCGCCGGAGGGCTCGCCGTGGCTGATGACGAGTACTTCTGAGACGGTGCTCCCGCCGCTCTCCGCGCGAGGGAGAGGCTCGTCGTAGACCACCACGTTGGTGGGGAATGCGTCGAGCGACGCGGTGTCGAAATTGACCAGCATCGGGTCGGTGGAGCCTACGGACTCCAGGTCGGCGGCAGGCTCGCCGTCGACGTGGAGCTGCTCGAGGAGGCCCGTGAGGAGGCTTTCGGGGCCGTCCGTGCCTGCATCGGACGCAGCACCGTCGGAGAGGCGAACCTCGCCGACAAGTTCGGCGAGGCAAATCGCCGCGTAGGCAACCTCAGCGCCATGCAGCGCGTCGGCGCAAACTCCATCTGGCGTGCCGGGCTGGCTACGCTTGCCAGGGAGGAAGAGGGTTCCCGTCCAGAGCAGGTCTCCAGACGACGGTGCACCAGGCCCCAAGGTGGGCGCCAAATGTCGGGGGTTGGGTGCGACATATGCCAAAGGATGGCTTATCATGGAGGGGGCGAGTAGAATGTCGCTGGTGCCTGGAAACGGGATAAGGCGAAGACATGCACGCCGGCGAATCTTACCCAGCTTCAGGGCTCTCCGAGGAGATAACACCCCTACTATTGCTCTGCGGGGTCTCCGCATGATCACTATGGCAAAGTGGGTACAAGAGGCTCCTTGAGCTGTTCGGGGTGAGGAAGGAGAAGGGCATGGCTTGCTCTTCTCTCCCTCTATGTGTGTGTCTAAAACTACTAGCTTCCAACCCTTTGCAAGGGTGCCCCGGGGGGTTTATATAGCCTACCCCCCGGGGGTACAACGGTAATCCGGCTGGGTGTGGGTCCAAGCCGTCAGTCTCTAAGTCACCGTCTTCTCCGTCGACTCCTGGGGCCCGCCGACTTGTGGGCCCCGCTGACGGCCCAGCATGGGGCCGACAGCCCTTGTCCGCCGCGGGCGGGTCTTGCCGGCTGCAGATTACTGTAGCTGTGCTTCTAATGACGCGAGCTTGGTCATGGGGTTATGGCAACAGTGCCGCCGCCTGGCGGGCGATCACTGTTGCCATTCCCTGTCTTGTATGATTAATGGCGCGTGGATCCCGCGGGAGGAGCCGGCCGACTCCCGGAGGCCGACTCCATCGGGTCCGTCTTTGGGGTGCTCTCGCCGTCTTCGGTACTCCCGCCGACAGGCGGGTCCCGCCGTATTTGGGTCGTACAGACATGCCAACGTGGGTACAGGAGCCTGCCCACGGTGCTGATGTCAGGGTCGGCATGGCAACAATGCTGCGCCGGACGGAGATCTCCGTCGGTACGGCACCCTGTAGCCATACCTGTCCTTTATGGACTGGGCGGGGATGGGCCGCGAGGCGGCTTCACCCCGTAGTCGTCCTGGCGTGAGGTGGTGAAGGTCGCGGGCCGACTCCTCGTAGCTGGCCTCGCTGGAGGTCGCTGGCTTGGAGTTGGCTTGTCCTGAAGGCGGCCTATGGGACTCGGCCCAGAGGGGTAGCCGGCGACTCTGTTGCCGACTACCTGAAGGCGGCTCTTTGTCTTGGGGTCTTGAGGGGCGCAGTCTGCCCCGAAGTTTTGAAAGGTTCAGGGGCTCGGGTCTGCCTACCCGTAGTCCATTACTCCGACATGAATCATTGTTGTCCTAATGCAATAAAAGAGAGCAGGAGCGAGAGAGTGGGATTGTATCGGAGTGAACAAGGGGTTTTTTCTTGCCTGGCACTTCTGAAGATAGCATTGAGTCTTCATCAGTGTCAACGATCACAACGTCGGTACAATGTCTACCGAGGGGGCACAACACCGGCAAACAGAGAAGAAACACGATCAATGCAATGCACAATATGATGCATGCTATGACATGGCAATATGAATGTGTTTTGAGCTAGTGCAACTAGCAACATGTTAAATGGAGTTGGTTTGAACCCTAGGTTCAAATTCAAACTTCATATGTGAAATTCAAATGCCATTTAATTCATTTGACATGATCAGCAGGTATAAGTTGTTGAAACATGCATGAAAATGGTTCAGATGGAAAGATTGGATTTTTCTGATCATTTTTCGTATATAACTTATTTGATTTGGAGCTATGCTAGAATTACTATGATTTTTAGAAGTTTAGGAAATTTTCTGGATTTTCCTGTAAGAGAATAAATCCATAAAATGATTTACTGCGTCAGCATGACGTCACTGTGATGTCAGCAGTAAACTGACCCTGTCTAGGTCAAACCTGACGTGTGGGGGCCACACGTCAGTGACACAGGGATGTTTAGGTCCCTGACATGTGGGACCAGTCAACGCTGACTTGGCCAAAGTCAAACTGACACGTGGGGTCCGCAAGATTAGTACTAATTTTAACATGAATTAAGCTAACCTAAATGGGCACAGGGGCCCACATGGCAGTGGCTCTGGGGGGGGGGGGGTTAGCGGGGTCATTAGTGCTAACTAAACCGGGATTAGGCTGATGGCTCGTCGTCGGCGAGGTCAGTGGCGGCGGAGCGCGTCGGGTTTCGCCCTCCGGCGGCCAAACGGGCGGCGGTTTGGCTTGGTGTGATGCTGGTGCTCATCCGCATGCAACGGAGCCACCAGCTCGCGCCGGAGAGGACCAGAACAATGGCGGCAAATGGAAGTGCGGTGGCCGGAGTTCGGGCAACAACGGTGTGGGCGGTGCGGGGCACGGGAGGAGCCGTGGGCGGTCGTGTTCGACTCGGGGGAGTGCGGTGAGTGCAACGGTGAGCTCAAACGCGAGCTTGCGTGGCCATAGCTACGATGGCAACATGGCCAGCGGCGGGGAGCTTCGGCTCCGGTGAGAACGAGGGCTACAACGCGCAATCAAGGCGGGGAAGAGAGGGGTTCGAAGCGGTAGCTCACATAGATTTGAATCGAGGCCTCTGCGAGCTCGGGGAGGGGCTGGTGGCAATGAGAGGTTGCCGGCGATCTCGGTGGCCGAACGAAGAGGGAAGTGGCGGTGGCGGTGTTGCAGCGCGTCCGGGGCCTCGTGGCTCGTCGAGGAGGTAGAGGACGAAGTGGCGGAGCTTCTCGGTGCGTCCGTGAGGCGTGGGGTGGCCGGTGGCCGCGGGAACGGCGAGCGGCGCGACGGACGGGTTCGGGCGGCTACGCGTGAGAGAGACAGAGGAGGGGTTGGGGTCCAGGGGAGAGAGGAGAGGTGCAGGGGGGCGAGGGGGAGTGCGTGGCACTCGGGCCTGGCTCCAAAAGCGGAGGAAGCAGGAGGTGGCTCGGGCGTGTGTGCGCGTGCGGCGAGCACGCGCTCTGCCTACTGGCTCGGGGAGGAAGACGACAGGGAAGAGGGCTAGGTGGGCTGGGCCGGCCACTTGGGCCGCCAGGTGGACTGGCCAGGTGGGCTGCCTAGGTGAGTGCCAGGTAAAACTCTCTCTCTGTTAAAATTTGTTTCTTTTTTCTATTGTTTGCCTCTGTTTTGATTTAGTTTAACACCAAATCATTTTTATATAATTCTAAAAATATTTTTGGGCACTTTTGAAATTATTCCCAACAACCCTCAACTAGTTTCAGAATTATTAGAGCATTTAAAATATTTATTGGATTTAAAAGCCCCAATTCAAATACAATATGAGTTAATTCAATAATCCAAATGTCTTGGAAAAATGTGCAACATCTCTGGTTAATGCTTCCAGCATTTTCCAAAATTGGTGAACATTTTTGAAGGCCATTTGGGTTCATTGAAAAATAATTTTAGTTGAACCTATTTGAATTGATTTAGTGCTAGGGCTTGGATCAAACCCCATTTCAAGTTTCATGAAATTTAAACATGATGCATGGATGCAATGCCACTAGTTACAAGCAAACTCTAGGGTTGTGACAACTCACCCCCACTAAACAAGAATCTCGACCCGAGATTCAAGACGTGAGGTAAGAAGACAGAGGGAACACAAAGCTAACACGATCTTCACGATCCAAGTTGCACTTCATATGAACGTTGATAAGATCACCATCTTTGTCTCGATGTCTTGCTCTGAGAACTCCAACCAACATGACAATGAGAGGAAAGGGAAAACTCTAGTAGGATCGATCTTCTTGAAGATCGAACAACTCAAGATCAACTCATGGAGTGAGACATTGAAAACATCTCTCGAGCTGAGACACGAAGCATACATCCAGAGGGATGGAGTGAAACAGATGACGAAGATTCACTAGGTAGGCAACAATTCCACACTTAAGAAGGTGGTGAACGGTTGTCAACGTCACGAGGAGTTGAGTTGCCATGATACCATAATGAGACATCTTAAGGAATATGACTCGCAGAAAAATTCCCTTAAGTGTCAAAAAGAATTACTTTTGATTCAGAGATCATTGAAACTCTTATACCAACCTAAGGCAAATTCACAAACGATCGTTTGACGGAGTACGAAGGAATGGCATACCCAGACTAGAATGGACGATGTGGACTACCTTGTTGAAGACAACGCAATGGGTGATTTTTGCTTATCACCGGAAATGGATGGGACTCATGACAAGTCCACTATTAAAGATGATCTTGGACATCAACTGCTGAGAAGGGCAGCCCATGGGAAATTGGCACAATGCCGGTGCAAGCTGGGAACAAGACGCAACTGTTGGGAATGTTCCAACCATCGTATCTGCCTGAGATTCAGATCCAATTGGTGATGGGATACTTCAGACTCAGCATGTCTGAAAGAAAGTTTGCAACACGATTCGACGAGATGGCGTTGCGAGATTCTCGAGGAATGAACTAAGATAGCAAGCTCCAAAACATGAGCTGGTTCTGCTAAACACATGTGAACACGCTGTCCCAGACAAACATGACCACATAGTAGTCTTATAATAAAACACTACCGAGTTCTCATTAGGAACCATCATTGCGGATATCGAAGTCCTTACATAAGTCCGAATTAGGTCTTAGGATGGAACTTCTTCTCCTTGAACAAATCAATCAGTGGCTTGTTGTGCTAGGAAATACATATGGAATGAAGATGATCAGTCTATCAGACCATAGAATACTTCGCACATGCATGACTGACTTGGAATGGTACCAGAGGAAACAAAAACAACCTTTCTCAAATTCACGGCGGCAACTTGCACCTGATGCACATGAACTTGGAGAAAGTCACCTCTTACACCAAACATATGCTTCATGAACGGAACATGAAGGCATCGTTTACAAAGTTTCCAACACTAGCTCAATGTTTAACACGAATCATGGTGGAGACAAGATGCTGCTAATGGGCTCAACAGCAACTCATCGGAATTTCCATATCACTGGACTTCCACCATCATGTGAACACGGTGATAGCATTGGTCAGACCAAAAGATGTAATGGTGTATGCTCGAGGGATCAACCACGAGTAAAACAACATTACGAACATTGTTGGTTCGGATTTGACTTGACGATAGCCCATACTCAAGTCAAAGTTTGGACAAGATGATATATTCAACAACCGATCACGAGGATCTATCAACGAAGATATCATCTTTCTTCAACACACACACACACACAAAGATAACCCTTTGGAAGTGAACTAAGTTAGACAAGCTTTTATCTCCCAACTCTCCAAGTTGTTGTTTGGCTTAACCAACTAGCTCATGGGTATCCAACACGGATTCTTGGAGAAGGGGTGGTTATAAGAGAACCAACTTGATCACGAACTCAACATAACGATCAGGGAACAACCTGGTAATACCTCCGAGAAGATATTCGGAAAATCACGAACCACCGATATGTTACTAAGCTCAAGATCAATCTTGCTTTTCAGATCAAGACGATGTGATCAAATAAGAAAGGGATTGACACAATCCTAACTCTTTGATCGAAGAGTGCACCAGGAAATACGGACTAGGTAGCATGATCAATCTTAGGATGATGATTCAATAACCAACACGCTAAGAATGAAATTATTGTTCATTAGCTACCAAGCAACGGAGTTGCTAGGAGTATTGATTTCACACATCACGACTCACTTGCCAGCATTCCGGTTACAATAACACGGGAGCCGAGGAATGAACAATGATGGCAAGAAGTATCACTGCATCAAAAATTCATAAGAGATGGTGCAATTCCTATGATATTCTTGGAATAAATAGGGTAATACTCCAAGGTAGAACAGAACTAAAGCTGGTTTGGCATTTTTGATCTGCAGGATACAACTACTTTGACCCCATCCTAGAAATGGATGAGGTACTGGAGTTTGTTTCTCCTAGTCATTCCGGAATAGAATGGCTTGACGGACCACAAGAATAATAGGCATCGATAAACACGATCGCACACATACCCTTGACTATCAATTGACAGATGGGGGTCAGATTACAACTAAAGAGAACAACTCAAAGGAACATATAATTTTCTGCTTTGTGGATGCATAGGTTAGTATGTCGAATCAAGTTCAACAGGTTTCTTCCGGATAACCCATGCAGGAAAGTAGAACTGGCTGATTCACAATTATGAATGGAAAACTCCTCAAGAGTACTCTGATTGTGATCCTTCGGTTCAGCGAGGAACTTCTGCCATAAGCGGTTCATAGTATTTGGAAGATGGAAATACCACGGACCTCGAGGACTATCACAAAGTTACTAATATCCTAAAGGAACTAGCAAACACTATCAACATGAGGTAAGTAGAGTGAATCTTGGGCTTAAGAGCCCAGAAATAGAATGCCTACTAACTAAATGACATCACGGGATGCTTTCGAGAATAATGGCCAGAATCATCACACTAGGAATATAAAGCATGGCTAGACTACTAGATGATCCTCTAAGACACCTATGGTCATAGTAATAGTTCCAACACATATGTCGAGGCAACAGAGTACCTCAACTCACCGATTAGTGTGGTTAATCTGGCCCAAAGGAACATCGAGAACGGAAAGAAGGGATTTGCAAATGCATCAGACTATTTAGAAACCTGGGATGACTCGGACAGCATAACGGCTGTAAATGCTCAAAATGATTTGAGACATCTTGCAAAAATGGTGGCATAAGCACTCGATCATCACAATATCAAGATTCTGAGACCAGCTATGAACATACGGAAGTAGTAAAAACTGAACTGGGATTTGAAACTATCAATTCTATAAGTCTATGGATTAGTAACACGTCATCCTGATAGATAGATGAGAAGGCCTAGTTCTTAATCCCCGTAGAAGAGAAGAGGATGACTCAGATCAGAAGGCCATGAGGTATAAGGAGTAAAAAGAGCCTTACGTTCCCTTCCACAATCAATTCCCTTACATAACTAAAGCATTTCTAGACACAACTTCGACCGTTTTGTCTTGGTAATCCTACAGGCAGTCAGGCTCTGATACCAAAGCTGTCAGGACCCTGATTCCAACTCACATCGATCTGGCCGGTAACACCTCATATCACTTTGCGGCCTCACGCACGGTATTCCCACGGGTGTCGCCTTACCATGGCCCGGGACCGTTTGCGCCTTTTGGCTCACGTATATGATAGTGTCGCTAGCATCCATATGACAGAGAACCCGGGCCGACATGGCTAGTCGTGAACCCAAAGCGACACTAACTCATGGGGACAGGCATACATGAATCACATCGAGCCTGTCGGTCAGCGGCGTGTGAATCCGGGTTGTAGCACTGGGCTAACAGGACGCCGGGAACCCGGGCTATAGCAGGCTAGGCAGGACTCCGGATGTCACCGCGTGACATTTCCCCGAAGGGACAGACACAGGAACAAAGTGACACACATGCCGGCCAGTCAAGTGTCCTGAGCAGTAGTGTTTGGCTAGCAGGACTCCGGTGAACCGGGCTGTAGCGGACTACTATGGCTCAAGGAAGCACTAGACTACATTTCCCCATAAGAGAGGCTGCCAAGGATAAACAACTAGATTGTCGGATCCCACACATACCAAGCATTACAAACATACACACAATATGCTCGATATGTGTAAATACAACATGGCATCACAACATAACTCTACGACTCAAGTATTTATTCATTAGGCTCCGAGGAGCGAGATATTACCAACATGGGTCTCATGACCCAACATTCACAGCATACAAGTCAAAGCACAAACGGAAGATTAACATGTCTGAGTACAGACATCTACAAATGAAAAAGGCTGAGAATCCTGACTATCTACCAGATCCTGCCGAGGGAAGAAGATCGTAGCTGAGGTATCAAGCTAAACGTTGAAGTCCACACGGAACTACTAGCGAGACTGACATCTCTCTGCAAAACATAAAATAGGCAAACATGAGTACAAATGTACCCAGCAAGACTTACATCAGAACTAGCTGCATATGCATCATTATCAACAAAGGGGGGCGGTGGAGTTTGACTGCAGCAAGCCAGCTTTGACTCGGCTGCTATCCTGAACTACGACTGGAAGTAACTCTTTTGAGGTGGCGCACACGAGTCCACATATTCACCATATCAATACACCACTATGGATCCGCTCCCGTCTCCCTACGAGAACGCCATCCATAGCACTCACGCTTATCTTGCGTATTTTGGGGCAATCCACTGCCGACTGCGGTGTTCTCTTTCACCCAGCGCCTGTGAGGGAGGGCCACCGACCCCTTATTCCTCGCTGCCGTATGTAGTGTGGGCAGATCCGGCCTCCTGCCGCACGCCTTGCCACATCCTGACGACCCTAAGGTATAAGTTTCTTTGAAACTATCGTTGCTCAAGCTGCATGTGGATCTTTTTCGATCTGTAGTCGAATCTAGGTCTTGGTTGAAAGAGGAAATAAAGGTGTGGTGGGGTGGAGCATGAATCTAGGACATGGTTCAATGAGGAAAGGAGGGAGGAAATGTAGTATAGACTTGCTATCCAGCCGCTTTGTTGGTCGAAAAGGGAAAAAGGGGGTAACCCAGTACACACATCTGTAAGGAACCGATCTCTTTGTTGAAAAGGGAAGGAAGCTGGGGGGTCGGGTAGTTTGTGCTGGACTAGATTTGCTGCCCTCACATAGGAAAAAAAGTTCAAAGAGAACAAATATGGGACCAACATAGATATGCTGCTTGGCTACATACTCTGCATCACCCATTTATACGTGTGGACGCATGTCAGGACCCCGATTCCAAGTCACATCGATCTAGCCGGTAACACCTCATATCACTTTGCGGCCTCACGCACGGTATTCCCACGGGTGTCGCCTTACCATGGCCCGGGACCGTTTGCGCCTTTTGGCTCACGTATATGATAGTGTCGCTAGCATCCATATGACAGAGAACCCGGGCCGACATGGCTAGTCGTGAACCCAAAGCGGCACTAACTCATGGGGATAGGCATACATGAATCACATCGAGCATGTCGGTCAGCAGCGTGTGAATCCGGGCTGTAGCACTGGGCTAACAGGACTCCGGGAACCCGGGCTGTAGCAGGCTAGGCAGGACTCCGGATGTCACCGCGTGACATTTCCCTGAACGGACACACACAGGAACGAAGTGAAACACATGCCAGCCAGTCAAGTGTCCTGAGCAGTAGTGCTGGGCTAGCAGGACTCTGGTGAACCAGGCTGTAGCGGACTACTATGGCTCAAGGAAGCACTAGACTACATTTCCCCATAAGAGAGGCTGCCAAGGATAAACAATTAGATTGTCGGATCCCACACATACCAAGCATTATAAACATACACACAATATGCTCGATATGTGTAAATACAACATGGCATCACAACATAACTCTACGACTCAAGTATTTATTCATTAGGCTCCGAGGAGCGAGATATTACAAACATGGGTCTCATGACCCAACATTCAGAGCATACAAGTCAAAGCACAAACGGAAGCTTAACATCTGAGTACAGACATCTACAAATGAAAAAGGCTAAGAAGCCTGACTCTACCAGATCCTGCCGAGGGCACAAGATCGTAGCTGAGGTATCAAGCTAAACGTCGAAGTCCACACGGAACTACTAGCGAGACTGACATCTCTCTGCAAAACATAAAATAGGCAAACGTGAGTACAAATGTACCCAGCAAGACTTACATCAGAACTAGCTACATATGCATCATTATCAACAAAGGGGGGTGGTGGAGTTTGACTGCAGCAAGCCATCTTTGACTCAGTGGCTATCCTGAACTACGACTGCAAGTAACTCTTATGAGGTGGCGCACACGAGTCCACATATTCACCATATCAATACACCATTATGGATCCGCTCCCGTCTCCCTACGAGAATGCCATCCATAGCACTCACGCTTATCTTGCGTATTTAGAGTATCCACTTTCACTTGTCTATGAACTGTACAGGCAACCCAGAAGTCCTTTACCGTGGACGCGGCTATTCGAATAGATCATTTATAACCCTGTAGGGGTGTACTTCTTCACACACGCTCTCGCCACTTACCACAACGTACACGTCGTGTATTTCGGCAACCTTCAAGCGGAATCCTGGCGAGGGAGTCGGCCACGGCCTACCTAAACTCTCAAGTCTCTAGTCCAGGTTTATCGCCTATTCAGGTTCCATCCGCAGGGAGTCCGGCCGAGGTATCCACATACGGCCCCGAATGATGTGAGCAGGGTTCCCGAGACACCAAACGGGCGCCCGGTACACCGTGCCACGGTGTATCTACCGCATCATAGCCCACCCCTAGGGTCAGCGCTACGCACGGCCTCCAACACATATCCTATAAACACTAGAAAGTAGTTGCAACTCCTGGACAGAGAACAAGGGTGGTTAAGAAGCCGAGAGAGTCAATTAAGGATCCCAATGTGTGGTAGTAACTGTTCATGGATCACAAACACAGAACTCAGTTCCTGAGGACGGTTTCAATGAGACAACCCACCATGTACTCCTACATGGCCTCTCACCGCTACCTTTACCAAATCGTGTTCACACACTTAGCTCACACATAGTAGGACATGTTTACACACCTCCGAGTCATCCCCGATGAATCAGACCTGACTCAACTCTAAGCAGTAGCAGGCATGACAAACAAGCATGAATGAGTAGGCACATAGGGGCTCAAACAACTCCTACTCATGCTAGTGGGTTTCATCTATTTACTATGGAAATGACAGGTCATGTAGAGGAAAAGGGGTTCAACTGCCGCAACAAGTAACAGATCAATCGTTTTTGTCCTAATGCAATAAAAGAGAGCAGGAGCGAGAGAGTGGGATTGTATCAAAGTGAACAAGGGGGTTTTGCTTGCCTGGCACTTCTGAAGATAGCATTGAGTCTTCATCAGTGTCAACGTGGTACAACGTCTACCGAGCGGGAACAACACCGGCAAACAGAGAAGAAACACGATCAATGCAATGCACAATATGATGCATGCTTTGACATGGCAATATGAATGTGTTTTGAGCTAATGCAACTAGCAACATGTTAAATGGAGTTGTTTTGAACCCTAGGTTCAAATTCAAACTTCATATGTGAAATTCAGCAGGTATAACTTGTTTAAACATGCCTGAAAATGGTACAGATGGAAATATTGGATTTTTATGATCATTTTTCATATATAACTTATTTGATTTGGAGCTACGGTTGAATTACTATGATTTTTAGAAGTTTAGGCAATTTTCTGGATTTTCTTGTAAAAGAATAAATCCAGAAAATATTTACTGCGTCAGCATGACGTCACTATGATGTCAGCAGTCAACTGACCCGGTCCAGGTCAAACCTGACATGCGAGGGCCACACGTCAGTGAAACAGGGCTGTTTAGGTCGCTAACATGTGGGACCAGTCAACGCTGACTTGGCCAAAGTCAAACTGACACGTGGGGTCCGCAAGATAAGTACTAATTTTAACATGAATTAAGCTAACCTAAACGGGCACAGGGGCCCACATGGCAGTGGCTCTGGGGGGGGGGTTGCGGGGTCATTAGTGCTAACTAAACCGGGATTAGGCCGACGGCTCGTCGCCGGCGAGGTCAGTGACGGCGGAGCGCGTCGGGTTTTGCCCTCCGGCGACCAAACGGGCGGCGGTTTGGCTTGGCGTGATGCTGGTGCCCGTCCGCACGCAACGGAGCCACCAGCTCGCGCCGGAGAGGACCAGAACAACGGCGGCGAAGGGAAGTACGGTGGCCGGAGTTCGGGCAACAACGGTGTGGGCGGTGCGGGGCACGGGAGGAGCCGTGGACGGTCGTGTTCGACTCGCGGGAGTGCAGTGGGTGCAACGGTGAGCTCGAACGCGAGCTTGCGTGGCCGTAGCTACGATGGCAACATGGCCGGCGGCGGGGAGCTTCAGCTCCGGTGAGAACGAGGGCTACAAGGCGCAATCGAGGCGGGGAAGAGACGGGTTCGAAGCGGTAGCTCACATAGAGTTGAACGGAGGCCTCGGCGAGCTCGGGGAGGGGCTGGTGGCGACGAGAGGTTGCCGGCGATCTCGGTGGCCGAACGAAGAGGGCAGCGACGGTGGCGGTATTGCAGCGCGTCCGGGGTCTCGTGGCTCGTCGAGGAGGTAGAGGATGAAGTGGCGGAGCTTCTGGGTGCGTCGATGAGGCGTGGGGTGGCTGGTGGCCGCGGGAACGGCGAGCGGCGCGACGGCCGGGTTCGGGCGGCTACGCTTGAGAGAGACAGAGGAGGGGTTGGGGTCCAGGGGAGAGAGGAGAGGTGCAGGGGGACGAGGGGGAGTGCGTGGCACTCGGGCCTGGCTCCAGAAGCGGCGGAAGTAGGAGGTGGCTCGGGCGCATGTGCGCGTGCGGCGAGCACGCGCTCTGCCTACTGGCTCGAGGAGGAAGACGACAGGGGAGAGGGCTAGGTGGGCTGGGCCGGCCACTTGGGCCGCCAGGTGGACTGGCCAGGTGGGCTGCCTAGGTGAGTGCCAGGTAAAACTCTCTCTCTCTGTTAAAATTTGTTTCTGTTCTGTATTGTTTGCCTGTGTTTTGATTTAGTTTAACACCAAATCATTTTTATATAATTCTGAAAATATTTTTGGGCACTTTTGAAATTATTCCCAACAGCCCTCAACTAGTTTCAGAATTATTAGAGCATTTAAAATATTTATAGGATTTAAATGCCCCAATTCAAGTACAATATGAGTTAATTCAATAATCCAAATGTCATGGACAAATGTGCAACATCTCTGGTTACTGTTTCCAGCATTTTCCAAAAATGGTGAACATTTTTGAAGGCCATTTGGGTTCATTGAAAACTAATTTTAGTTGAACCTATTTGAATTGATTTAGTGCTAGGGCTTGGATCAAACTCCATTTCAAGTTTCATGAAATTTAAACATGATGCATGGATGCAATGCCACTAGTTACAAGAAAACTCTAGGGCTGTGACAACGCACATGGTGCTAGCATGTCCCATACAGCTATTTTGCTGTTGTTAATCTAAGAATGCCGCCCGAAAATTGAAGCAATGCCACTGTTAAAGGTAAATTACATTTTTTAACGAATGTTGTTTCAAGAGAATGTCTCTATTAATATGAATCAATGCAACCGTTTTAGAAATGCTACTATCCTACTTTGTTTTCCATCCAAGATAAGTTAGATGCTTCTTTCTGTCACCGTTTGTTTCATCCTCCTTTATCGGGAAGTAATTGTTTCCTTTTTGCCTCTGTTAAAACAGGGGTATTGATTCAACTTGTTGCTATTGCGACATTTTGCTTCGCTACTCGAAACACTTATGTTTTAAGAGTGTTTTGTGCAGTTCAACTTGAATGTCAAACCGGTGACTTTGCTTAATTTTGGTGGAACTGCACAAAAGGAGATCGAGATTTGTTTCCAGTCTTCGTGCCGAGTTGTTTCAAATCTTGGTCTCAACCACATGATGTGCAGTGTGCTTTGAGATGTTGTGGTACTTGTTTTGGTAATGTTTTAAATAAATGTTGAATTGAAGCTATTGTATTGCTGACTTTTCCCATTAAGTAGTGAACAAAAATGGGACCAACCCAGACATGATGCTTGTTTCTTTGTTACAACAAATTCAGCATCGCCCCCTTTATAAGCCAGTAATTGATGCCACTCTCGGAATTAACTACTGAATCTTATTTCGAAACTGCAACACTTGTTAGGGAATGGCGGGATTACCATTTTTGTGGCCGCATGTTTCAACCTCCTTTATTAGCCAGTAATTGATTGCTTTTTTGCCTTTGTTTAAACAGGGATATCTATTCAACTTGTTGCTATTGCGACATTTTGCTTCGCTGCGCGAAACACTTTGCTTGATTTGCGTGCAACTACACAAAACGATATTGGATTTCCTATTCGTGTTGGCAGATTCGTATTTTATCCTGGTGTTCTCATGAAAGGTCAATACAGGCCTTCATCCACATGATTGTGCAGTGTGCTTTGAGATGTTGTGCTACTTGTATTGGTACTATTTTAAATAAATGTTGAATTGAAGCTATTGTATTGCTGTCTTTTCCCATTAAGTAGTGAACAAAAATGGGACCAACCCAGACATGATGCTTGTTGCTTTGTTACAACAAACTCTGCATCACCCCCTTTATAGGTAGATGGAAGCACATATTGTTGTTGCGCCCACTATCCCTTGGAACTGTTTATGCTTTTCGTTCATCTAATGCCGCTGGTAAAATTAAGCAATGCCACTCTCAGAATCAATTAACTACTGAATCTTAGTTCAAAACTATAACACTTGTTAGGAATGGTACTATCCTGCTTTGTAGTTCTTTCTACATGTTTAACCAAGGTATTGTTAAGATAATGTCTCTGTTAAAATGAATCAGTTGCATTGTTTTAGGAATGGTACTTTTCTGCTTTATCGTTCTTTATACATGTTGAAACAAGGCATTGTTAAGATAATGTCTCAGTCAATATGAATGAATCACACTGATGGAGAATTGCTACTCTCCTGCTTTGTTTCCCATTAAGACAAGTCATCAACCGTTATTTCTCAGTAATTGTTTCCCTTATACCTATTGTTACTTATAAGGATATCAAAATTAAAGCTCGGTTTTATTCCGACTTCGATTTTAGTTGAACTGCACAAAAGGAGCCAATGTGTCCAAGGCAAACTGCTACGTTACTGGGTCCAGTTGGTCGTTCCAGTTTGCAGAAAGAAGCAGTCACTGTTTGCGGTACATTACAGAAGGAATAACCGAGAAGCTTTACAGAGTATTATTAGACACCGGTGACATGACTAGTCTGCAGAGACCATTGGCAATTTAACACCACGTGGAGTGCCCTAGGAAAAAAGTGCCCAAACAAGTACAAGAAGCTACGACAGGACTCCACGATCATAGGAATTACATATTTTGAATGGGAAAAGCTTGTCGAAGTTTAATTATTGATGTTAGCAAGAAGACGTTAGTTTAATATATTGGAATTGGAAAACCTTGTCAAAATTTGCTCATTGATGTTAGCCAGAAGACATGCATTTGATATTTTTGAGTGGGACACCCTTGCTGTGAGCAGTGTCGAGTGTTTTTTCCTATTCCTGTGTTCAGTTTAGAAGTAAATAGTTACTCTGCTAAGATATTCCTGTGTTAAGAGTTTGTTCTGAATATTGTCTATGTAATGCCAGGCCTTGTGTTTGAGTGCAAAGTTGTGGCCGCTTGTAAAACTAACGCTTGTAAATTAAAGCAGATGGTCTCGGGCGAAGGCGCTTGGTTGGTTGATTTCGACTAGTAAAATATCGGAAGTACTTCACACACGATACAAACGCCGAACGACACTCGGACGATTGCTAATCCAGCCGTTAGCTGCTATTTCAGCCTTGCCCATGGATGGCATGATACGCACGTCGTGCATGTATCGTCTGGTAATGTCGTCCATATAGCAGTGCTCGTAAAATATACACTGGTCCCTCAAATTACACGCGTAACCCGCCGGTTTTACTTACAGACCTCGGGCCCTCGGTTTCATTACGCCTGTATTTTACACGTTGTTTCCGATGACGAGTAAATTACACTTGTATGTTAATACATGTTTGAAATAAATTAGAGCTCCCAAGTGCGGCCTTACCGTTTCATGTCGTCTCAGTTTCTCGAAGGTGCTCATAGGTGTCCGATAATCCTGGCTTCCTGAATGAGCAGCGGGCGCTGTATCAGACCTCCGTAGGGCTCGCGAGGCCCTCTCCGTTGTCCTTCGAGTTGTTGCGCTCGCCGTGGCGCCGAGCATTATTAACGTGGTCAACGAACATGAGGATTCGGGAGATGACTTTATTTTGACTGGATGACACTAGGGACCCACTAGGGCCATAGCCGTACATACGCAAGTGCCTCCTTATTATGTACAACTATTTTTTTTGCTTTCTCCTAGTTTCCTGACATCACGGTCCCACACCATTGTCAACCTATGTAGTCAATATAAACGAGAGAATTGCACAAGGTGCAGCCGACAGCTGGGACCAAGCAGCTCAAGCAGTATTTGTGTTTTTGAGGCATGAGCACTGCAGAGTTTTTCTTGGCGGTGATTTCGTTGTTGTTCAGAGGAGTGCATGGTATTAACTGGGTGGGCTGTGGCCCGTCTAGCCCAGGCCAGATATCCAGCCCAGATATTAATTTTTTCAAGAAGAAAATGGCTAGCCCAGCTATACGTCTTTTTGAGGAATACCCAGGCAAGGTCAACTTGTTATTCTCCGCCCCGCTGGGCTGCAAATCTTTCCAAGGAGGGATGCATTAGGCTTAACATGAAAATGGGCTTTAAAAATAATAAATGGGATGTAATTATAAAAACTGGGCAGTAACTATAAAAAATGCACCAAACACAAAATTAGTTTATAAAATATTATTTATGGATTTTGAAAATCTTAAATTTTCATTGTTGCATGCGCAATGTCTTATTGGATTTTTACGTAATACAAATTTATATTTAATCTGACTAGAAATTTCAGGATAAAAATATTTCGGATCCCATCAAAATGTGGGAAATTTTATTGAATTCTGTCTTCAACGGTTGGTTGAAATTATTAATCGTTGTCCTAGCTAGAAAATGGGTTGTACTTTTAACAAACTGTAAATGGGCTGTTGTAAATTCCATTAGGATTCAAAAATGGGTTGTACATTCTTACAAAATGCAAATGGGCTATAAGTTCTCTGTCACACACTTGTGGGCCTACTAAGTGACGCGTCCCCTAAAAAAAATAAGTTGACGCATATGCAAGGCTTTGTCAACTTATTATAGTCAACACACGTTTCTAGCAGCAGTGGCTGTTGGATGTCTATCCAACGGATGTCGTGCTTCTTCTTCAATCTCGGATATTCTTAGCTTTGGCCACCAAAAAAATGATTCCTCCCCCTGGCATCTGGGGTGCACCGTTTCGGAGGCTGACCTATGGGCCTACTAAGTTGGAGCGTACCAAGGGCTTTGTCAACTTAGTCAATATAAACAATTCTAGCTTCAGTGACCGTACGATGTCCATCCAACGGTTGTAGTGCTTCTTCAACCTCTGGTCTTCTTGGTCCAGCCGCCCAAAGCAACGCGGTCCTGCCGCCTGCTCCTGCTTCCCGTGGCCAGCTGTGCTGCCGCGGAGGCCTGTCCGCCCCCATACTACTCCCACCGCTGGCCAAGCCATCCCTCCACTCACCCACACCCCCTGTTATTCTGCGGCGACGGCAACCTCACAACACAGCCGAACCAGTGAACCCTCGTACTCCTCTCCGCGCGGGCTTCCACTGCTGTGTCTTCCCCGGCTCCGCGTCATCCCCTTCCTAGGCGTTGCCGTCGTCTACCGCCCTGGTGCTCTCGGTGCGGCGTGGTCAACGTGGTCAACGACCGACTTCCATTGGAAGAGTACTGTACATGGAGAGGCTGACAGCTGGGTCCACAGCGGCCGCAAGGAAGTGCCTCCTTATTACGCGCAAAATAATTATTCCTCCACCTGACAACAGGGACCCACTGGACGGGCCACCTTATTTCGCAAAAAAAAGTTTCCCCCCTGACTGTTGGGACCCACCGGACGGGCCACCGTATTTCGCGAAAAAACGTTCCCCTTGCTGTCAGCTCGGAACCACTAGAAGTGCCTCTTTATTACGCACAAAAAAAATGAATATTCCCCCTGCTAGCTGGGACCCACCTTGGTGGGAGGCTGACTTGTGGGCCTACTAAGTTGACGGGGACGGAGGGCTTTGTCAACTTAGTCAATATGAACGATTCTAGCTCCAGTGACCGTACGATGTCCATCTGATACGTCTCCGTCGTATCTATAATTTTTGATTGTTCCATGCCAATATTCTACAACTTCCATATACTTTTTGGCAACGTTTTATACTATTTTTGGGACTAACATATTGATCCAGTGCCCAGTGTCAGTTCTTGTCTCTTGCATGTTTTTTGTTTCTCAGAATATCCATATCAAACGGAGTCCAAACGGGATAAAAACGGATGGAGCTTATTTTTTACAAAATATGGAAAATTTGAAAGGAAAATCAATGCGAACCAGTGCCCGAGGTGGTCACGTAGCAGGGGGGGGGCGCAACGGTGAAACAGAGCCAGAACAGAACACAGAAACAGAGAGATAGATCCAATCTCGGAGGGGCTCTCGCCCCTCCGACGCCATGGGAGCCAAGGACCAGAGGGGAAACCCTCCTTCCCATCTAGGGAGGAGGTCAAGGAAGAAGAAGAATAAGGGGGGCTCTCTCCCCCTTGTTTCCGGTGGCGCCGGAGCGCTGCCGGGGGCGGTCATCATCACCGCGATCTTCACCAACACCACCGTCATCTTCACCAACATCTCCATCACCTTCCCCCCTCTATCTACGGCGGTCCACTCTCCCGCAACCTGCTGTACCCTCTACTTGAACATGGTGCTTTATGCATCATATTATTTTCCGATGATGTGTTGCCATCCTATGATGTCTGAGTAGATTTTCATTGTCCTATCGGTTATTGATGAATAGCTATGGTTGGTTTAAATTGCATGTTTTATTATTGGTGCTGTCCTATTGTGCCCTCCATGTCGCGCAAGCGTGAGGGATTCCCGCTGTAGGGTTTGCAATATGTTTATGATTTGCTTATGGTGGGTTGCGTGAGTGACAGAAGCACAGAGCCGAGTAAGTAGATTGTTTGCGTATGGGATAAAGGGGACTTGATACTTTAATGCTATGGTTGGGTTTTACCTTAATGAATCTTTAGTAGTTGCGGATGCTTTCTAGAGTTCCAATCACAAGTGCATATGATCCAAGTAGAGAAAGTATGTTAGCTTATGCCTCTCCCTCAAATAGAATTGCAATAGTGATTACTGGTCTAGTAACGTAGTCAGTTGCCTAGGGACAATTTCACAACTCCTACCACCACTTTTCCGCACTCGCTATATTTACTTTATTGCTTCTTTATCTAAACAGCCCCTAGTTTATATTTACGTGTTCTTTATTATCTTGCAAACCTATCCTACAACACCTACAAAGTACTTCTAGCTTCATACTTGTTCTAGGTAAAGCGAACGTCAAGCGTGCGTAGAGTTGTATCGGTGGTCGATAGAACTTGAGGGAATATTTGTTCTACCTTTAGCTCCTCATTGGGTTCGACACTCTTACTTATCGAAAACGGTTGCGATCCCCTATACTTGTGGGTTATCCCCTGAGAAAACCTCATTTAATTTGGTAATGGGAGTAATGTTGGATCAACATGAATACTTTAGGGATTATCGCTTAACTCAAAAAGGGAAATTATTATGGGATCAAATTTATATATTTAAGTGGTATGCTAGACAACTATGCTCGGAATATGATTATACTTGTTGCTCTAGGATAAATTCTCCACACCTTCCATTTTCACGCAAATTTAATGATAATGAAACCTTAGCTTCTTATGCTAATGGTATATACGATTACTATGATGTGGAACAAATAGAATAATTTGTTGCTTTTATGGGTGCTTATGAAATTGAATCCATGTTTAAAGAGTTTGAGGATTTTGATGATGCTTGTTATATATCTGAAAATTTAGCTATCCTTAAATATTGTTATGAGAATTATGAATATAATGCCTATATTAATGCACTTATTAAGAAAGTCTCTGCTATCCAAGAAGAGATTAATATTTTGCAGGATCTATGGAAGAAGAAATTGATGAAACTGTGAGCTCATTGGATGAAAAAGATGATGAGGAGAGCGAAGAGAAAAAGGAGGAAGAGTGGATTGATCACCCGTGCCCACCTTCTTATGAGAGTAACTCTTCAACTTATACATTGTTTAATTCCCCTTCGTGCTTACCGAAGGATGATTGCTATGATGACTATTATGATCCCATTGGTTCTCTTGAAATATCCCTTTTTGATTATGCTTGCTATGATTATGGCCAAGATGCCAATATGAATTATGCTTATGGAGATGAACTTGCTATAGTTCCTTATGTTAAACATGAAATTGTTGCTATTGCACCCACGGATGATAGTCCCATTATCTTTTTGAATTCTCCCGATTATACTATATCGGAGAAGTTTGCACTTATTAAGGATTATATTGATGGGTTGCCTTTTACCGTTGCACATGATGATTTTGATAGATATAATATGCATGTGCTTGCTGCTCCTACTTGCAATTAGTACGAGAAAGGAACTATATCTCCACCTCTCTATGTTTCCAATACAATAAAATTGCAAGAAACTGTTTATACTATGCATTGGCCTTTACTATGTATGCATGAATTGTTCTTTTATGACATGCCGATGCATAGGAAGAGAGTTATACTTCGTCATTACATGACATATGTTGCTTTGTGCTCACTACTAAATTACAAATCATTGCTAATTAAAATTGGCTTTGATATACCTTGAGATCCGGGTGCATTCATTACTTGAGCACTATATGCCTAGCTTAATGGCTTTAAAGAAAGCGCTGCCAGCGAGACAACCCGAAAATTTTAGAGAGTCTTTTGTTTCTGCTGAGTGCTTTCATATAGTTTAAAAACAACAAATATAAAGAGGGGAACCCAAAACTTTTTCAAAAAGGAAAGCGAAAGTGAGAAAGACAAGCATTGTTGAAGTGGGAGAGCTCCTTGAACTTTGTTCATGCTCACAACAACTTTGATTACAGAAACCTTTCAACAAAAATAATTATCCCCTTGTACAATTCCATTGTATTATAAAAATAATGTGCCAAGGTTTGCCTTTAGGATGTTTACAATGCTTGTTGGTTTGTATGGTGCAGGACAGAAACTTTGGCTGTAGTGCGTGAATTTTAGTTTTTTACTGGAACGTCAAATGGTTCTGATTCTTTTTGCACTGTCTTACTGTACAAATTGTTTATTTTCCTAATTGTGGCAGAATTTTTCAAGTATCAGAAGTATGGTGAATGTTCAGATTTCTACAAACTGTTCTGTTTTAGACAGGTTCTGTTTTCGATGCATTGTTTGCGTGTTTTGATGAAACTATCAATTTATATCAGTGGATTAAGCCATGAAAAATTTATATTTCAGTAGGCGCAATGCAAAAACAAAATATGAATTGGTTTGCAACAGTACTTAGAGTGGTGATTTGCTTTATTATACTAACGGATCTTACCGAGTTTTCTGTTGAAGTTTTGTGTGGATGAAGTGTTCGATGATTGAGAAGGTTTCAATGTGAGAAGAAGGAAGAGAGGCAAGAGCTCAAGCTTGGGGATGCCCGAGGCACCCCAAGTAAATATTCAAGGAGACTCAAGCGTCTAAGCTTGGGGATGTTGGGAAGGCATCCCCTCTTTCTTCAACAAGTATCAATATGTTTTCGGATTCGTTTCGTTCATGCATTATGTGCAAATCTTGGAGCGTCTTCTACATTTAGTTTTCATTTTTATTTTATTCACCATGCTGGTATGAGATAGTCCTTGGTTGATTTATAGAATGCTCTTTGAACTTCACTTATATTCTTTGAGTATGGCTTTATAGAATGCATCATGTGCTTCACTTATATCATTTGAAGTTTGGATTGCGTGTTTCTCTTTACTTAGACAACCGCCATTTGTAGAATGCTCTTTTGCTTCACTTATATTTGTTAGAGCTTGGGCATATATTTTGTAGAAAGAATTAAAACTCTCTTGCTTCACTTATATCTATTTAGAGAGATGACAAGAACTGGTCATTCACATGGTTAGTCATAAAATCCTACATAAACTTGTAGATCGCTGAATATGATATGTTTGATTCCTTGCAATAGTTTTGCGATATAAAGATGGTGATATTAGAGTCATGCTAGTTGAGTAATTGTGTAATTGAGAAATACTTGTGTTGAGGTTTGCAAGTCCCGTAGCATGCACGTATGGTGAACCGTTATGTAACAAATTTGGAGCATGAGGTGTTTTTTGTTTGCCTTCCTTATGAGTGGTGGTCGGGGACGAGCGATGGTCTTTTCCTACCAATCTATCCCCCTAGGAGCATGCGAGTAGTACTTTGTTTTGATGACTAACCGATTTTTGCAATAAGTATGTGAGTTCTTTATGAATAACGTTGAGTCCATGGATTATACGCACTCTCACCCTTCCATCATTGCTAGCCTTTTCGGTACTGTGCATTGCCATTTTTCACCTCGAGAGTTGGTGCAAACTTCGCCGGTGCATCCAAACCCCGTGATACGATACGCTCTATCATAGATAAGCCTCATTATATCTTCCTCAAAATAGCCACCATACCTACCTATCATGGCATTTCCATAGCCATTCCGAGATATATTGCCATGCAACTTCCATCATCATCATATACATGACTTGAGCATTCATTGTCATATTACTTTGCATGATCGTAAGATAGCTAGCATGATGTTTTCATGGCTTGTCCGTTTTTTGATGTCATTGCTACGCTAGATCATTGCACATCCCGGTACACCGCCGGAGGCATTCATATAGAGTCATATCTTTGTTCTAGATATCAAGTTGTAATATTGAGTTGTAAGTAAATAAAAGTGTGATGATCATCATTATTAGAGTATTGCCTCATCCAAAAAAAGAAGAGAGGCCAAAGAAGCCTAAATAAAAAAATGGGGCCAAAGAAACCCGCAAAAAAAGAAAAAGAAAAAAAAAGAAAATAAATAAAGAGGGGCAATGTTACTATCTCTTTTTCCACACTTGTGCTTCAAAGTAGCACCATGTTCTTCATGTAGTGAGTCTCATATCTTGTGCTTCAATGTAGCACCATGTTCTTCATATAGATTGTCTCCTATGTTGTCACTTTCATATACTAGTGGGAATTTTCATTATAGAACTTGGCTTGTTTATTCCAACAATGGGCTTCCTCAAATGCCCTAGGTCTTCATGAGCAAGCAAGTTGGATGCACACCCACTTAGTTTCAGTTTAAGCTTTCATACACTTATAGCTCTAGTGCATCCGTTGCATGGAAGTCCCTACTCCTCACATTGATATCTATTAATGGTCATCTCCATAGCCCCTTGATACGCCTATGTTGATGTGAGACTTTCTGCTTTTTTGTCTTCTCCACATAACCCCCACCATCATATTGTATTCCACCTATAGTGCTATGTCCATGGCTCACGTTCATGTATTGCGTGAAAGTTGAAAAGGTTTGAGAACGTCAAAAGTATGAAACAATTGCGTGGCTTGTCATCGGGGTTGTGCATGATGTGAATATTTTGTGTGGTGAAGATGGAGCATAGCTAGACTATATGATTTTCTAGGGATGAGCTTTCTTTGGCTAGGTTATTTTAATAAGACATATTTGCTTGGTTGGTATGCTTGAAGTATTATTGTTTTTATGTCAAAGGATAGACTATTGCTTTGAATCACTCGTGTCTTAATATTCATTCCATGATTAGACATATGATCAAGATTATGCTAGGTAGCATTCCACATCAAAAATTATCTTTTTTATCATTTACCTACTCGAGGACGAGCAGGAATTAAGCTTGGGGATGCTGATACGTCTCCGCCGTATCTATAATTTTTGATTGTTTCATGCCAATATTCTACAACTTCCATATACTTTTTGGCAACTTTTTATACTATTTTTGGGACTAACATATTGATCCAGTGCCCAGTGCCAGTTCCTGTCTGTTGCAGGTTTTTGGTTTCGCATAATATCCATATCAAACGGAGTCCAAACGGGATAAAAACGGACAGAGCTTATTTTTGGAAAATATGGAAAATTTGGAAGGAAAATCAACACGAACCAGTGCCCGAGGTGGTCACGACGCAGGGGCGCGCGCCTGCCCCCTGGGCGTGCCCCTACCCTCATGAGCCCACCGTAAGGCGGTTGATGCTCTTCTTTTGCCGCAAGAAAGCTAATATTCGGAAAAAAAATCACGGCGAAGGTTTCAGGCCAATCGGAGTTACGGATCTCCATATATACGCGAAACGTTGAAACAGAGCCAGAACACAACGCATAAACAGAGAGATAGATCCAATCTCGGAGGGGCTCTCGCCCCTCCCACGCCATGGGAGCCAAGGACCAGAGGGGAAACCCTCCTCCCATCTAGGGAGGAGGTCAAGGAAGAAGAAGAAGAAGAAGGGGGGGGGGGCTCTCTCCCCCTTGCTTCCGGTGGCGCCGGAGTGCTGCCGGGGGCCATCATCATCACCGCGATCTTCACCAACACCACCGTCATCTTCACCAACATCTCCATCACCTTCCCCCCTCTATCTACAGCGGTCCACTCTCCCGCAACCCGCTGTACCCTCTACTTGAACATGGTGCTTTATGCTTCATATTATTTTCCGATGATGTGTTGCCATCCTATGACGTCTGGGTAGATTTTCGTTGTCCTATCGGTGATTGATGAATTGCTATGATTGGTTTTAATTGCATGTTTTATTATTGGTGTTGTCCTATTGTGCCCTCCGTGTCGCACAAGCGTGAGGGATTCCCACTGTAGGGTTTGCAATATGTTTATGATTTGCTTATGGTGGGTGGCGTGAGTGACAGAAGCACAGACCCGAGTAAGTAGGTTGTTTGCGTATGGGATAAAGGGGACTTGATACTTTAATGCTATGGTTTGGTTTTACCTTAATGAATCTTTAGTAGTTGCGGATGCTTTCTAGAGTTCCAATCATAAGTGCATATGATCCAAGTAGAGAATGTATGTTAGCTTATGCCTCTCCCTCAAATAGAATTGCAAAAGTGATTACCGGTCTAGTAACGTAGTCAGTTGCCTAGGGACAATTTCACAACTCCTACCACCACTCTTCCACACTTGCTATATTTACTTTATTGCTTCTTTATCTAAACAGCCCCTAGTTTATATTTACGTGTTCTTTATTATCTTGCAAACCTATCCTACAACACCTACAAAGTACTTCTAGTTTCATACTTGTTCTAGGTAAAGCGAACATCAAGCGTGCGTAGAGTTGTATCGGTGGTCGATAGAACTTGAGGGAATATTTGTTCTAACTTTAGCTCCTCGTTGGGTTCGACACTCTTACTTATCGAAAACTGTTGCGATCCCCTATACTTGTGGGTTATCACCATCCAACGGCCATAGTGCTTCTTAAACCTCTGGTCTTCTTGCTCCTGCCTCCCATGGCCGGCTGTGCTGCCACGGAGGCCTCACCACCCCCTACTATTCCCACCGCTGGCCAGGCCCTGCGGCGATGGCAGCCTCACACCGCAGCCGAACGAGTGAACCCTCATACTCCTCTCCGCGTGGGCATCCACTGCCGCGTCTTCACCGGCTCCGCGTCGTCCCCTTCGTAGGCCTCGCCGTCGTCCACCACCTTGGTGCTCTCGGCGCGGCGTGGTCAACGTGGTCAAGGAACGACTTCCATCGGACGTGGACTGTACGTGGAGAGGCTGACAGCTGGGTCCACGGCCGCAGCAAGGAAGTGCCTCCTTATTACGCGGAAAATAATGATTCCTCCACCTGACAGCAGGGACCCACCGGATGGGCCACCGTATTTCTTGAAAAAAACGTTTCCCTCCTGACTGCTGGGACCCACCAGCTACACCTTCGCACGCAAGGAAGTGCGTCTGGGCAAAAAAAACGATTCGCCCGCCTGACTGCTGGGACCCACCAGCTACATCTTCGCATGCAAGCAAGTGTGTCCGGGCAAAAAAAAAAACCAAAAACGATTCGCCCCCTAACTGCTGGGACCCAGCTGCTACATCTTCACAGGCAAGGAAGTGCCTGACAGTCGGGACCCACCTGGTCGAAGTGTACGTAGCATTGTCATTCTGGTCGCGAACGTGTACGTACATATATACTGGTGGATGTAGAGGTGCACACGTTTCATAGTAGATGTGCGCACGTAGCATGTACACGTACGTACATCGGCCAGGGTGCAAGAAATAACATACGGCCACGTATGCGTACATACGGGCGGGGTCTCGAACGCCTACACGTGCATACGTACGGCGAGGACTCGTGTACATGGCTGGGTCGGAACAGAGAAACAGCGTCGTCATCGTGTTCATGGGGAGGCAACGAAATGCGTCGTGTTCATGGGGAGGCAACGGAATGCGTCGTGTTCATCGGGAGGCAACGGAACGCGTGGGAGCCAACCGGCTGGCTCGGAACAGAATGCATGGTCGCGTTCATCGGGAGGGCTTGGACGGAACAGGCGATGGAAACGAGGCCTGGCGTACCACACAACGGAGGAAACAAACCTCCTATGTTCGGAACGGGGTCCTGTTGATCGGGAGGGGTGTGGCGTACCGCAAAACGGAGGAAACAGACCTCCTACGGTCGAAGCGGGGGTCCTGTTGATCGGGAGGGGTGTGGCGTACCGCAAAACGGACGAAACGTACTTCCTACGGTTGAAACGGGGGTGCTGTTGATCGGGAGGGGTGTGGCGTACCGCAACGGACGAAACGGACTTGTGCTGGAGCGCTACGGTCGAAACGGGGGTCCTGTTCATCGGGAGGGGTGTGGCGTACCACAAACGGGACTCCACGGGATACTGTTCATATCCGCCATCGACCTCCTACAGCCTCCACGGGCTACCATCGACCTCCTCCAGCCTCCACCGT
>LR880968.1:110083600-110097245 GCA_904067115.1 Aegilops sharonensis | reverse complement strand
GTCCCAGCTATCAGGGAGCATAAGGACGCCCTTCCTTGCGTGCGAAGATATAGTTGTTGGGTCCCAGCTGTCAGGGGAGGAATCATTTTTATTTTGCGAGTAATATGGAGGCACTTCCTTTTGTTCGGAGATGTAGCTGTGGGTCCAGCTGTCAGCCTCATCTAATAAAGTGCTATTCGAATGGCTGTCGTTCGTTGACCTCATTGACCATGCTGTGCCGAGAGCATCAAGGCGGTGGATGACGGTGAGGCCTAGGAAGGGAATAACGCGGATCCAGGGAAAACGAGGCAGGTGGATGCCCACGTGAAGCAGAGTACGAGGGTTCACTGGTTCGACTGTGGTGTTAGGCTACCGAAGAATAATTGGGGGTGTGGGTCAATAGAGGGAAGGCCTGGCCAGTGGTAGTAGGGTCGGGCGGTGAGGCCTACGCGGCAGCACAGCCATCCATGGTAGGCTGGAGCCGGAGGTAGAACGGGCGCTGGTTTGGGCGGCTGGAGCAAGAAGATCAGAGGTTGAAGAAGCAGCATGGTCGTTGGATTAACATCCAACGGTCACTGCTGCTAGAATCGTTTGTTGACTAAGTTGACAAAGCCTTGCATATGATTCACCTTAGTAGGCCCACAAGTCAGCCACCAAATCTGGTGGGTCCCAGCTAGTACCGGAAGGAATCATTTTTCTTGCGCGTAATAAGGAGGCACTTCTTCCGTGCGAAGATGTAGCTCGTGGGTCCCAGCTGTCATGGGGAGGAAACTTTTTTCCGCGTAATAAGGAACATCCTTGCGTGCGAAGATTGTAGCTGCTAGGTCCAACCTGTGAGGGGGAGGAATAGTTTATTCCCAAGTAATAAGGAGGCACTAGCTTGCGTGCGAAGATGTAGCTGGTGGTTCCCAGCTGTCAGCCTCTCCATGTACTCCACGTTGGCTCTCGTTGTTGACCACACATCATCGAGCGCACCACATCGGTGGACGACGACGAGGCCTAAGATGGGAACGGTCTGGAGTCGTGGAAGAAGGGGCACTGGAGTCCTTGGTGTTGGGGAGTATGAGGGACTGGTTCGGCTGTGGGGTGAGGCTGCCGTCGCAGGAGAATAACATAAGGTGTGGGTGAGTACAAGTATGACATGGCCACCGTTGGGAGTAGGGTGGGGTCCCGAGGCCTGCGCAGCAGCACAGCCAGCCATGGGAGGCAGATGTAGGCGCTCCAGCTGGCGATGGTTTTGGCGGTTGGAGCAAGAGCAAATAGATCAGAGATTGAACAAGTGGGATCTCTGTTGGATGTCAATCCAACGGCTACGGATGTCAGAATAATTTGTTGATTTTTTGTTTTTGACCATTAAATTGTTTTGTTCACTAAATGGACAACACCTTGCGCAGGCTTCGTCCTAGTGGCTAACAAAGTCAGCTTTGAAAGTTGTGGCAGGCATGCAACCCATTTACTTAGGTTTTACAGCCCATTTCATTTTGTTTTCCAATACATCTATTTCCTCGACTTTGACTAAAAAATAATCTATTACCTGGCTGGGTAAATATATTAATAGCTGATTTACTATTTATGATAATTTACAGCGCATTTGAGTATTTATTCGAATATACCTATTACTGGGCTGGGTGAAAAAATAATATTGCGGACATGCAACCCATTTATTATTTCTGATAATATAAAACCCATTTGATTTTAGTATAATTGGACCCACTTTTTGGGATGGTTGAAAAAATAATGATGGTCTGGACTGAGCATTTCGTTGGGGATGTAACTACTGGGTATGATCCTCCCAGGAAGGGCTGGTTCATGCCATTAGCGAATTAAAGACGAAGAGGCCCGATAAGGTCCAAGAAGACATGAAGATGGCGGCTCATGGAGCGAGCCTATTGAAGGCCCAAGACCCGGGGGCGACTTGAGGCCAAAAGGGGTGAGCCGCCATATGTTTAACTTGTTCTGTAAGGCGAGTTTAGTTAGAAACCGAGCCGGTCGCGTTTGTGTGAGCCGGCCGGGACACTGTAAGCCGCCGGGCACCAACCTGTATATAAAGGGGTGACCCGACGGCGAGTTAACTTAAGAAACAACCGATCGAGAACTAGGTCAAGCGTATTTGCTCCCTGGTAATCGAAACCCAAGCAATACAACCTAAAGGAGGAGTAGGCTTTTACCTCATTGAGAGGGGCCGAACCTGGGTAAACTCCTCGTGTCCTTTGTCCCGTTCGACCCCTTTAAGCTAACCTAGTTGCGATGGATCCACACCTAAGTCCTTCAGCTAGGGCATCTGTCGTGTTAAGTCCATGATAGTTGGTGCCCATCATGGGGCAAACGCACGGTGGTTTCGAGTTCTTGAAGGGAAATTTCGCAGGGATCAAGGGATACGCCGTTGGCCGGATGACTAAGATCCTCCGCGGCAAGCTCTATATCGACAATGCTGGCTGGGGCCCCGAGGCCGGCTCAATCGAGTACGGGTACCGGGTCCCCTTCGGCGGAATCCACAACGGATGCTGGGTCACTACGGATTCAAGCTGAAAATTTCCCGTTAAGCTTGGATCAAAATGCATCTAACGCCATTCTCTAAAGGAGGCACCAGAGTCGTTTACCTTCGGAGTACGATGCGAGGAATCTTTTTAACATGCCTGGGGCAGGAGCAAGTAATCCACCTGAGATAAACCGGGTTGTCGAGGCGCCTATGACCGGAGCAAGGAATCTTTTGATTTTAACCTCGCCTCAGCAGGTGCTGACACCGCTGGGTCATTATTCTAACCCTCTGGATAATTTGGTTGCTGCAGCGTCGCGGCTGGCGGCTCTTCTAGTGCAAGGTGAGTCTCCCGCGGCGGTTGAGACCTAGAGGGTTGTCGATCTTCTTAACACGACGCTAGCTCAGCAGGCGGCTTATTCGTACAGCCGTGAGCGGATTCATTCGACTCCACGCCCTAGTCGGAGTTATAGCCGACATACCGAGTCACCGGCGGTGTCGAGCAGTGAGCGGCACTGTAACCAGCCGCGTGGGCGTGACCCGCCACCTACTCGTAACCGTGCTCAGGCTTTGGTGGATCAGGCCAGGGCACGTTGGGAGCCCGAGGTGGCGGCTCAGCTGGCACCTCATCAGCAACCTGAGCATAACCCGCCGGTATATGTGGAAGCCGGGAAGCCAACTTTTCGTAATGAGCGTCTGCCAAAGGATTTTAAGGGTCCCCACAACATGCCCAATTACACAACGGATCAACCCCCGGATGCTTGGACTGAGAGCTATGAGATGGCCATGGAGATGTTGGACGTCAATGACGCTGCATGTGCTAAGTATCTCACCATGAAGTCGGATGGGCCGGCTCACACCTGGCTAAAGGGATTGCCCCCTAATTCCATCACATCATGGGCTGAATTAAAAATGCGTTTTATCCAGAATTTCAAGGACACGTGCAAGAAGCCTACATCGATTCTTGATTTAGACACTTGTGTCCAGGGTGAGGGCGAGTCGACAACCCATTGCGTACGCCAGATCTCGGCCATTATCCACTCATTGAACAATATCAACGCCAGCTTAGCCGTCCTGATTTTAGAGAAGAATTACTGGTTCCTTCCCCTCAAGCAGAAGTAGGGGGCTTAAGCGCCACTGCAATGATATGGGAGAGCTCATGGCGGCTCTCATCAAGTATGCAGACTTTGATAATACTAAGAGTCTGATGAGGAGAAGGCTGGCAAGGTGAAGAAGAACGACAATGCAAAGGGGAGCAACACAATACGGCGGGTCAAGGAAATAACGGTAAGCGCAAGCAAACTGACGGCGGTTCAGACTTTGTGGCTAATACCAACACGCAAGGTAATAATCAGCATCGTAAGGGGAAATCATCAGTGACCCGGTGTCGTGGACTTAACACGACAGATGCCCTAGCAAAAGGACTTAGGCGTGGAGCCATCGCAACCAGGTTAGCTTAAAGGGGTTGAACGGGACAAAGGACACAGAGAGTTTACCCAGGTTTGGCCCCTCTCAATGAGGTAAAAGCCTACTCCTAATGTAGGTTGTATTGCTTGGGTTTCGATTACCAGGGAGCGAATACCTTGACCTAGTTCTCGATTGGTTGTTTCTTAAGTTAACCCGCAGCCGGGTCACCCCTGTATATACAGGTCGATGTCCGGCGGCTTACACAGTCCGGGGCGGCTCACACAAAGGTGACCGGCTCGGTTTCTAACTAAGCTTGCCTTGGAGAACAAGTTAAACATATGGTGGCTCACACCTTTGGGCCTCAAGTCGCCTTTGGCTCTTGGGCCTTCAATAGGCTCGCTCCATGAAACGCCATCTTCATGTCTTCTTAGACCTTATGAGGCCTCTTCGTCATTAAGTCGCCAATGGCATGACCCGGCCCCTTCTGGGCGGGTCATATCCAGTAGTTACATCCCCAACATTAGGCCCTAGGTTGATCTGAACTGGTTCACATCAATCTTCATCACTTGACTTTGCAGAATCTTCTTTTATCAATTCTTTACCAATTCATTGTAACCCGCCATGATGTCATGTTTCAGAATCGTACTAACCGACCATGACATCACTGCGCATTAACTTTGCACAAAGCCCAGGACATCTCAACGGAACTTTATCTTAATGGACCTCCCGAAAATCGAGGCGTCCACATAGACACATAATCATTTTTTTGGTATCCTCGACTCCCGCACATGCACTTCCTTATAAATAGGGGCAGGGGGCCCTTTTCACTTTTTACCTTGCCCCCTCATCTTCATCTTCCTTCTCGTGACGCCTCTGTGCACCCGAGCCCCGCCATCGCCGCCATCTTCCTCCAGCGTCCTCAACTCTGGCCGCTGCATCGACCTTAACGGACCAGAGAATTGCGGTGCATCTCCGCTATTCATCAGCGTTAGTAAGTATCCACTTTTTTGTGTAGCAGATCCGCATTAGGGTTTCCACCGTTCATCGGTGTTCTTCACCGTACCTCATTTTCCTCCCTAGATTATGTAGCTTGATCTGAACATGGTACTAAAGTCACACGTTAGTAGTTTAGCATCCCTTTCCGATCACAGAAAATACTTTTTTGATATAAGATTCCACCCGAGCATCTGAGTTCTTCCGCTGTCGCGACCTTAGGTTTAAAATTTATTTTCTTTTGTGAACTGCTGCAGATCCAAAATCATAGCACCAATCTATGGAACTTGTTTGTCCATCGCTTAGCAAAAAATCACTTATAGATCTGTCGTGCTAAAAATGTGAAGGTGGCTTATACGATAAGCCGTAACCCACCTGACACCATTATCCCCTTTTAAATCGTCAGCATATGTTCATAATCTGTTAAACCGGCATCATCTTCTGGTTTAACCATGCCAATGCTTATAGCACATAGTCTCTGCATATGAATTGGCTTTGTACAACGCACGTACTTGTTGATCACTGGACGACTTAACGGCATAACCTTAATCCGGCAATCTTTTCTTTTCTAGGCTTTCATCAACAAAATGATCAAAACTGTTACTTCGTGTAACTGGGTCGCCTTCCGAGTTACCGAACAAACACTGAACGAGCATGTCCAAGTGGGTGTCTTAGCTGCAAAGGACGTCATCCATTGGAGGGCCCCAGGAACAGAGACCACTCTTGACCCCAAAGAAGGCAAAGTCATTGTCTTTATTGACCATATGCTCCGGGGGTTTACCCCACCAGGCTCAAAATTCTTTCATGATGTGCTGCAATTCTTCAAACTCCATCCTGAAGACATCGGGCCCAATTCTGTTTCAAACATCTGTCAGAACAAAGACCAAAGCTCTCAAGAAACCTGCCAAGAAGAAGGCAAATGCAACTGATCCGTTTACTCTAGATAATGAGTCGCAGGTAGAACTTGACTCCCTTGGCTCCTTCTTTGTTCATCTTATTGACATAGATTACTATCAGGATGACGTGGAGCCCAGCCACGAAGATGGTGAAGAGGTAACTATCCTTTCCTCCGACTCAGAACCTTTGCCAAGACAGGAAGTTCATCAAGCGAGCCGAAAAGTAAGGTTTTCTCACACTTTAGCTTACTTGGAAACCAACTTTATTTTGAAGAAGCAGCAGCATGAAGTTCGCCGCATGACCCGGAACAGTGACGGCGACAATCTCTATTCCGGCTTACCCAACACGCTGGCTCCTCGAAAACGCCGGAAAGAGGTGCCTTAGAATTCAATCTCTTTTTATCCAAAGGCGGGTCTTATTCGACAACCACTTACTCCTTCCGACTCAAATTATTAGGGAACTTCTCATTCCTCTTCTAGCGACTCATCGCAGACCCACATGCCTGCCTGCAAACTTGCCCCTGGGTAATAATATTTAACTTTATAATTTTAGGATCTATAAAGTGATATATTTATATCATCATCAATTACTTTTCTAATGGTGTGGCAAAGCCAAGAAAGAAACTAAAACCAACTAAACCGGCCGAAAACACCAACACCACTGAAGATCCCAAGGCTGCTGACCCGGAGAAGCAAACACTGTCTGAATCTTTGCATCAAACCTCTGAAGCAGCTATCAATGACCCGCCGCCAGAAGAGCACCAAGTCACAATGGATTCCATGGATGTTAAACCAGCTCATGCTAAGCCGCCCAGTCCCGTTCAGCCGGCTCAAGAAACTGAAGATGTAATAGTTACTAGGACGGCTTATACAGGCCCAGGCAACCCCGCCGTCTTCGCAGAACACAACGCCAAAGAAGAATTCTCAGCTGCTAACAAGGGCAAGTGGAAACTGGATTTGTAAAGTTATGCCCAGTTCAATGCTCATGAGATTCATGCGGTTATCTAAACCGCCTTCACATCAGCCATGAATCTGAAGCCGGCCTGGTTAACCTCATGAAGGAGAGCTTTGAGGTAAGCACTAATAAAACCTTCTCATATAAGTATATTTCTGCCAGCCGCCAAGTCCACTGAATATGAAAGAATTGAATATTCTGTAGACTTACATAGCCTCTTTGATCTTGTAACTATGCCATAGCATTTTGTAACTGCTGAATCAAAAACGATTAGTTCCCAAGGGCCGGCTTAGACTGGAAAGTTAAACCAGGACTTCACATTGTAGTGCTCAATTTCGCACATGTAGCCTCCAAGGGCCGGCTTAATCTACATGGCTAAGCCAGGACTTATCAGCATATTTATGAGCAAATCCAAATATGTAGCCCTCATGAGCCGGCTTTAGTTGAAGAAACTTAGGCGGGTTACTAGATATTTGTCTTCGAAACAGCAATGTACATTAGCCCCCAAGTGCTAAGTAAAATACTTGTATTATGCTTGAGACTTCAAATAAGCTGATTATAATGATGACTTTCTTTTGTATTTTGCAGGCTGATAAGAAGGAATCCCAAGTCACTGATTTGCGGCAAAACATCAAGTCCCAACAAGCAGAGACCACAAAGGCCAAGATAGAGCTGAAAACCGCCTTAGAAGAGGCTGAAAAGGTGAAAAGAGAATTCAATGCTGAGATGACCAGTTGGGATACAGAGAAGGCGGCTCTATTGAAGAGAGCTGAAGATGCTGAGGCTGCTCTTAAGCCGGTGACTGACGAGTTATCTGGCTTAAAGCATCATATTAATAGCATGACAACTACCATCTTTGTTAAGTAATATTGTGCTTCAACCTTTTACCACTAATGTATCACGATCATTAGCCGGCTTATCAACATCTTTGCTGATGCAGGCTCTAGAAGTTCCAAGCTGGGTCAAGACATGCGCGTAAAGCTTAAAGCTGCATATATCCTTGTGGAGCAGTTGTACACCGGCGCTCAACGGGCTATTTCTGCTGTTTCACATAAGAAGAAAACACCTTCAATCATCAAGAAAGTGTTGGAGAAACTGTCTGTGCTGCCTCAAAGAGTTGAAGAACTAAAGCGATCAGCCGCCAGAGCCGGTGACATCACTGCACTGAGCCGGGAAAAAGCATGGCAAGCAGAACTGGACCCAGATGAATTGGCCACCGGCTGCCCAAGTTTGAAAGAAGACGGTTCTCCCTTCGAAGCCGCAGATTTCACCAAGTGTGTAAAGGAAATGCGCCCTTTGGCGAGCAAGCTAGCTGAAGAAACCGACTTGTCAAAATATCAGGCGGCTTACTCAAAAGAAAACGCAAAAATAGCAGCGCCGGTTCACGAGGCCATGGATCTTATCCCGCCAACACGTAAGCACACATTCGCCCCTGTGATTGATCCGTCGACCCTTATAGATGACGAGGCTGTATTCAGAGCTTTGACTGGGATCAACTAGGCCACATCTGACTTCCAGCCAATGGGTGAAGAAGAAGAAGAACTGGTGCAAGATGACCTGGAATCTTCAACATGCCAAGACCAAGGCAACTGAACCACGAGGCGGCACCCAGACTGCCACATAAAATTTGTACGCGGACAAATACATTATTTTTGGGCCGTATGACACCTTGTAATAGGCTAGCTGAAAACAATGATCTGCCATGCCATCATGCATATTTATCTTCCTAACACTTTAAACGCCGATCTTGATGTTGGAAGATCTGCTGTTTCTGCTCATAATGTTCTCAATCATGCATGTCATATTATCATATTCCCTGCAGACCAGCAGATAACATGTGCCCTGGCGGTTTACCCCAGGGCGGGTCATGATGTCCCATAGAGAATTTACTGGTGACCGTACAGTCCATAACTAGGGCGGGTTATGAAAACCTCGCATATTCATATAACAAGTAAATAACATACCTGTGAGATTTATTCATACTGCCGGCTTACAACGCCTAATGTAGGAAGGGTAACAGCCCAAAAACTCATAGCGCAGAACTCCAAGTGCACAATCAAAGTGTGTTGGCGCCTTACCGTCCAAAACCAGACCGGGTTATCAAAACCCCGAATATGCTCAAATATGAGTCATAAAGATTAAGGCTACATGGCATGAATCATTTTAAACCATATGTCAATATGGTACAAGGATATGAACCAAAATAATGTTCATAGAAAATAACAAATCAGAAAAAACAAGGATTTCATAGGCTGCCAAGCCTCAATATCAAGTGTTGTTCATGTGTAACACCCCGGATGTAACTTTCCATATATGTAACTCCAACTCTTGCCATTTTCAGCATTGTGATATGATATTCCCTCCGTGGTTAGGTTTTTCTTCATTTTTTCATTTTGTCCATGTCATGCATTTCATATCATGTCATCACGTGCATCGCATTCGCATACGTGTTCGTCTCATGATTCCGAGCATTTTCCCCGTTGTCCGTTTTGCAATCCGGCACTCCTATGTCCCCGGCGTCCCCTTTTACATTTTTCCGTGAGCGGGTACTAAACTTTCTCGGAATGGACCGAGCCTTGCCAAGTGGCCTTGGTACACCACCGGTAGACCACCTGTCAAGTTTCGGGTCATTTGGAGCTCGTTTGGTACTCCAACGGTTAACCGCACTCTCGCAAAGGCCTATTTTAAGTTGCAGCCCAACACCCCTTCAAAACAGCCCAATAACCCATCTAAGTCACTTCCATGCTCTCCGTCGTTCGATCACGATCGTGTGGGCGAAAACCGCACCTCATTTGGAGCTTCCTAGCTGCTTCTACCTATAAAAACACCCCCTCCCACGAAATCCCGGATCATTTCCTACCCTAACCCTAGCCCCGCTCCTCTCCCCACCGCCGGACATGTCCGTTTTGGGCCGGACACGTCCGCCCGCCGCCCCGGACCAACCGGGAGCCGCCACGTGGCCTCCGCCGCGCCCCCCGCGCCGCCGGCCCACGAGGCCCGCGGCCGGCCCCCGCGGCCCGTACGCCGCCGCGCCCGACCCCGCCGCCCGGCCACCGCCGCCCGCGCCGCCCGCCTCGGCCATCCGCCGCCGCCGGGCCGGACCTCGCCGCCGCCCTCACTGCCGCCGCGCCGTCGCCCGCGCCGGCCACCGCCGCCTCGGGCGCCGGCCCCCTCCTCCTCCGGCCCCGGCATCTCCTTCCTCCCTCCGGCGAGCCGCCGCGCCGGATCCGATCTGAGATCCACCGACTCGGTTGACTTCTTCTCCCCCCGATTCCATCGAAATCTTTTCCGTGATTATATTTTGTTGCATCTTCAACGTACCATAACTTTGCACTCGTGGCTCCGTTTCATGCGTGTAATATGTCGAATTGTTCGACTCGAAGAGTAGATCATTTCATCTCATTGCATCATTTTCATTTGAGCGCATCTTGATGCCCGAAATGCTGTTAGAAGAGGGCTATGTGATGTTAGTTTCTGTTTCTTAACAGAACGTGCATTTTTGTCATTTTTGCCATGATTGATGTGTGCACCCTATGATCTTGAGTCCTACATGTGCTTTGTAATATGCCATGCCATATTTACAGGGGTGTATGCCATGTATTTTTGTGATCTCTGTGGTGACTAGCACAAGCATGCAAAATAGGCTTCATGATGTTGCTAATTTCAGCCCTTGTTTTGCTGATATTTTTATGCCATGTTAACTTGATGCTACAGAGAGATCCATGCTTATTTCGAGATACTTCAGTAAGGATGTTTTGAACATATGGTTATGCTATATCCATCGATGCCCTTGTTTGCAATTATGGAGTGCCATAGCTTGAGTCAATCGAGCTCTACTTTTGCTATAAAATGTTTCCTGGCAGATTGTTTACATGTTATTCAATTTTGCCAAGGTTGTTGTAGTTGATCCGTGCATGCTATGATGTTGTTCTTGCCATGTTTAGTTTCTATGCCATGTCTTCTTGATGTAGGTATGCTTAGTTTATCATGTAATGCTCTGTATTGAGTGCATCGAGCTCTTAAACATGCCTACTTGTTATCTGTTTTTGTCATGCCCTGTTGCTGAATCTGTTAACGAAACTTGCTATGTTTACGTGGGTGCCATCATATCTTATTATCCTTTTTGGCTTATGGTCAGTAAGGGACTTTTGTTCTATGCTTTGAGTAGATTCATGCCATGCCTTTTTTTGCTATTATAAGTTCCTGTAGCATGCTGTTTTCTTGCTCTGAACATTGCTTCCTGATGCTGTTTCTGCCATGTTCAGTATTTTCTCTAAGTCTGTGAAGCTGATATGTTTTGCACTTTTGCCATGCTTGTTTGGACCTGTTATGTTGTGAATTAGCCGTAGCTCAGTGTTAATCTTTTGTCAAGCATCTTGAGTAGATCACTGCCATATGCTTTGTTGGCACGTTTGGGTGCAGTAGCTTAATTTCTTGTTGCTTGCTATGTGGCATCATGCTGTTAATGGCAGATTTGTGCCATTCTTGTTTTGCTTGTCATTTGCAAACCGTGCATCCGATTCCGGTGATCTTTATATCGATTTCAACCGAAATCATCTCATCTTTCCAGCGGCATACTTGGTTTGCCAAGTTGATACCTGGTCCATCATTTTCCTTCCGGAGCACGCATACGCATTGCATATCACATCTCGCATATCATGCCATGTTTTGCATCATGTTGCTTGTGCATTGCACTGTGATTTATTGTGGTTCCTTTGTTTGTGTTATTGCTTTGGGTAGAGCCGGGAGACGAGTACGTGAACGAGGAACCTGTTGAGAACGCTTACGAGGATCAAGCTTTCGACAACTCTGAGAACTCTGCAGGCAAGATGATCATACCCTCGAAATCACTTCTATCTTTGCTTGCTAGATGCTCGCTCTTTTGCTATGCCTATGCCACGATGCCTATCACTTGCTTATCCTGCCACCCATATTGCCATGTCAAACCTCTAACCATCCTTCCTAGAAAACCGTTGATTGGCTAAGTTACCGCTTTGCTCAGCCCCTCTTATAGTGTTGCTAGTTGCAGGTGAAGTTGAAGTTTGTTCCTTGTGGGGACATGGAGATGTTGTTCCTTGTTGGAACATGTTTACTTGTTGGGGATATCACAATATATCTGCTATAATTAATGCATCTATATACTTGGTAAAGGGTGGAAGGCTCGGCCTTATGCCTGGTGTTTTGTTCCACTCTTGCCACCCTAGTTTCCGTCATACCGATGTTATGTTCCTTGATTTCGCGTTTCTTACACGGTTGGGTGATTTATGGGACCCCCTTGACAGTTCGCTTTGAATAAGACTCGTCCAGCAAGGCCCAACTTTGGTTTTACCATTTGCCACCTAAGCCTTTTTCCCCCGGGTTTTCGCGAGCCCGAGGGTCATCTTTATTTTAACCCCCCCGGACCAGTGCTCCTTCGAGTGCTGGCCCAAACTAGAGTGCTTTGCAGCACCCCCTCAAGGAAACTTGAGGTCTGGTTTTAGTTGTACGGACTGCTCATCCGGTGTGCCCTGAGAACGAGATATGTGCAGCTCCTATCGGGATTTGTCGGCACATTCGGGCGGCTTTGCTGGTCTTGTTTTATTGCTGTCGAAATGTCTTGTCGTCCGGGATTCCGAGATTGATCTGGTCTTCCCGGTAGAAGGATTATCCTTCGTTGACCGTGAGAGCTTATAATGGGCTAAGCTGGGACACCCCTGCAGGGTATTATCTTTCGAAAGCCGTGCCAGCGGTTATGAGGCAGATGGGAATTTGTTAATGTCCGGTTGTAGAAAACCCGAAGTTGACCTTAATTAAAACACACATCAACCGCGTGTGTAACCGTGATGGTCTCTTCTCGGTGGAGTCCGGTAAGTGAACACGGTGTTGGAGTTATGTTTGACGTAAGTAGTTCAGGATCACTTCTTGATCTCTACTAGCTTCACGACCGTGCCTTGCTTCTCTTCTCGCTCTCTTTTGCGAATGTAGCCACCATATATGCTAGTCGCTTGCTGCAGCCCCACCTCACAACTCTGTCCTTCCTATAAGCTTAAATAGTCTTGATCTCGCGGGTGTGAGATTGCTGAGTCCCCGTGACTCACAGATTCTACCAAAACAGTTGCAGGTGCCGACGATGCCAGTGCAGGTGACGCAACCGAGCTCAAGTGGGAGTTCGACGAGGAACGTGGTCGTTACTATGTGTCTTTTCCTGATGATCAGTAGTGGAGCCCAGTTGGGATGATCGGGGATCTGTGTAGCATTTGGGGTAGTCTTCTTTTATTTTGGTTCCGTAGTCGGACCTTGAGTGTAACCTGGATGATGGATGTTTATTTATGTGTTGTGTGAAGTGGCGACTGTAAGCCAACTATGTATCTCTTTCCCTTATGTATTACATGGGTGCTGTGAAGATTACCTCACTTGAGACATTGCTTTCAATGCGGTTATGCCTCTAAGTCGTGCTTCGACACGTGGGAGATATAGCCGCATCGAGGGCGTTACAAGTTGGTATCAGAGCCATCCCCGACATAGGAGCCCCTGCTTGATTGTTTGCTGGCGTTGTTCAGTCTAGAACAAAAATGTTTTGAGTCTTAGGATTATGTATATCAGAGAGTAGGATTCTTTTTACTCCCCAGTCCCTTCGTCGCTCTGGTGAGGTCTCCTGACGTAGAAGTTTTGACTCTCCTCTCCTCAAATTTCACTAAAAATATTTTAGGATCACGCGGGTATCTTGGAATCGTTCCGATGGTTTTGTGACGAGAACATTGTTCTTGGTGCCTCCTGACATTTAGGGGTTGTGGCAGTGTCCCGGGGAGTTGAGCTCCGAGGTGTTGTCGTCACAATTTTATCGTTGCAGTTCTGGAATACCTGAGTTTTGCCGACATCGAAATCTCTTTTGTACAGTTGTTGGTGAGATAACCCCGATAACCCAGTACTGGGGCGAGCTCGGGAGTATTGCCATGACTC
>LR880968.1:110052272-110082977 GCA_904067115.1 Aegilops sharonensis | reverse complement strand
CACAATTTTATCGTTGCAGTTCTGGAATACCTGAGTTTTGCCGACATCGAAATCTCTTTTGTACAGTTGTTGGTGAGATAACCCCGATAACCCAGTACTGGGGCGAGCTCGGGAGTATTGCCATGACTCGTATAACGGATGCTTTTCGAAGGTCGAGGTACACGATTTCCGAAGGTTTCTTGGTTATGTGTTGACGGATGGATACAGCTGGATCTAGGTATTGTTAGTTTGGGTGATATATTTTGTGTCCCCTGTATCCCCAACACCAGATTGCATAACCAGAAAGTTTCGGGAGTTTATAGGTGGGATTCAAGTAGCTCTTAGCATTTCTTCCCGCAGATATTTGGTTGTGATTGGGTAATCCTTACCACTTATTTGTTCCAGTCGTACCTTGTTATTATTTCTTCAACCCTTAATCAAGTGGCTTCTCACCTTAATGGACGTGTGATGTCAACTTTGGAATTCATTCGTGCATCCTTGTTCGAATGTTTATTGTGAAGACTACATGTTGCAATTTCTATCCGCTGATTCAACTTGTCTATCTGTCTATCAAAGTACTAACGGATGTCACCCTCTTCAGGATGGCTCCGCCAACGCGTCTGAATTCGGAACGCAATGATGGGAGTCAATCGAACCCTCCACCTCCACCTCCGCCTCCGGAGGCATGGCAAGCTATGATGGCAGCCTCCAATGCCAATGCTCAGATGATTTTGCAACTCTTGCAAGAGCATACCCAAGGGCAAGGCAATCAAGGAAATCAAGGTCAAGGCAACAATCAGCCGCACTTTGCTACCCTCAATCAGTTCCTCGCTAATCAGCCAAAGTCTTTCAGTTTCTGTGTCGAGGCCACGGATGCCGACGATTGGCTTGTGGACATCTGCAAACATTTTGAATGTAGCAATATCAGACGTGAGGACTTTGTCAAGTTTGCTTCGTTTCAACTCAAGGACCAAGCTGCTGAGTGGTTCCAGCAATACAAAGATTCCAGAGGAGGTCGTGTCATTACCTGGGATGAGCTCCGCCGAGACTTCAGAGCTCACCACATTCCGAAAAGTGTTGTTGGGAGTAAGCGTGAGGAGTTCCGCAATCTCAAGCAAGGCAACATGTCTGTGTATCAATACAATATCCAGTTCCAGAAACTCGCTCGCTTCGCTAAGCAAGACGTCCCTGATGAAAAGATTATGATCTATCAATTCAGAGGTGGTCTCAGAGAAGATCTGCAATTAGCTCTTGTGCTTTTTGAGCCAGAAAAGTATGATGAATTCTACAACATGGCATTGAAGCAAGAAGCTGCCCAGCTCAAATGTGAGGCTTCTAAGAAAAGAATCAGGGATGCAGTTCAGTCTTCTTCTTCCTCTCAAGTGGTAGCTAAGCAGCAGAAGTTCTACCTTCCTCCTCCTCCGTTCCGTCAGCCTTATCAGCAGAAGAACTCAGGTGGTCGTGGATCTTCCCACCCACCCAACCCAGGCTATCAGAACAAGTCTAATTCTCAAGCTCCAAGGTCAAATGCTCCTTATCACTGTCCGCTCTCAGAGGTGACTTGCAACAAGTGTCAGCAGAAAGGTCACTATGCGAACAAGTGCTTCAACCAAAGGCGCCTTCTGCCTCCTCCTCCTGTGAAATCTTCCAGCAATGCAGTGGTCAAGCATAATCCCAAGTCTGCAAAGGTGAATATGATGAATGCAGCTCAAGCGGAGGAATCTACTGACGTGATAATGGGTAATCTCTCAGTTAATGATATACCTGCAAAAGTCTTATTTAATACTGGTGCATCGCATTGTTTCATCTCGAGACCTTTTGCACCTAAGCATGAGTTGGGTTATCAAGAATTGCCTAGTTCTTTATCAATTGTGTCCCCGGGTAAGCAAATGACAGCTAATAATTATGTCCCGGATGTTTCTATCAAGATGGGCGACTATAGATTTCTGGCTAAACCAATTGTCCTTGGTGACTCGGATATTGATCTTATTCTTGGGATGGACTGGCTTTCTCAGCACAAAGCTCAGCTTGATTGTGCTGCCAGGGAAATTCAATTGACTCACTCTTCTAATGATGTGATCATCTATGCCGCTCGTGATGAAACCATTCGGTTGTTTTCTCTCAATGATAAGGGCGAATTGGATGCTATCTCTCAGATTCCAGTCGTTTGTGAGTATCAAGATGTCTTTCCAGAAGAGCTTCCAGGAATGCCTCCTCACCGGCCAGTTGAATTCATTATCGATCTTGAGCCTGGCACTGAACCCGTTTGCAAGCGTCCATACAAGCTTGGACCTAATGAGCTGAAGGAATTGAAGAAGCAACTCGATGAACAAGAGCGTCTGGGTTTGATCAGACCGAGTTCATCTCCTTGGGGTTGTGGTGTTCTTTTTGTCCAGAAGAAGGATGGCACGGACCGACTTTGCGTCGATTACCGGCCATTGAATAAGAAGACAATCAAGAACAAGTATCCACTTCCCAACATCAATGAGCTTTTCGAGCAACTCAAAGGTGCTAAAGTGTTCTCCAAGCTTGACCTTCGTATGGGTTATCATCAGATTCGCATTCGTGAACAAGATATTCCCAAGACAACATTCATACAAGCTTTGGTTCTTATGAATATACTGTCATGTCTTTCGGCCTTGTCAATGCTCCTCCAACATTCACTCGAATGATGAACTTCATCTTCAACCCCTACACCAATGAATTCGTCTTGGTCTATCTTGATGATATTTTGGTCTTCTCCAAGAATAAGAAGGATCATGCCAAACATTTGCGATTGGTGCTAGACAAGCTCAGAGAGCATCAATTCTATGCGAAGTTTTCCAAATGTGAGTTTTGGCTTGATGAAGTGCTTTATCTTGGTCATATCATCTCCGCCAAGGGCATCGCTGTTAACCCGGAGAAGGTGTCTGCAGTTGTGAATTGGGAACCTCCTCAGAATGTCAAGCAGCTCCGCAGTTTTCTTGGTCTTGCAAGCTATTGCCGAAGATTCGTTGAGAATTTTTCTAAGATTGCACAGCCTCTTTCCAACCTCCTCCAGAAGCATGTGAAGTATGTCTGGTCTCCTGAGTGTGACGTTGCTTTCAATACTCTCAAAGAGAAACTCGTCACAACTCCTGTCTAGACTCCTCCTGATGAATCCAAGCCATTCGAAGTTTTCCGTGATGCTTCTCTTCAAGGTCTCGATGCTGTGTTAATGCAAGAGAAGAGAGTTGTGGCCTATACCTCTCGTCAGTTGAAGCCCAACGAAAAGAACTACCCCACTCATGATCTTGAGTTGGCGGCGGTTGTCCATGCATTGATAACATGGAGAAATCTCTTGTTGGGAAGGAAAGTGGACATATTCACTGATCACAAGAGTCTCAAGTATATTTTCAGTCAACCAAACCTCAACCTCAGGCAAACTTGATGGGTCGAAATGATTCAAGAGTACAACCCAAGTATTGAATATACTCCGGGCAAGGCCAATGTGATTGTAGATGCTTTGAGCAGGAAGGCTTACTGCAACAGTTTAATCCTCAAGCCCTTCCAACCGGATCTCTGTGAAGCTTTCCGCAAGCTGAATCTTCAAGTTGTTCCTCAAGGCTTTCTTGCCAACCTCATAGTCTCTCCTACTTTGGAAGATCAAATTCGTGAGGCTCAACTCCTGGATACCATGGTGAAAAAGGTGAAACGTGGTATCGACAAGGGCATTTCCAAGTACAAGTGCTTCCACATTGATGACAAAGATACTCTTTTCTTCGAGGACCGGATTGTGGTTCCTAAGGGTGATCTACGTAAAGTCATTATGAACGAGGCACACAATTCGCTTCTATCCATTCATCCTGGAAGTACAAAGATGTACCATGACCTCAAGCAGTCATATTGGTGGACTCGAATGAAGCGAGAAATTGCTCAATTCGTGAATGAGTGTGATATCTGCAGAAGAGTGAAAGCAGAACACCAACGACCAGCTGGTCTCCTTCAACCTCTTGCTATTCCGGAATGGAAGTTTGATCATATCGAGATGGACTTCGTGACTGGATTTCCAAAGTCCAAGCGTGGAAATGATGCTATCTTTGTTGTCATTGACAAGCTTACTAAAGTGGCTCATTTTCTTCCTATCAAAGAATCCATCACAGAAGCTTAGTTGGCAGAGCTATACACCTCCAGGATTGTCTCCTTGCACGGCATTCCACAAGTGATCTCTTCAGACCGTGGCAGCATCTTTACCTCCAAGGTTTGGGATTCTTTTCAGAAGGCCATGGGCACCAACATTCGTTTCAGCACAGCTTTCCATCCTCAAACAAGTGGCCAAGTCGAGCGAGTAAATCAAATCCTTGAAGATATGCTCAGGGCTTGTGTCATTTCCTTCGGTATGAAGTGGGAAGATTGTCTTCCATATGCCGAGTTATCCTACAACAACAGCTTCCAAGAGAGTTCAGGCAAGGCCCCATTCGAAATTCTCTATGGCAGAAAGTGCCATACTCCTCTCAATTGGTCCGAGACAGGTGAACGCCAACTTCTTGGCAACGACTTGATCACAGAAGCCGAAGAAATGTGCAAAGTCATTCGTGAGAATCTCAAAGCCGCGCAATCGCGCTAGAAGAGCTATTATGATGTCAAGCACCGTGATGTGGCTTTTGAAATCGGAGACCATGTCTACCTCCACGTCTCTCCAATGAAAGGCACTAGTCGCTTCGGTATCAAAGGGAAGCTTGCCCCTAGATACGTGGATCCTTTCAAGATCATTGGCAAAAGAGGCGATCTCGCCTATCAACTTGAGCTTCTGTCCAACTTCGCGAACGTGCACAATGTGTTCCATGTGTCACAGCTTCGCAAGTGCTTCAAGACTCCCGAGCGCACTATCAACTTCGAAGATATTGACCTGCAAGAAGATCTCTCTTATCATGAGCACCCCGTTGCTATTCTTGAAGAAACCGAGCGCAAGACTCACAACAAGTCAATCAAATTCCTGAAAGTGAAGTGGTCACACCATTCCGACCGAGAAGCCACCTGGGAGCGCGAGGATCACCTCCGTTCCGAATATCCGGAGTTCTTTGAGTCCTAGATCTCAGAACGAGATCCTCTTGTAGTGGTGGAGTGTTGTAACACCCCGGATGTAACTTTCCATATTTGTAACTCCAACTCTTGCCCTTTTCGGCATTGTGATATGATATTCCCTCCGTGGTTGGGTTTTTCCTTCATTTTTGCATTTTTTCCATGTCATGCATTTCATATCATGTCATCATGTGCATCGCATTCGCATACGTGTTCGTCTCATGATTCCGAGCATTTTCCCTGTTGTCCGTTTTGCAATCCGGCACTCCTATGTCCCCCGGCGTCCCCTTTTACGTTTTTCCATGAGCGGGTAGTAAACTTTCTCGGAATGGACCGAGCCTTGCCAAGTGGCCTTGGTACACCACCGGTAGACCACCTGTAAAGTTTCGGGTCATTTGGAGCTCGTTTGGTATTCCAACGGTTAACCGCACTCTCGCAAAGGCCTCTTTTAAGTTGCAGCCCAACACCCCTTCAAAACAGCCCAATAACCCATCTAAGTCACTTCCATGCTCTCCGTCGTTCGATCACGATCGTGTGGGCGAAAACCGCACCTCATTTGGAGCTTCCTAGCCCCTTCTACATATAAAAACGCCCCCCTCCCACGAAATCCCGGATCATTTCCTACCCTAACCCTAGCCCCGCTCCTCTCCCCGCCGCCGGACGTGTCCGTTTTGGGCCGGACACGTCCGCCCGCCGCCCCGGACCAACCGGGAGCCGCCATGTGGCCTCCCCCGCCCCCCCCCCCCCCGCGGGACGTTTCGTTTTGGGGCGGCACCCGCCCCCCCCCCGCCCCGCACCACCCGGGAGCCGCCATGTGGCCTCCCCCGCCCCCCCCCCCCCCGCGGGACGTTTCGTTTTGGGGCGGCACCCGCCCCCCCCCCGCCCCGCACCACCCGGGAGCCGCCATGTGGCCTCCCCCGCCCCCCCCCCCCCCGCGGGACGTTTCGTTTTGGGGCGGCACCCGCCCCCCCCCCGCCCCGCACCACCCGGGAGCCGCCATGTGGCCTCCCCCGCCCCCCCCCCCCCCGCGGGACGTTTCGTTTTGGGGCGGCACCCGCCCCCCCCCCGCCCCGCACCACCCGGGAGCCGCCATGTGGCCTCCCCCGCCCCCCCCCCCCCCGCGCCGTCGGACCGCGAGGCCCGCGGCCGGCCCCGGCGGCCCGTACGCCGCCGCGCCCGGCCGCGCCCGACCCCGCCGCCCGGCCACCGCCGCCCGCGCCGCCCGCCTCGGCCGTTCGCCGCCGCCGGGCCGGACCTCGCCGCCGCCGCGCCGTCGCCCGCGCCGGCCACCGCCGCCTCCGCCCGCCGCCGCCTCGGGCGCCAGCCCCCTCCTCCTCCGGCCCCGGCCTCGTCGGCCCCGGCCTCTCATTCCTCCCTCCGGCGAGCTGCCGCGCCGGATCCGATCTGAGATCCACCAACTCGGTTGACTTCTTCTCCCCCCGATTCCATCCAAGTCTTTTCCGTGATTATATTTTGTTGCATCTTCAACGCACCATAACTTTGCAGTCGTGGCTCCGTTTCGTGCGTGTAATATGTCAAATTTTTCGTCTCGAAGAGTATATCGTTTCGTCTCATTGCATCATTTTCATTTGAGCTCATCTTGATGCCCGAAATGCTGTTAGAAGAGGGCTATGTGATGTTAGTTTCTGTTTCTTAACAGAACATGCATTTTTTTCATTTTTGCCATGATTGATGTGTGCACCCTATGATCTTGAGTCCTACATGTGTTTTGTAATATGCCATGCCATCTTTACAGGCGTGTATGCCATGTATTTTTGTGATCTCTGTGGTGACTAGCACAAGCATGCAAACTAGGCTTCATGATGTTGCTGATTTCAGCCCCTGTTTTGCTGATATTTTTATGTCATGTTAACTTGATGCTACAGAGAGATCAATGCTTATTTCGAGATACTTCAGTAAGGATGTTTTGAACATATGGTTATGCTCTATCCATCCATGCCCTTTTTTGAAATTATGGAGTGACATAGATTGAGTCAATCGAGCTCTACTTTTTCTATAAAATGTTTCCTGGCAGATTGTTTACATGTTATTCAATTTTGCCAAGGTTGTTGTAGTTGATCCGTGCACGCTATGATGTTGTTCTTGCCATGTTTAGTTTCTATGCCATGTCTTCTTCATGTAGGTATGCTTAGTTTATCAAGTAATGCTCTGTAGTAAGTGCATCGAGCTCTTAAACATGCCTACTTGTTATATGTTTTTGTCATGCCCTGTTGCTGAATCTGTTAACGAAACTTGCTATGTTTACGTGGGTGCCATCATATCTTCTGATCCTTTTTGGCTTATGGTCAGTAAGGGACTTTTGTTCTATGCTTTGAGTAGATTCATGCCATGCCATTTTTTCTATTATAAGTTCCTGTAGCATGCTGTTTTCTTGCTCTGAACATTGCTTCCTGATGCTGTTTCTGCCATGTTCAGTATTTTCTCTAAGTCTGTGAAGCTGATATGTTTTGCACTTTTGCCATGCTTGTTTGGACCTGTTATGTTGTGAATTAGCCGTAGCTCAGTGTTCATATTTTGTCAAGCATCTTGAGTAGATCACTGCCATATGCTTTTTTGGCACGTTTGGGTGCAGTAGCTTAATTTCTTGTTGCTTGCTATGTGGCATCATGCTGTTAATGGCAGATTTGTGCCATTCTTGTTTTGCTTGTCATTTGCAAACCGTGCATCCGATTCCGGTGATCTTTATATCGATCTCAACCGAAATCATCTCATCTTTCCAGCGGCATACTTGGTTTGCCAAGTTGATACCTGGTCCATCATTTTCCTTCCGGAGCACGCATACGCATTGCATATCACATCTCACATATCATGCCATGTTTTGCATCATGTTGCTTGTGCATTGCACTGTGATTTATTGTGGTTCCTTTGTTTGTGTTATTGATTTGGGTAGAGCCGGGAGACGAGTACGTGAACGAGGAACCTGTTGAGAACGCTTACGAGGATCAAGCTTTCGACAACTCTGAGAACTCTGCAGGCAAGATGACCATACCCTCGAAATCACTTCTATCTTTGCTTGCTAGATGCTCGCTCTTTTGCTATGCCTATGCCACGATGCCTATCACTTGCTTATCATGCCACCCATATTGCCATGTCAAACCTCTAACCATCCTTTCCTAGCAAACCGTTGATTGGCTAAGTTACCGCTTTGCTCAGCCCCTCTTATAGTGTTGCTAGTTGCAGGTGAAGTTGAAGTTTGTTCCTTGTGGGGACATGGAGATGTTGTTCCTTGTTGGAACATGTTTACTTGTTGGGGATATCACAATATATCTGCTATAATTAATGCATCTATATACTTGGTAAAGGGTGGAAGGCTCGGCCTTATGCCTGGTGTTTTGTTCCACTCTTGCCACCCTAGTTTCCGTCATACCGGTGTTATGTTCCTTGATTTCGCGTTCCTTATACGGTTGGGTGATTTATGGGACCCCCTTGACAGTTCGCTTTGAATAAGACTCGTCCAGCAAGGCCCAACTTTGGTTTTACCATTAGTCACCTAAGCCTTTTTCCCCCGGGTTTTCGCGAGCCCGAGGGTCATCTTTATTTTAACCCCCCCGGACCAGTGCTCCTTCGAGTGCTGGCCCAAACTAGAGTGCTTTGCAGCGCCCCCTCAAGGAAACTTGAGGTCTGGTTTTAGTTGTACGGACTGCTCATCCGGTGTGCCCTGAGAACGAGATATGTGCAGCTCCTATCGGGATTTGTCGGCACATTCGGGCGGCTTTGCTGGTCTTGTTTTATTGCCGTTGAAATGTCTTGTAGTCCGGGATTCCGAGACTGATCGGGTCTTCCCGGTAGAAGTATTATCCTTCGTTGACCATGAGAGCTTATAATGGGCTAAGTTGGGACACCCCTGCAGGGTATTATCTTTCGAAAGCCGTGCCCGCGGTTATGAGGCAGATGGGAATTTGTTAATGTCTGTTTGTAGAAAACCCGAAGTTGACCTTAATTAAAACACACATCAACCGCGTGTGTAACCGTGATGGTCTCTTCTCGGCGGAGTCCGGGAAGTGAACACGGTGTTGGAGTTATGTTTGACGTAAGTAGTTCAGGATCACTTCTTGATCGCTACTAGCTTCACGACCGTGCCTTGCTTCTCTTCTCGCTCTCTTTTGCGAATGTAGCCACCATATATGCTAGTCGCTCTCTGCAGCTCCACCTCACAACTCTGTCCTTCCTACAAGCTTAAATAGTCTTGATCTCGCGGGTGTGAGATTGCTGAGTCCCCGTGACTCACAGATTCTACCAAAACAGTTGCAGGTGCCGACGATGCCAGTGCAGGTGACGCAACCGAGCTCAAGTGGGAGTTCGACGAGGAACGTGGTCGTTACTATGTGTCTTTTCCTGATGATCAGTAGTGGAGCCCAGTTGGGATGATCGGGGATCTGTGTAGCATTTGGGGTAGTCTTCTTTTATTTTGGTTCCGTACGGACCTTGAGTGTAACCTGGATGATGGATGTTTATTTATGTGTTGTGTGAAGTGGCGACTGTAAGCCAACTATGTATCTCTTTCCCTTATGTATTACATGGGTTGTGTGAAGATTACCTCACTTGCGACATTGCTTTCAATGCGGTTATGCCTCTAAGTCGTGCTTCGACACGTGGGAGATATAGCCACATCGAGGGCGTTACATCATGGGCCGCACAGCTAATGAGTTAATCCTTCATTCAAACTTGTAAGCCGGGCCTCACATGACCAACTCCCATTTTAACTTTCACAAGTCCAGGGTCTTTACAAGATTGACTGTCAAGAGTATGGTGGGTCATTCCAGGATTACCTGGGCGGAGTGGCAGACATACAAGGCAGGATAAACCAGAATTTGGTGGTTTACACCTGGCGTACAAGCCGATCAAATGGGGTAAACAAAGCTATGTTCATTGAACATGGAGCCCCCAAGTGACGTATAACAAGTCATCAAAGCAGGATACCTATGTTTGAACTGTGCACTACAACCAGGTCTCTTTGGTAACCTTTAAATCGGGAAATAAGCCCCCAAGCGATTTGCAACAAGGTGTATAAGCCGGATCAATAGGGTAGTCATAGCTATGCTCAATGAGCTGGAAGCCCCCAAGTAATTTTTAACAAGGTGTGCAAGCCGGATCAAGAGGGTAGTCACAGCTATGCTCAATGAGCAGGAAGCCTCTAAGTGATCTTATGAATTGACAATAAAGACTCAGATACTCAGAAATGAAACGATAGAGGCCCTGAATTATCAGGGATGCCGACTTTATTATACTTGATCATAATATATACATTGACAAAATTATGTTCAACACAAAAGCAAGTGGCTCAAGTGTAATAAGGACGAAGATGAGCAATGTTCCAAGGCCGGCGGGTCTCCTCCTCCGACGTGCGTGAGTCCTTGTGGTCTCGAATATCAATGAGGTAGTACGACCCGTTCTTCGGGTTTTTGCTGACCACAAAGGGACCTTCCCAAAGTGGGGATAATTTGTGCACGTCTGTTTGATCCTGGATGAGCCGGAGCACCAAATTGCCTTCTTGAAAGGTTCGAGTCTTGACCCGGCGGCTATGATAGCGACGCAGATCTTGCTGGTATATCGCCGAATGAGCCACTGCAAGGTCACGCTCTTCATCCAACAAATTAAGAGCATCTTGACGTGCTTTTTCATTATCAGCTTCAACATAAGCCGCCACACGGGGCGAATCGTGACGGATGTCACTTGGGAGAACCGCCTCCGCTGCGTAAACCAAGAAGAAAGTCGTATAACCCGTGGATCTGTTGGGGGTGGTATTGATACACCAAAGCATTGAGGGTAACTCCTCAACCCAACAACCCGGCATCCTCTCTAAAGGGACCATAAGCCAGGGATTTGTACCTATCAAGATTTCTTGATTGGCTCTGCCAGCTTGACCATTGGACTAGGAGTGAGCCATAGATGAAACATCAAGATGAATATGCTCTTGTTGACAAAATTCTTTCATAGCACCTTTAGACAGATTAGTGCCATTATCAGTTATGATGCTATGAGGGTAGCCAAAACGGAAAATCACCTTTTTAAGGAACTGAACCGCCGTTGCCGCATCACACTTGCTGACTGGCTCTGCCTCAACCCACTTTGTAAATTTGTCAACCGCCACCAAAATGTGGGTCTTTTTGTCCTTGGACCTCTTGAAAGGCCCAACCGTATCTAGCCCCCAGACTGCAAATGGCCGCGTGATTGGAATCATCCTCAATTCTTGAGCCGACACATGAGCTCGTTTGGATAATTTTTGACAGCCGTCGCACTTGCCAAATACGAAACTGTCCAATCAGGAACAACATGAAGAGCCGCCAACTGTGCCTCCGTGTCAGGGATAGCAAGATCCTCTTCCGTAGGCAATTTAACTGAAGGATTATTCAAAATATCGAGAAATACATTAGGTGGTACCGGCTTACGCTGAGATCCCCAATGATGGGATCACCAAGGAAGTACTACTTCAACTTACGACTGGCCATGAACACTCCATAAACGAGCTTCTGTCAATGTGGGTACCTCTGCTTAGATTCAATTAGTAACTCACTAATATAGCAAACCGGACTTTGAACCAGATATTCCTTGCATGATTCCTTTCTCTCCACAACAAATGCTACACTGACGGCTCTGCTGTTAGCAGCCACGTATAAAAGCAAGGGCTCCTTATCAATAGGAGCTGCAAGGACCGGCGGCTCAGCCAACTGCTTTTTTAGTGCCTCAAATGCTTGATTAGCAGCATCACTGCAAACAAAGTGATCTGTTTTCTTCATCATCTGGTACAAAGGGATAGCCTTCTCGCCCAAACGTCTTATAAACCGGCTCAAAGCCACAATACGACCTGCCAAACGCTAGACGTCATTGATACATGCCGGCTTGGCCAAAGAAGTGATAGCCTTGATTTTTCTGGGTTAGCTTCAATGGCTCTTTCAGAAACCAAAACACCCAACAACTTGCCTGCTGGCACACCAAAAACACACTTGGCCGGGTTAAGCAACATCTTGTAGACCCGGAGATTATCAAAGGTCTCCTTCAAATCATCTAACAAGGTTTCTTTCTTCCTGGATTTCACAACTATATCATCCACATAAGCATGAACATTGCGTCCAATATGGTTGTGAAGGCAATTCTGAACGCAACGCAGATAAGTCGCCTGAGCACTTTTGAGCCCAAAAGGCATAGATACAAAGCAGAAGGCTCCAAAGGGAGTGATGAAAGATGTCTTCTCCTGGTCCTTAACTGCCATCTTGATCTGATGATAACCCGAATAAGCTTCCAAGAAACTCATAAGCTCACAACCCGCCATAGCATCAATGATCTTATCAATACGAGGGAGAGAAAAAGGATTAGCCGGACATGCCTTATTAAGGTTTGTGTAATCCACACACATGCGCCAAGTGCCGTTTTTATTAAGCAACAACACCGGGTTAGCCAACCATTCAGGATGAAAAACTTCAATAATAATCCCAGCCGCCAAGAGCCGGGCCACTTCTTCACCAATGGCCTTGCGCCTCTCTTCATTTAAGCGACAAAGGACTTGCTTGACCGATTTAAACTTTGGATCAACATTGAGAGTGTGCTCAGCGAGTTCCCTCGGTACACCTAGCATGTATGAATGTTTCCATGCAAAGATGTCTCGGTTCTCATGGATGAACTTGATGAGCGCGCTTTCCTATTTCGGATCCATATTGGCACTGATACTGAACTGTTTGGATGAGTCGCCGGGAACAAAATCAACCTACTTGGTGTCATCCACCGACTTAAATTTCAAAAAAGGTCATGCTCTGTGGTTGGTTTCTTCAAGGTGGTCATATCTGCCGGGTCAACATTATCTTTGTAGAACTTCAACTCCTCCGTTGCACAAACAGACTCAGCATAGGCAGCATCTGTCGGATTTCGGGTTCCGGCAGACCCTTGACGTTCGATCACTGGGGTGCGCGCGGAGATCCAACCCTCCACCGTCTCGTACCTCGCCGAATCGCAGGGACCTAAACTACTAAACAGAACAGCACAAGAGACACAAGATTTATACTAGTTCGGGCCACCGTTGTGGTGTAATACCCTACTCTAGTTTGTGGTGTGGTGGATTGCCTCTTGGGCTGATGAGGAACAGTACAGGGAAGAACAGCCTCGCGAGGGTCTGTTCTTGGTGGGTGTGATGAACTGCTAGGTGGTGTTCCGTTGCTCTAGCTACTGGTTCCTTGGTGAGGATCCCGATCTCATACCGGGGGGCCGATCGTTCTTATCTCTTCTCCTCGATCCCCTACTTTGAGTGTGGCTACCCCTACTTATAGGCGAAGGCCCTGGGCCTCTTCCCAAAAATTGAGCGGGAAGGGCGCCAACAATTGGCCATTTTGAAGGGGAACAGCGGGTACACTTATCCTGACTAAAGTTGGTCCTCGCCTGCCAAAGGCTCTGGTGATGACGCCCGCTTGGGCTCCACGATGACTCCCTTCCAGCCGTTGGGGCTGGTCTTGGTCTTGTTGCACCGAAACGGATGCCTTTGCTTGATGCTCTCGCCTGCGCTTGCTCCCTTTGCACCAAAGAGGAAAGGAGGACGCTGCGAGGGCTGGCGCCCGACTGGCGCCCTTGGTCGTCACGGCTTGCGTCATGGGCACCTCGCGAGGTACCCTGCCTTGAACTCTCGGCCTCCTCATGAGCCAGCTTGACAAGGCCATGCCTGAGGAAGCTCCTCGTCGTCCGCCCCGCGAGGCTTAGCCCCTCGCGCGGGTCTTGAGCTTGCGTTGATGAAGATGGGCCGTCCGCAGGCAGGCAAGTCTGGGGACCCCTGTTCCCAGAACGCCGACAGCATCGCCTTCTTCACACTCGAAAGCTATCTTCCTATCGACGTGCACTATGATGGTACCCTTACGACCTGACATTTTAAACTGCAAATAAACATAACAAGGATATGTCATAAATTTGGCATAAGTCGGCCGTCCAAATAGTGTGCGATAAGGGCTCTTGATCTTGACCACCTCAAAAGTCAATTTTTCGGCCCTATAGTCATGATCATCACCAAAAGCCACCTCCAAAGTTATTTTACTCACCGGATACGCCGATTTAACAGGCACTACTCCACGAAAGATGGTAGAAGACGACTTAAGATCTTTGTCAGTCAAATCCATACGGCGGAAAGTATCATAATAAAGAATATTGATACTGCTACCCCCGTTCATAAGCACCTTCGTCAATTTGTACCCTCCAACCTGAGGAGCAACAACCAATGCCAGCCGACCCGAATTGTCCACCTGGGCTCCATACAATGGGCTGCTCTGACCATCGTAAGTATCGGGGGACCGCCGGCTCACCCGCTTTCACCACCCGCTTATGAATCTTCTGGTCTTGTTTGCACAAACTCGTGGTAAACACGTGATATTGACCACTATTAAGCTGCTTCAAATTAATCTGATAACCAGACTGCTGCTGTTGATTACCATGACTAGGTTCTTGATTGAAGCCGCCTTGATTACCTTGGCCCTGAAATCCAGAGTTTGAGCCGCCACCTCCAAAGCCGGGCCCATGATAGATGGATCCTGACCCGCCGTGCGGGCCCTGGTTATCCTGATAAAAACTGGAATTTCTATACTCCCTCATGATGAAGCAATCTTTCCAGAGATGAGTGGCCACCTTATCTTGAGTACCATGCTTTGGGCAAGGCTGATTCATTATTGCCTCAAGGTTGAATTTTGGCCCGCCAAACCGGGGCACTGATGACTTCCCCTTATGAGGCTGTTTATTACTCTACACGTTGGTATTAGCCACAAAGTCTGAACCGCCGCCAGTTTGCTTGCGCTTACTGTTATTACCTTGACCCGCCGTATTGTGCTGCTGCCCCTTTGCATTGTCGTTATTCTTCCCCTTGCCATCCTTATCCTCATAAGACTCAGGGTCTTTTGTATTATCAGAGTCGACGTATTTGACGGGAGCCGCCATGAGCTCTCCCATATCATTGCAGAGGCACTTAAGCCGCCCCAGCTTCTGCTAGAGGGGAAGGAACCGGCAATTCTTCTCTAAAATCAGGACAGCTGAGCCGACGTTGATACTGTCCGATGAATGGTTAATAGCCGAGATCCGGCGTACCCAATGGGTTGTTGATTTGCCCTCACCCTTGACACAATTGTCTAAATCAAGAATCGACGTAGGTTGCTTGCATGTGTCCTTGAAATTCTGGATAAAACGCATTTTCAATTCAGCCCATGATCCGATGGAATTAGGGGGCAATCCCTTTATCCAGGTGCGAGCTGGCCCATCCAACATCATGGTGAAATACTTAGCACACGCAGCGTCACTGGCGTCCAAGCTTTCCATGGACATCTCATAGCTCTCAATCCAAGCCTCCGGGGTTGATCCGTTGTGTAATTGAGCACCTTGCGGGGACCCTTAAAATCCTTTGGCAGGCGATCATTATGCAAAGCCGGCACTAGACACGGCACACCCGGGGTCCTAGAAGTAATCCCAGCTTCCACAGACACCGACGGGTTATGCTGAGGTTGCTGATGAGTTGCTAGCTGAGCCACCAGCTCAGCCTCCCGACGTGCCCTTGCCTGATCCACCAAAGCCTGAGCATGATTACCAGTAGGTGGCGGGTCACGCCCACGCGGCTGGTTACGGTGCCTTTCACTGCTCGACACCGCCGGTGACTCCATATGCCGGCTATAACTCCGAATGGGGCGTGGAGTCGAATTAATCCGCTCACGGATATACGAATAAGCCGCCTGCTAAGGCAGCACCGTGTTAAGAAGCTCGACAGCCCTCCGGGTCTAAACCGCCGCGGGAGACTCACCCTGCACTGGAAGAGCCGCCAGCCGCGAAGCTGCAACAACCAAGTTATCCAGAGGGTTACAGTAATGACCCGGCGGTGTCAGCACCTGCTGGGGTGGGGTTAAATTCAAACGAGGCGGGTCTGCAGCATGTGGTTGAACCGTTACTCCAGTCCCAGGCGCCTCTATGGCCCGGTTTATCTCAGGTGGGTTACTTGGTCCCGCCCCAGGCGTGTTAAAAAGATTCCTCGCATCGTACTCCGAAGGTAAACGACTCTGGTGCCTCCTTCGTAGAATGGCGTTCGATGCATTCTGATCCAAGCTTAACCGGAAATTTTTAGCTTGAATCCGTTGTGACTCAGCGTCCACTGCGGCTCGTTTCGTCGCCATCCTAGCGTTCTCTGCATTAAGCTCCTCCTTAGCGTGAGCTATTGTAGTATATATGCCCTAGAGGCAATATAAATGATATTATTTATCTCCGAGTTCATAATTATGTTTATGTTCCATGCTATAACTGCAATGAATCTCGAGTCCGCAATATCCACGAGGCTCGGAGGAAGACTCATATGCACGTGTGGAATAATAAACGGTAAGAAGTATTCCTAGTTTGGTCTCTAAGACTAGCTCAAGTGTTGCATGATGGTTCTGTTTTCCTGATCATGGGCATGTCTATGCCAGCAACTTTGAGGGCACAATGTTAAGAGAACATTTGTGTTGAATCGACCCAGTTTGATGTTATGCTATGAGATTCATTTGTCACAAGTTAATGGTCAATAACACAGAGATGGTTAACGTTTGCATGATTCCTTAGACCATGAGAGTATCGAGTTTCTTCATGCTTGCTTCATGAACTTTGGGGTTTGTTAAACGTCATCCGTAAATGGGTGGCTATTACGGCGGCTTACGGGTTCATGGAAAAGTGTGTCAAGTAACTTGATAGCTCAAGATTGGGATTTGCTCCTCCGACGATGGAGAGACATTCTCGGGCCCTCTCGGTGTTACGGTAACCATCATCGTCTGGCCAGAGACTTTGTGATTTGATCACGGGGATGCCGGAACACGGAAACGAGAAAAGAGAACAAAATCAGTAACGAGGTAACTGGCATAGTGGACAAGTTGTTGATCCATGGGAATGCCAACATGTCTCACCTCGGGTATTTGTAACATATCGGGAAGCAACAGTAATAGCACACGACAACTAGAGGTTCACTCGAATATTCATTCGTGTGGGTATAGGGGTCAATATGGGTGTCCACGGGTCCGATGTTGATCATTGATTGGAAAGGGTTCCAGTCATGTCTATACTTCACCGAACCTATAGGGTCACACGCTTAAGGGTCATCTATCTGTTGAATACTAGACAAGGAGTCTAAGAGAAAATCACAAATAGTTTCGGACACCGGAAAAGTTTCGGAAAGCGGAATCGTACCGCAGAGAGAGGTCATCAGATAAGTTTCGATGATACCAAAAAGTTTTTTCGGGATATACCATTAAGTCAAATTGGTTTCGGCACATGCCAGATAATTCTTGGAGGATGCCAGAATCATTCTGGAAGCTTTTTGGAATTTTCTGAGATAAAAATTGGAAATGTTCCGGAGCTGCCGGAGCCACTTCAGATGCGTTTCACACATGAAAATCACTAAAACCGGAATTGTTTCGGAATGCGTTGAAAATCATTTTAGTGGGTATTGGAAATGTTCTAAGCCCACATAAATATTTTCAGTTCGAACGAACGCTGAAAAATGTCGTCGTGAATAGTGAAAGTGCTTTTTAGGATATTTATGGAAAGCCACCTTTTGGGGCTTTTCCCAAAAGGCTTCTAGATGAACTTGGGGACTAAGGAATCCCTTTTGGGGGGCCCCCATGAGGGGTGTCCGGCCACACATGTGGAGCTCCATGGAGCTCCACTTTCCTTCCCATTTTACCCTTATGAAGGATCCATGTGATGGATTTTTTGGGTATTTGTCCCATGGGCTTTTCCTATAAATAGAGGTGGAGGGGTGCTCTCCACTCACAACTCTTTCTCACATACAATTTCCATGCAATGATCTAGCTTCTTCTCTCCCTTCCACGAAAAGAGTTTCGTAGAGCCGTAAGGCTGTCTGGGTTCCGGCAGGAACTAGTTCTGGACGGCGAAGCCCTGCTGGATAGATGACACCATATGTGTGCAACTCTGTAGAGAGATCGTTGTTTCGGTCTTAGTTCGTGAGTGCCTCCCGAAGGGCTGTCTGTGTGACCGTCCGAGTTTCGAAGGTCCTCCTGAAGGGCTGTCCGAGTGACCGTTCGAGTTTCGAAGGTCCTCCCGAAGGGCTGTCCACGACACCGTCCCGGGGGCTGTTCGACCGTCTCCCGGAGGGCTGTCTCAGGAGCAGATGAGGGTATACATCCTCGCGGTTGGGAGGTTGTAAATCCTAGTTGCGGGGATCTGCACCGCCGTTCGTCATCGACTCTACTTCCCGCTGCGCTACGAGTCGGTAACGAAAAAGATCTAACCATGTATGCAGTCTCCATAGTGGTCCTGGGCTCGTGCGTAGGTCAGAAAATGTTTGTTTTCTGCTGCGTTACCCTACAGTGGCATCATGAGCCGTGCTATGCGTAGATGCAGGTTGCGATCTAGAATACATGGAGATGTATGGATATTGCATAATATAATTTTGGATTAGATGAGATCTATTGCTGAAAATTATTTATGCGGGTGACAGATGAAATATGTTACCTGACGTTCTTGTTGCTTCCCTAGAATTTGCGTTTCCTCAATATCGAGACAGCATGGTGGAATTTCACAAAGTTCTGGCAATCCGTGATCCTAATTGATCATGGAAGTGCTATCAGTTCTTTGGGTTCTGCCGTAGTCAAAAGAAAGATGAAATTCGCATATGAAAGGGCATTGCGGATAAGATCTGCACGGGGGTCATGCGTATGATGAAGTTTAGTACGGGGCTCGAGATTTAATTATCTCGTGTTTCATACACCCCGAGATGTTAATCTAGCAACTTGAATAATCATACTTGATGATAAAACCTTGGTAGCTGCGGTTTAAGTCGAAACCTTAGAAGCCACGTAAAACCTTTTTTTGTATGAACCGATTAGAGGCGTCTAACTTGGTTTTGCAGGATGGTTTGCATCTGATGTGGTATAGCAGTGCTGATAATAATTTGATTATGTATGAGATGACTATATATTGTAAAATAACATGAACTATGTGTCATGATTCGGCATGATGGCTGGAGCCATATTGTTGAGGATATAGCTACTAAGTACAAACCGGCCAGGAGGGCCTGGTTCACCTTAGACTATGCTGAAGCCCATGAAGGTCTTGAAGATGGCGTTCAACTAGTAAAGCTTGGAAGCCCACGGCCCAAAGGCGGATTAGGGCCCGTAGTGGTAAACCGCCATGATTATGTAAACTTGTAATATAAGTTAGAAAGGAGAGAGACCGAGCCGGACACTTTGTATAGGTCGGCTCGGGACTCTGTAGACCGGTCGGGTGTCAATCTGTGTATATAAAGGGACGACCCGGCGGCGGTTCAGGACAGACAACAACAACTCGAGGCCTAGGTGAAGATTATTTGCTCCCTAGTCATCGAAACCACATCAATCCCATCACAACTAGACGTAGGCTTTTACCTTCATCGAAGGGGCCGAACTAGTATAAACTCATGTGTCTTTGCGTTCGCTTTAACCCCTTCAAGTTAACCCGTAGTGATGGCTCCACGACTAAGTCCTTTCACGAGGACATCTGCCGTGACAAAACCACGACAGTTGGCGCCCACCGTGGGGCTATCGCACGATGGTTTGATGATCTTGGAGGGCAAGTTCGAAGGACTCGAAGGCTGTGTTGTGGGCCGGATGACCAAGAGTCGTTGCGGCAAGCTCTACATCGATGACGCAGGATGGGCCCCGAGGCCGGCTCAATCGAGTACGGATACCGGGTCCCCTTTGGTGGCATACACGTTTTCATCGGCAAGATTGGTGAACCAGGGCCTGAGCCGGACATCTGCACCGACCTCGTTGAGACGGCTCAGCGTACGAGATCTGCCCAGGTTAAACCGGCCGTGAAGCGTGCCTTTGTGGGATTCATCCACGGAGGAAGTTATGAGGACGGATCAGAGTCTGGTGGCGAGACCGTCGTCTATTCTGACGACGAGTCGTCAACCAGAGAAACTGAATCTCTATATCAGCTACAAGGTGGCCGGATTGGGGGCTGTTCCGATGGTGACGGTATTCTGGACCCCTCCGATCTTCCCAGCCGGGTTGGAATATTGATGGCCGGTACACAAGCAGCGCTTCACTCTTCGACTGCTGCGGCAATGATCGCCGGTTCAACACCGGCGACGACTTCTGGGGCAGGAGGCCCTGTGCGCCCGCCGGCTCAAGTTTTATCTGATCTGTTCGATGCGTTGGCTGCGCTCATGGCAGAGGCTAACCCGGCGGATCAAGACGCTCATAACACAGAGACTGCGAAGGTGAAGGAACAAATCACTCAGGCTAAAGCGGATCTAGCAGCTGCAGACGCCAGGATGACGGCAGAGCGGGCCGCTTTAGATGCGCAGGCTTATAGGCTCATGTTGGATCAGAACGCATCACATGAAGTCATGAAGAGGAAATACAGATCCCGTTTGCCTTCAGTTTTCGAAGCCAGAGACCTCTTCAACACCCCCGGAGCGGAAACCAGTAATCCGCCGGTGGTAAACCGGGCGGAAGCACCTGGGACGGGCGCGCCAGTCCAGCCCCGCTTAAAAGATCTTCCTCGCCATAACGCCAGTGTACCTCAGGCTGTGCAAACACCTCCGGGTCACTACTCCAACCTGATGGATAACCTTGTTGCAGCTGCGGCACGGCTGGAGGCTATTCCAATTGAAGGTGATTCACCACAGGCGATAGAGACGCGCCGGGTCAAGGAGCTCCTTAGGACAGCTTTGGTCCAACAGGAAGCGTATTCGTACAGCTGCGACCTGATCCACTCTACCCCCCGCCCAAGCCGGAGCTATAGTAGGCACATGGATGAACCGGCCGTATCAAGTAATGCACGGTGTGGTGCGCCCCGTGGCAACAACCCGGCAGGTGGTGTCAATAACGCCCAGGGGGTGGTGGACCGGGCCCGAGCGCGCAGGGAGGCCGAATTAGCAGCACAGCATCAGGCTCATCCGCTTACGCCGGTTCGTCCGACCATCTCAGTCGAGCCTGGGGTTACCTCTAGCTCTTTGGGGGTGCCTTGCCTCGTCCCCGATTTACGCAATGTGTGCTTGCCCAAAGACTTCAAGGGTCCGTGCAAGGTGCCAAGTTACACTGCCGAATCAGCTCCAGAAGCATGGATAGAAAGCTATGAGATGGCCATGGAGATGCTGGATGTGGATGAGGCCGCGTGTACAAAGTACTTCACCATGATGCTTGAAGGCACGGCCCGGACTTGGTTGAAGAGCTTGCCGCCCAATTCTATCAGTTCATGGGCCCAGTTGCGAACCCGGTTTATCCAGAATTTCAAAGATACCTGTAAGCAGCCCATGCCCGTAGTGGACTTGGCGGCTTGTGTCCAGGGGGAAGGGGAGTCAACAACCATTGGGTACGCCGCGTTTCGGAAATCTTGCACTCATCAGACCGGATCACCGCTGATTCTGCGATCTTAACCCTGGAGGGCAACTGCCGGTTTTAGCCTCTGAAATTAAAGTTGGGGCGCATGAAGCAATTTTTTAATGACATAGGAACTCTCATGGGCGCTTTAGTGAAGTATGCTGATTCTGATAGTACCAAGGATCCCGAGTCTGACGATGACAAGACAGGGAAGGGAAGGAAGAACAACAACTCCAAGGGCCAGCAACATCACTCAGCAGGTAATGGCAAGCGTAAAGCGGATGGCAGCATGGACTTTGTAGCTAATACCAACGCGCAGGACAAGGGTCAGCGACGCAGAGGTAAAGCGGCGAATCGTGGTGGGGCTCCGAATCCTAACCCGGATCGCTTAAATTATTTATTGAATCAGCCCTGTCCAAAGCACGGAACGAAGGAGATGCCGACCAACCACCTTTGGAAGGACTGCTACATTATGCAGGAGTTCAAGAGTTCTAATGCTTTCCGGTATGATCACGGCTCTGGCGGCGGTTCAGGATCCGGGCCGGGTTACGGTGGAGGAAATTCCGGTTCAGGATTTAATGGTAGTCCGGGCGGACATAACAATCAGAGTAACCAAGGTGGTTACAACCAGCAGCAGCAACAGTCGGGTTATCAGAGCAACCCAAAGCAGTTGAATAGTGGGCAGTACCATGTTTTCACCACTAGCTTAGACAAGCGAGACCGGAAGCTTCAGAAGCGGGCAGTCAACGCTGTTGAACCGGCCGTGCCCCATTACCTACGCTGGTCGGAGCAGCCCATTATATGGAGTAGAGAGGATCATCCTCCCCGGGTCGACAATCCGGGTCAGCTAGCCCTGGTGGTGGCACCTCAGCTGGGAGGTTATAAGTTCACCAAGGTACTCATGGATGGAGGGAGCAGCATTAACATCCTGTACTATGAGACCTTCCGTCGTATGGGGCTAACGGATAAACATCTCAAACCGTCCAATACAGTGTTCCATGGTGTGGTACCTGGCAAGTCAGCATATCCCGTTGGTAAAATAGCTCTAGAAGTGGCCTTTGGTGATGATTATGACTCCAGATCAGAAACATTGACGTTTGAAGTGGTAAAAATCCAAAGTCCATATCATGCCCTGTTCGGGCGACCGGCTTACGCCAAATTTATGGCGCGGCCTTGTTATATCTATTTGCAGCTCAAGATGCCGGGTCACAAGGGGACAATAACGGTTCATGGGATCCGCAAGATTGCTTTGGAATGTGAGGAAGGTGATGCGGCTTATGCAGAGTCGGTTTGTGCTACGGAGGAGTTGAAATATTACAAGGACAACGTTGATCCGGCGGACATGACCCCTTTGAAGAAGCCGACTGCAGAACATGATCCGGACCTGAAATTCAAATCGGCAGCTGAGACTAAGCTTGTTGACTTCGTGCCTGGCGATTCGTCCAAGCAGTTCAGCATCAGTACCAACTTGGATCCGAAATAGGAAAGCGCGCTCATCGAGTTCATCCGTGAGAATCGGGACATTTTTGCATGGAAGCCTTCTGACATGCCAGGTGTACCGAGGCAACTCGCTGAGCAAACTCTTAATGTTGATCCCAAGTACAAACCGGTGAAGCAGTTTCTCCGCCGGTTTAACGAAGAAAGGCGCAAGGCCATTGGAGAGGAGGTGGCCAAGCTCTTAGCAGCTGGTTTTATCGTTGAGGTCTTCCATCCAGAGTGGCTTGCTAATCCGGTGCTGGTTCTTAAGAAAAACGGCACTTGGCGCATGTGTGTGGATTACACAGATCTCAACAAGGCTTGTCCAGCAGATCCTTTTGCCCTCCCCCGCATTGACCAGATTATTGATGCCACTGCGGGTTGTGAGCGTTTGAGCTTTTTGGATGCATATTCTGGGTGTCATCAGATCAAGATGGCAGTTAAGGACCAGGAGAAGACGGCGTTTATCACTCCCTTTGGAGCCTTCTGCTATGTATCTATGCCTTTTGGGCTCAAGAGCGCCCAAGCAACTTATCAACGCTGTGTACAGAATTGCTTGTATAAACAGATCGGCCGTAATGTGCACGCCTATGTTGATGATATTGTGGTCAAGTCAAGGGAGAAGGAGACACTGATTGACGATTTGAAGGAAACCTTTGACAACCTGCGGGTTTACAAGATGATGCTCAACCCGGCCAAATGTGTCTTTGGTGTTCCGGCAGGCAAGTTATTGGGTTTTCTCGTGTCCAACAGGGGAATTGAAGCTAATCCGGAGAAGATTACGACTATTACCTCCCTGGCTAAACCGAAGTGTATTAACGATGTCAAGCGTTTGGCAGGCCGGATTGCCGCGCTGAGCCGGTTTATCAGCCGCCTCAGAGAGAAGGACATCCCTTTGTACCAGATGCTGAAAAAGACAGATCAGTTTGTCTGGCGTCCAGCCGCCGACGAAGCGTTGGAGGACTTAAAGCGGCAATTGGCCAACCCGCCTGTGCTCGCCGCTCCCGTTGACAAGGAGCCGCTTCTGCTATATGTTGCTGCTAATGCCAGGGCGGTCAGCGTGGCCATTGCGGTGGAGCGGAAGGAGGCAGGGAAGGAGCATCCGGTTCAACGTCCGGTTTACTATATCAGTGAGGCACTTATTGAATCTAAGCAAAGGTATCCGCATTGGCAGAAGCTGGTACATGGAGTTTTCATGGCAAGCCGGAAGCTGAAGCAGTATTTCCAAGGGCACCCCATCACGGTGGTCAGTTCTGCTCCCTTAGGCGATATCATATAGAACCTGGAAGCGACTGGCCGGATTGCCAAGTGGGCTATAGAGCTTGGGCCGCACGGTCTGAAGTACGTACAAGCACTTTTGGATTTCATTAATGATTGGACGGAGTTGCAAGCACCTGAAGAAAAGCCAGATCACACATATTGGACCATCCATTTTGACGGATCCAGGCAATTGGAGGGCTCGGGGGCTGGAGTCGTATTAACTTCCCCACGAGGTGACAAGTTCTGTTATGTTCTCCGCTTAATGTTCCCTTGTACTAACAATGCAGCTGAGTATGAAGCCTTGCTCCATGGTCTCTGGATGGCTAAGGATATGAATCTAAGCCGGGTTAAGTGCTTCGGTGACTCGGACCTAGTGGCTCAACAGGTGTCTGACACTTGGGATTCAAAGGACCCACTCATGGCTGCATATCGTCGTGAGGTGGATATTGTTGCAGGTCATTTCAAGGGCTATCAGGTGGACCACGTGGACCGTCGGAAGAATGAAGCGGCGGACGCTTTAAGCCGGCTGGGCTCTCAACGTAAACCGGTCCCGCCCAATGTTTTTCTGGACGTGCTGCACAACCCGTCGGTCCAGCTCCCTGGTGAAGCGGATTTGGCTATTCCTGATCCGGAGGCTCAATTGGTGGCAGCTCTTCACGTCACTCCGGATTGGACGCTTCCTTATCTTGCGTACATGAACCGGGGCGAGTTACCAGAAGATGAGACGTTGGCCCGACAGATAATTCGGGGATCCAAGTCTATGACCATTGTTAATGGCGAATTGCATCATTGCAGCGTGTCAGGGGCGTTTCAACGTTGTGTGTCCCCTGAGGAAGGCTGTGAAATATTGCGTGAGATCCACGAAGGAGATTGTGGTCACCACGCCGGTTCAAAATCCTTGGTGGCTAAAGCGTTCCGCCACGGTTTCTATTGGTTGACTGTTCATGCTGATGCGGAAGATCTGGTCAGACGATGTGATGGTTGCCAAAAGTTTTCTAGACGTGCTCATGTACCGGCCCAAGAATTGAGGATGATTCCAGTTAGTTGGCCGTTTGCAACCTGGGGGATGGATATGGTTGGACCTATCAAAAGGTCCAAGGACAAGAAGACCCACCTACTGGTGGCGGTTGACAAGTTTACAAAGTGGATAGAGGCAGAACCTGTTAGAAAGTGTGACGCGGCCACGTCGGTTCAGTTCATCAAAAAGGTGATTTTCCGGCTTGGCTTTCCACACAGTATCATCACAGATGATGGTCCCAATTTGTCCAAAGGTGCCATGAAAGAGTTCTGGGAACGTGAACCCATCCGGCTTGACGTTTCTTCAGTAGCCCACCCAAAGTCCAATGGTCAAGCGGAACGGGCTAATCAAGAGATCTTGAGAGGCGTCAAGCCCCGGCTTATGGTCCCTTTGCAGAGGACACCGGGTTGTTGGGTGGAAGAACTACCATCTGTGTTATGGAGTATCAACACTACGCCCAACAGATCCACATGATACACACCGTTCTTTATGGTCTATGGAGCGGAGGTGGTTCTCCCTAGTGACATCCGTCATGACTCACCTCGTGTGGCAGCTTATGTTGAAGCGGACAACGAGACGGCACGGCAAGACGCTTTGGACCGGTTGGATGAGGAACGTGACATAGCAGCTGCCCGCTCGACGATTTACCAACAGGATCTTTGTCGTTACCATAGTCGCCGGGTCAGGACCAGAAATTTTCAAGAAGGAGATTTGGTGCTTCGGCTCATCCAAGACCAGACTGGTATGCACAAGTTATCCCCACCTTGGGAGGGACCTTCCGTGGTCAGCAAGAATCTGCACAACGGGTCGTACTATCTGATCGATATTCGAGAGCATAAAGACTCACGCACGTCAGAGGAGGAGACCAACAGGCCGTGGAACATAGCTCATCTTCGGCCTTATTATACCTGAGCCATCGGCTGTACTCATGTACATATTATGACAGTGTATATATTATGAATAAAGTAATAAACCAGAGCCTCAGCTAAAGCGGGGTATCTGTTTTGTTACATCATGCGTGGTTACATGGAGTTGTTCTGTCTTAAAGCGGCCTCCGGTTTACCCCCTGAGTTTTCTTTTCAAAAGCTTTATGATATCACTTGGGGGCTTGGTCGTGTCCGAACCAATGCAACACCTTTTGATAGGCGAGAGCCACCAGATCACTTGGGGACGTGGTCAAGTCTGAACCAGTCACGCCTCTTGATCGGCCTAAGGCCATAGAGTCACTTGGGGGCTTGGTCGAACCCGATCCATTGCCACACCACTTGATCGGCACAATGCTACGGTTTCAGTTGGGGACCTGGCTGACTTGAACCATGGCTACACCTTATTGGGAGCTTGGTCGTGTCCGACCATGGTAACACCATCAGATCGGCTCAGTAAAGCCTCTTTTTGCAAACGGTTTTATCATTACCTTTGCTTCCATATTTTTTCATAATTGTTATTTGATTTTTGTTGCGTTTCTTAAACCGATAACATTTTTAAACCGGTTCAAACTGTCAATTGACGGAATTCGGTCCATTTTTAATCCGGAGATAATTTTTCCGGTTTGACTTTTTCTGGTAACATCCCATTATGGAGTAACAGGGGGCTTGTCATGACCCAGCACGGTTTACATGGTAAACTGGCATTATAAACACATGAGTTGTTTTCTCCTTTCACGGTAACGGTTTACACAACCTCCGCTTCAAGATTGGCTAGGCCAACTTCATGCCCAACGATGGCAGGTATTTTGTATCACAAATTTTGATTATATACCTCAATATTTCATTTCATATATATATGAACGTCACAAGCCGGCTGGCGGCCCAAACCGCCGTGGCAGTTTAAGATTTTGTGACTGCAGGCAATATAGATTGAAGATTTCGATCATTCAATCAAAAGTATCAGCACATTGCACAAAGGCATATTAAAAGCAAAAGTGTTGGCTATCCTATTACAAGGCATTCAGAGGCCCAAAATTTGGAATTGCTTCATAACGGGCAGTATCTGACGTATCAACCGACTTGACGGATTAAGCTTCATTGCCGGGTTGACGTGAAGTAGATGGGTCGTCTGGCGTCGGTTCAACTTCTTCCTCCTCACTATCCAATGGCCGAAAGTCATTGGTGGTCCAGTCAATCCGGTTTAAAGCCTGAAAGACAGCCTCTTCACTTATAAGCTCAGCCGGATCAACGTCAGGGGCATAAGTGTGCTTACGGGTTGGTGGAACAAGGTTCTGCACTTCCGGAATAACATCTTCAACCCGTCTGTTGTTCGCGTCGTAGAAGGAGCGGTGAACCATCAGGTTGGCCTCTTTTGCCAGTTGACTCGCCAGAGGACGCATCTCCCTTGTTACCCGTTTGAGAGCATCATTATCAAATGCTTCGCCATTTTCTTGAGCACTGGGGAAGCCTTTGGCTATGTCAGCCGGATCAAGGTCAGCTATCCATGCTTTGGCGCGAGTTAGTGCCAATAAGGTGCCAGCCCGGGCAGCGGATCGTTTCAATTCTTCTATCTATGCTGGTATCATAGATAGCTGATCCAGTGTGTCCTTGATGAGTGTCGGAGCTGCATTATCATAAGAAGTGGCGCAAATAACTCGCCGGGTGCCGGTATACAGCTGTTCAATTAGCGTGTACGCGGCCTTGAGTTTCTTCCGCATGTCAGAGCCCAGATGAGTAATGCGCCTACCTATACCGGTTTAAGAAAGTTCAGGTTAAACCGGAGGAAATTTCGAAACGAAATATTCATCACAACCTTGGTGAAACCTTGCTTACCAAATATTGCAGAGGTCATGGAATTGATTTGGCGCTTTAATCCGGTGAGTTCTTCCGTCGCCGGTTTAAGAGCTGCTTCAGCATCTTCCGCCCGTTTTAGCAAGCCCACCTTTTCAGTATCCCAGCTGGCCCGCTCAGACTTAAACCATTCCTTGAGCTGCTCCATGGTAGTCAAGGCGGTTTTCAGCTCATCCTTGGCCTTGGAGGTTTCTGCTTGCTGAGATTTCAGATTTTATTGAAGATCATTGATTTTTGAGACTTGTTGGCGTATCTCACTCTGCAACAAAAAGGGAGCATATTAATATCTTCATTAGAAGTCCCAAGCGCATAACAGTCATACACTCGGCACTTGGGGGCTAATGCGGATCATTTTTTATACTAATTGTTGAAGTCCCATGGATTAATACAAGTGTTAATCATGGCACTTGGGGGCTAATGCATATTTGATCTTCATCTGCCAATAAAATCACAAAGTCCCAATCTCAATACAGGTATTCAACTTGGCACTTGGGGGCTAATGGCTATTTGCTCAAACATGTTCTGATGCGGCGATATAAATTAAAGTCCCGGTTTAACTATACTAAGTTGAACCGGCCCTTGGGGGCTACATCAGTGAATTCTGAAGCATTGAGTGTTATGTGAAGTCTCGGTTTAACTATACTAAGTTGAACCGGCCCTTGGGGGCTACATCAGTGGATTCTGAAAGTATTGAGTTCTATATCAACTCCCAGTTTGAAAGAAGATTACAAATAGGCCCTTGGGGGCTACTATGCAATGAAGGTACAAGAGAAAGGCACAACTGTTTACCTCATAGTGCTGCTTCATAAGATTTACTAAACCGGCTTCATAATCACGGCTTGTGTAGAGCCGGTTCAGGAATCCATAGTGATGGTCTTGGGCAGAGAAATTGTTATAAGCTGACAGATCAGTTTTCTCCTTCCCTTTGCTCATGGCAGTAAATTCTTCCTTGGCACTGTGCTTTGATAGAGCAACCGGATTGCCAGGGGCGGTATATGCGGTGCCCGTAACTACGACATCATCATCTTTGGTCGAACTGGCCGGATTAGCATTTTCAACAGGGCTTGGCGCTTTCATACCCGGGCTCGGCGGATCAGCAGTTGAGTCCCGTTGTTCTGCTGCAGGACTCGGAGGAGCAGGAGGATGTGAAGTCTCAACATGGACATCCGGTTCAAACTCTGGCGGATTAGCATTGGCATCTTGATTTTTCCCTGCAGAGTTGTCTTTAGCAACTTCGAGATTTTCACCATGATGCTCTCCGGATCAACATCCACAGTAGGGTCAAGGGTCTTGGCCTTTTTACTAAGTCGAGCCTTGGTGCTACAACATCAAGGGTTAGAATATGATAAACCGACAAATACAAGGAACAAATTAAGGAGTAATATACTTACCCAGCAGCAACTTTGAGAGGAGGCAGCTGAGTGGTTGATGAACCGCCAGACGAGTTGGAAGAAGCCTGGTAATTCGGATCAGACGGATTGAGACGGCATCGGAAGAAACCTTTCAAAGGATAACGCTTTTCAGGAGAACAAGTCACCTCTGGACGACGGTTCCAGGTTGGTGTGTCAGCTAAACCGGACGACGTAATTTGTTGACCGCTATGCCGGGTCGTACGGCGTTCTTCAGTTTGCTGTGTCTTCAAAGAAAATTTTCGATACAAATGAGCATAGGAGTGAGATTGTTTCACTTTCCGGACTGCGCGGCGAATTCTTTTAACCAGTACAAGATCAGAATCAGAAAAAAGAAGGATTACCTCAACAGGTTCTGCATGGCTGGCCTCAGCGTCATCCTAGGAATTGTAACTGTCAATAAAATGAATGGGAAAAGAACCAAGCGAGTGAAGATCTACCTCAGCATCTGATTCTTCATCTTCTGGCGGTTCAGAAGACTCGGCGGTTTTCCTCTTGCCAGTTTTCTTGGTGGTCTTGGTCTTTGCACGAGGAACCCGAGCCGGTTTAGTTCGTTTCCAAAAGGAGCTGTTAGCCTGAAAATTAATACAGAGGGATTAATACAATCAATATGGAATCAAAGTCAGTAGAGTAATGAGAGGAACCTTACCGCGGGCGGTTTGTTGGAGACGCAGAACGGAGCCAACCCGGTTTGGCTGCATGCGGAGATCGGTTCATCGAGCATTTTCTTCACTGTTTCGGTAACTTCAAGCTCAGTTATTGATAGTTCGTGATGTCATTGAGGATCTTTGACGTCACCAGTATATTCTTGCATCAATCCGGGGCGGCGGCTTAATGGCAAGATGCCCCAAGAAACCCAGCAGCGGACAAGGTCAATACCAGTTAAACCGTTGGCCATCAGAGCCCGGAGCTTGGTAATTTGAGGTGCAAAGTTCTTCCGTTCTGCGGCGGTCAAGCGCAAAGGCAATGGGTGCTTGTTGCTAAGCCGGTGAGGGTGATAACCCGACAAGGGATTTTCGCCGTTAGGAGCAGTGTTCCGGCAATAGAACCAGGTTTGATTCAAATCTTTAGGATGGCTATGATGTTTGGCGTGAGGGAAGTCCACTTCTTTCCTTTTCTGGATTGAAACGCCACCAAGTTCTGTGTTAGGACCGTCCGAGAATTCTGTACGGCGATTCAAATGAAAGAAATCTCGAAATAACTCCATGGTTGGATCTTCTTGAAGATAGACTTCGCAGAATACTTGAAAGTTGCATATATTGGACACAGAGTTCGGACCAATATCTTGTGGATGGAGTTGGAAGCTTGCGAGGACATCCCGGAAATTTTTTGATCCGGGCGGGCTGAATCCCCGGTCTAGGTGTTGCATAAAAACAATCACCTCTCCTTCTTGAGGTTTAGGTGGACATTCCGATTCCGGAACTCGC
>LR880968.1:110032476-110046247 GCA_904067115.1 Aegilops sharonensis | reverse complement strand
TTTATCCATAAAGCTCGACTTGTTGAAATAACAAGTTCAAGAGTTGACTACGGTGAGGTTGTTTTCATTGTAGCGATGCTTAAAGTCGGTTCGGGTTTAACTAGCAATTAATACATATTTCAATCATGAGATATGAAACATGGATGACAATAGGGTTTCCATCTGATGGAAATGAAACCAAGGACTTGCATGTGTTACAGTCCAAGGCATTTTGTCTATCCAGAGGAAGCTAGTAAGGGTGCAAACTTTAGAGTTCCAGCGATGGACAGAAGAGAGCAAAAGGGAGTTGGAATCTTCGTGCTTTGATGAAATGGTCAAAGGGGTTTGACTTCATCAATGGGTAACGAAGATGCTTGTAATTCAAGAAAGTAAGTGGGAGCGTAATAATATTTCTAAAAACCTTTTGTGCTTGACACATTGTTAATTGGAAATAAATTTCTTGACACGAATTAGGACTTCATTTGAAAATAGTTTTTTTATGAAGTGCTTAAGCTAAATAGCCTCAATACTAGGCATAATGATCTATGGAGATAGATTTACCTAATAGGGCTAAGCAATAAATACATATTGACAAGATGCTAAAACCGTTTAGCACTAAGAACGACAAGGACTGATTCTTGCCGAAGTCACATGGAAAGAGTTTTTTTTGCAAGAATCAGTGTCCCAAAACACTGATGAGCAAAATACATGATGGAGATTCCACACACTCATGTGATTGGATCAATCATGTATTCCATGGTATGTAAAACAACCAGATATGTCCAATACTCCCAAGATGTTGCGAGTATGGATACTAAAGTGATCAAAGTACTGATCATAGGACAACAACGAAATATGTCATTGAGTACTATAGTTAGTACTGATGATATGTTTTCTCGCAAGCGGAGATCATGAAGAGTTCGTTGTAAAATTTTACATCGATACAGTCTTCATCTTTTCTCCATGCGGTTTTCGATTTAAGTTAAGGGTTTTGTGTAATACACAATATGGTGGCACGATAGTTGGAAATTGTTCCCAACAGGATATTGTGGCGAATTCTATAATAAATGACTAAGTATGTTGACGCTTTAGAAGCGACAAACAAGATGTTGAATCATATAGTTCATTCATGAACTTAGTATGGTTCCAAGATGGCTTTTGTCAATGGGACACTACTGCAGGTAGTTTCTCCATAACTCAGTCTTAGGAATCCAGGTTCAACCTGTGATTCACATTTATACAAAGCCAAGTCCGCACAAAATATGAATTTTGTGAAAGCGTGAAAACGCGAGGATATGCAGAGATAAACACGGAGCTGAAGTTGTCAGATCTGATGGACATCAGGCTATACCACATGCGAAGCATTTTTTACAGCGGCATGCCATAGGTGTAAAGTGCATTAGGATTAAATAGATTATTGACTCTAGTGCAAGTGGGAGTCAGTAGGAGATATGCCCTAGAGGCAATAATAAATGATATTATTTATCTCCGAGTCCATAATTATGTTTATGTTCCATGCTATAACTGCAATGAATCTCGAGTCTGCAATATCCACGAGGCTCGGAGGAAGACTCATATGCACGTGTGGAATAATAAACGGTAAGAAGTATTCCTAGTTTGGCCTCTAAGACTAGCTCATGTGTTGCATGATGGTTCTGTTTTCCTGATCATGGGCATGTCTATGCCAGCAACTTTGAGGGCACAATGTTAAGAGAACATTTGTGTTGAATCGACCCGGTTTGATGTTATGCTATGAGATTCATTCGTCACAAGTTAATGGTAAATAACACAGAAATGGTTAACATTTGCATGATTCCTTAGACCATGAGAGTATCGAGTTTCTTCATGCTTGCTTCATGAACTTTGGGTTTTGCTAAACGTCGTCCGTAAATGGGTGGCTATTACGGTGGCTTACGGGTTCATGGAAAAGTGTGTCAAGTAACTTGATAGCTCAAGATTGGGATTTGCTCCTTCGACGATGGAGAGATATTCTCGGGCCCTCTCGGTGTTACAGTATCCATCATCGTCTGGCCAGACACTTTGTGATTTGATCACGGGGATGCCGGAACACGGAAACGAGAAAAGAGAACAAAATCAGTAACGAGGTAACTGGCATAGTGGAAAATTTGTTGATCCATGGGAATGCCAACATGTCTCACCTCGGGTATTGGTAACATATCACGAAGCAACAGGAATAGCACACGGTAACTGGAGGTTCACTCGAATATTCATTCGAGTGGGCATAGGGGTCAATATGGCTGTCCACGGCTCCGATGTTGATCATTGATTGGAAAGGGTTCGGTCATGTCTATACTTCACCGAACCTATAGGGTCACACGCTTAAGGGTCATCTATCTGTTGAATAATAGACAAGGAGTCTGAGAGAAAATCATCGAAAAAGTTTCGGACACCGGAAAAGTTTCGGACAGCGGAATCGTACTGCAGAGAGAGGTCATCGGATAAGTTTCGATGATACCGAAAAGTTGTTTCGGTATATACCATTAAGTGAAATTGGTTTCGGCACATGCCTGATAACTCTTGGAGGATGCCAGAATCATTCTGGAAGCTTTTGGAATTTTCTGAGATAAAAACCGGAAATGTTCCGGAGCTGCCGGAGCCACTTCACATGCGTTTCGCAGATGAAAATCACTAAAACCGGAATTGTGTCGAAACGCGTTGAAAATCATTTTAGTGGGTATTAGAAATGTTCTAAGCCCACATAATAATTTCAGTTCGAACGGACGCTGAAAAAGGTCGTCGTGAATAGTGAAAGTGCTTTTTGGGATATTTATGGAAAGCCACCTTTTGGGGCTTTTCCCAAAAGGCTTCTAGATGAACTTGGGGACTAAGGAACCCCTTTTGGGGGGCCCTCATGAGGGGTGGCCGGCCACACATGTGGTGCTCCATGGAGCTCCACTTGCCTTCCCATTTTACCCTTATGAAGGATCCATGTGATGGGTTTTTTGGGTATTTGTCCCATGGGCTTTTCGTATAAATAGAGGTGGAGGGGTGCTCTCCACTCACAACTCTTTCTCACATACAAGTGCCATGCAATGATCTGGCTTCTTCTCTCCCTCCCACGAAAAGAGTTTCATAGAGTCGTAAGGCTGTCTGGGTTCCGGCAGGAACTAGTTCTGGACGGCGAAGCCCTGCTGGATAGATGACACCGTATGTGTGCAACTCTGTAGAGAGATCGTAGTTTCGGTCTTAGTTCGTGAGTGCCTCCCGAAGGGCTGTCCATGTGACCGTCCGAGTTTTGAAGGTCCTCCCGAAGGGCTGTCCGAGTGACCGTTCGAGTTTCGAAGGTCCTCCCAAAGGGCTGTCCGCGAGACCGTCCGGGGGGCTGTTCGACCGTCTCTCGGAGATCTGTCTGAGGAGCAGATGAGGGTATACCTCCTCGCGGTTGGGAGGTTGTAAATCCTAGATGCGGGGATCTGCACCGCCGTTCGTCATTGACTCTACTTCCCACTGCGCTAAGAGTCGGTAACGAAAAAGATTTAACCATGTATGCAGTCTCCATAGTGGTCCTGGGCTGGTGCGTAGGTCGGAAAATTTTGGTTTTCTGCTGCGTTACCCTATAGCTATCTCATCTCGCAGTTTCGCGATGTCCACCTTGTGATGTGCTTGATTCTCCGGGGTTACCTCTGCAGCTAACAAGGTTGCCAAAGCATCCAAGAGCTCGGATAAGACTTGAGCCGGCGGGCGCCCAGAGCCGCGCACCCCAGCTGTCACCGCAGTTGTTGAGCTAGAAGTCATAGCCGCAGCGGTTGTTGAATTGAGCACCGGTTGTGTGCCGGCCATGAAGACTACAACCCTGTTTGGTGGCTCATAGGGGTCCGGAATACTGTTGGCATCGGAATAGCCCCCAGGCCCGCCGTCTTGCAATTGATACATGGAATTGTTCTCACTGGTTCAGGACTCATCATCAGAGTAGATGGTTGTCTCTCCACCGGACACAGATCCTTTCTCAAAACCCGCTCCATGAATAAAACCAACGAAAGCGTGCTTCACGTAGGTTTGAACCTCGGCAGGTCATGCGCCGGGCCGTCTCGATGATGTCGGTGTAGGTGTCCGGCTCAGGCTCCGACTCGCCGATCTTGCCGATGAAGACGTGGATTCCACCGAAGGGGACCCGGTACCCATACTCGATTGAGCTGGCCTCGGGGCCCCTGCCAGCATCGTCGAAACAGAGATTGCCGCGACGGCTCTTAGTCATCCGGCCCATGATGTATCCCTTGATCCCTGCGAAATTTACCTTCAAGAACTCGAAACCACCGTGCGCTGGCCCCATGGTGGGCGCCAACTATCGTGGACTTAACACGGCAGATGCCCTAGCAAAAGGACTTAGGTGTGGAGCCATCGCAACTAGGTTAGCTCATAGGGGTTGAATGGGACAAAGGACATAGAGAGTTTACCCAGGTTCGGCCCCTCCCAATGATGTAAAAGCCTACTCATGCTTTAGGTTGTATTGCTTGGGTTTCGATTATGAGGGAGCGAATACGCTTGACCTAGTTCTCGATTGGTTGTTTCTTATGCTAACCCGCCGTCGGGTCACCCCTTTATATACAGGTGATGCCCAGCGGCTTACAGAGTCCTAGCCGGCTCACACAAACGTGACCGGCTCGGTTTCTAACTAAGCTTGCTTTACAGAACATGTTAAACATATAGCGGCTCACACCTTTGGGCCTCAAGTCGCCTCCGGGTCTTGGGCCTTCAATAGGCTCGCTCCATGAACCGCCATCTTCATGTCTTCTTGAACCTTATCAGGCCTCTTCGTCTTTAAGTGGCCAATGGCATGACCCGGTCCCTTCTAGGTGGGTCATACCCAGTAGTTACATCCCCAACACCCGGTTTGGCGGGCCAAAATTCAACCTTGAGGCGATAATGAATCAGCCTTGCCCAAAGCACGATACTCAAGATAAGCCAGCCACTCATCTCTGGAAAGATTGCTTCATCATGAGGGAGTATAGAAATTACGGTTTTTATCAGGATGAATCAGCCACTCATCTTCTTGGTCCTGCCGCCCAAAGCAGCGTGGGTTGTGCCGCCTGCTCCTGCTTCCCGTGGCCAGCTGTGCTGCCGCGGAGGCCTCTCCGCCCCCATACTACTCCCACCGCTGGCCAAGCCATCCCTCCACTTACCCACACCCCCTGTTATTCTGCAGCAACGGCAACCTCACACCGCAGCCGAACTAGTGAACCCTCGTACTCCTCTCCGCGCGGGCTTTCACTGCTGGGTCTTCCCCAGCTCCGTGTCGTCCCCTTCCTAGGCGTCGCCGTCGTCTACCGCCCTGGTGCTCTCGGTGCGGCGTGGTCAACGTGGTCAACGACCGACTTCCATTAGAAGAGTACTGTACGTGGAGAAGCTGACAGCTGGGTCCATGGCGGCCGCAAGGAAGTGCCTCCTTATTACGCGCAAAATAATTATTCCTCCACCTGATAGCAGGGAGCCACCGGACGGGCCACCTTATTTTGCAAAAAAGACGTTTCCCCCCCCTGACTGCTGGGACCCACCGGACGGGCCACCATATTTCGCGAAAAAACGTTCCCCCTGCTGTCAGCTCGGACCCATCGGAAATGCCTCTTTATTACGCACAAAAAAATGAATACTCCCCCTGCTAGGTGGGACCCACCTTGGTGGGAGGCTGACTTGTGGGCCTACTAAGATGACGGGGATGGAGGGCTTTGCCAACTTAGTCAATATGAACGATTCTAGCTCCAGTGACCGTACGATGTCCATCTGATAAGTCTCCGTCGTATCTATAATTTTTTATTGTTCCATGCCAATATTCTACAACTTCCATATAGTTTTTGGCAACTTATTATACTATTTTTGGGACTAACATATTGATCTAGTGCCCAGTGCAGTTCCTGTCTGTTGCATGTTTTTGGTTTCGCAGAATATCCATACCAAACGGAGTCCAAACGGGATAAAAACGGATGGAGCTTATTTTTGGAAAATATGGAAAATTTGGAAGGAAAATCAACGCGAACCAGTGCCCGAGGTGGTCACGAGGCAGGGGGCGGACCTGCCCCCCTGGGCACCCCCCCTACCCTCGTGAGCCCACCGTAAGGCGGTTGATGCTCTTCTTTTGCCGCAAGAAAGCTAATATTCGAAAAAAAATATCATGGCGAAGGTTTCAGGCCAATCGGAGTTACGGATCTCCATATATACGCGAAACGGTGAAAAAAAAGCCAGAACAGAACGCAGAAACAGAGAGATAGATCCAATCTCGGAGGGGCTCTCGCCCCTCCCACGCCATGGGAGCCAAGGACCAAAGGGGAAACCCTCCTCCCATCTAGGGAGGAGGTCAAGGAAGAAGAAGAAGAAGGGGGGCTCTGTCCCCCTTGCTTCCGGTGTTGCCGGAGCGCTGCCGGGGGCCATCATCATCACCGCGATCTTCACCAACACCACCGTCATCTTCACCAACATCTCCATCACCTTCCCCCCTCTATCTATAGCGGTCCACTCTCCCGCAACCCGCTGTACCCTCTACTTGAACATGGTGCTTTATGCTTCATATTATTTTCCGATGATGTGTTGCCATCCTATGATGTCTGAGTAGATTTTCGTTGTCCTATCGGTGATTGATGAATTTCTATGATTGGTTTGAATTGCTTGTTTTATTATTGGTGTTGTCCTATTGTTCCCTCCGTGTCGCGCAAGCGTGAGGGATTCCCGCTGTAGGGTTTGCAATATGTTTATGATTTGCTTATGGTGGGTGGCGTGAGTGACAGAAGCACATACCCGAGTAAGTAGGTTTTTTGCGTATGGGATAAAGGGGACTTGATACTTTAATGCTATGGTTGGGATTTACCTTAATTAATCTTTAGTAGTTGTGGATGCTTGCTAGAGTTCCAATCATAAGTGCATATGATCCAAGTAGAGAAAGTATGTTATCTTATGCCTCTCCCTCAAATAGAATTGCAATAGTGATTACTGGTCTAGTAACGTAGTCAGTTGCCTAGGGACAATTTCACAACTCCTACCACCACTTTTCCACACTCTCTATATTTACTTTATTGCTTCTTTACCTAAACAGCCCCTAGTTTATATTTACGTGTTCTTTATTATCTTGCAAACCTATCCTACAACACCTACGAAGTACTTCTAGCTTCATACTTGTTCTAGGTAAAGCGAACGTCAAGCGTGCGTAGAGTTGTATCGGCGGTCGATAGAACTTGAGGGAATATTTGTTATACCTTTAGCTCCTCGTTGGGTTCGATACTCTTACTTATCGAAAACGGTTGCGATCCCCTATACTTGTGGGTTATCAAGACCTTTTTCTGGCGCCGTTGCCGAGGAGCAATAGCGTGGGGTGAATATTCTCGTGTGTGCTTGTTTGCTTTATCACTAAGTAATTTTTATTTGCTGTTCATAGTTGTTCTTTATCTTTAGTTATGGATATGGAACACGAAATACCAAAAAAATAGGTGTACTTTCTGCTCATGGAGATGGGGAACCTCCTAAAACCCTCGATCCTTAATATGTGAAAAATATTATGTACCACTTTGATAATCCTGAGAAAACCTCATCCAATTTGTAATGGGAGTAACGTTGGATCAACGTGAATACTTTAGGGATTATCACTTAACTCAAAAAGGGAAATTATTATGGGAACAAATTTATATATTGAAGTGGTATGCTAGACAACTATGCTCGGAATATGATTATGCTTGTTGATCTAGGAAGAATGCTCCACACCTTCCCTTTTCATGCAAATTTAGTGATAATGAAACCTTAGCTTCTTATGCTAATGGTATATAGGATTACTATGATGTGGAACAAATAGAAGAATTTGTTGCTTTTATGGGTGCTTATGAAATTGAATCCATGTTTAAAGAGTTTGAGGATTTTGATGATGCTTGTTATAGATCTGAAAATTTAGCTATCCTTAAATATTGTTATGATAATTATGAATATAATGCCTATATTAATGCACTTATTTAAGAAAGTCTCTGCTGTCCAAGAAGAGATTAATATTTTGCAGGAATCTATGGAAGAAGAAATTGATGAAACTGTGAGCTCATTGGATGAAAAAGATGATGAGGAGAGCGAAGAACAAAAGGAGGAAGAGCGGATTGATCACCCGTGCCCACCTTCTTATGAGAGTAACTCTTCAACTCATACATTGTTTAATTCCCCTTCGTGCTTACCGAAGGATGATTGCTATGATGACTATTATGATCCCATTGGTTCTCTTGAAATATCCCTTTTTGATGATGCTTGCTATGCTTATGGCCAAGATGCCAATGTGAATTATGCTTATGGAGATGAACTTTCTATAGTTCCTTATGTTAAACATGAAATTGTTTCTATTGCACCCACGCATGATAGTCCTATTATCTTTTTGAATTCTCCCGATTATACTATATCGGAGAAGTTTGCACTTATTAAGGATTATATTGATGGGTTGCCTTTTTACCGTTGCACATGATGATTTTGATAGATATAATATGCATGTGCTTGCTGCTCCTACTTGCAATTATTACGAGAGAGGAACTATATCTCCACCTCTCTATGTTTCCAATACAATAAAATTGCAAGAAACTTTTTATACTATGCATTGGCCTTTACTATGTGTGCATGAATTGTTCTTTTATGACATGCCGATGCATAGGAAGAGAGTTAGACTTCGTCATTACATGGCATATGTTGCTTTGTGCTCACTACTAAATTACAAATCATTGCTAATTAAAATTGTCTTTTGATATACCTTGGGATCCGGGTGGATTCATTACTTGAGCACTATATGCCTAGCTTAATGGCTTTAAAGAAAGCGCTGCCAGGGAGACAACCCGGAAGTTTTAGAGAGTCATTTATTTCTGTTGAGTTCTTTCATATAGTTTAAAAACAGCAAAAATAAAGAGGGGAACCCAAAACTTTTTCAAAAAGGAAAGTGAAAGTGAGAAAGACAAGCATTGTTGAAGTGGGAGAGCTCCTTGAACTTTGTTCATGCTCACGGCAACTTTGTGAATCTTGATTAAAGAAACCTTTCAACAAAAATAATTATCGCCTTGTACAATTCCATTGTATTATAAAAATAATGTGCCAAGGTTTGCCTTTAGGATGTTTACAATGCTTGTTGGTTTGTACGGTGCAGGACAGAAACTTTGGCTGTAGTGCGCGAATTTTCATTATTTACTGGAACGTCAAATGGTTATGATTATTTTTGCACTGTCTTACTGTACAAATTTTATTTTTCCTAATTGTGGCAGAATTTTTCAAGTATCAGAAGTATGGCGAATGTTCAGATTTCTACAGACTGTTCTGTTTTAGACAGATTCTGTTTTTGATGCAGTGTTTGCTTGTTTTGATGAAACTATCAATTTATATCAGTGGATTAAGCCATGAAAAAGTTATATTACAGTAGACACAATGCAAAAACAAAATATGAATTGGTTTGCAACAGTACTTAGAGTGGTGATTTGCTTTATTATACTAACGGATCTTACCGAGTTTTCTGTTGAAGTTTTGTGTGGATGAAGTGTTCGATGATTGAGAAGGTTTCGATGTGAGAAGAAGGAAGAGAGGAAAGAGCTCAAGCTTGGGGATGCCCGAGGCACCCCAAGTAAATATTCAAGGAGACTCAAGCGTCTAAGCTCGGGGATGCTGGGAAGGCATCCCCTCTTTCTTCAACAAGTATCAATATGTTTTCGGATTCGTTTCGTTCATGCATTATGTGCAAATCTTGGAGCGTCTTCTACATTTAGTTTTCATTTTTATTTTATTCACCATGCTAGTATGAGATAGTCCTTGGTTGATTTATAGAATGCTCTTTGAAATTCACTTATATTCTTTGAGTATGGCTTTATAGAATGCGTCATGTGCTTCACTTATATCATTTGAAGTTTGGATTGCGTGTTTCTCTTTACTTAGACAATCGCCATTTGTAGAATGCTCTTTTGCTTCACTTATATTTGTTAGATCTTGGGCATATCTTTTGTAGAAAGAATTAAAACTCTCTTGCTTCACTTATATCTATTTAGAGAGATGACAGGAACTGGTTATTCACATGGTTAGTCNTGGGAAGGCATCCCCTCTTTCTTCAACAAGTATCAATATGTTTTCGGATTCGTTTCGTTCATGCATTATGTGCAAATCTTGGAGCGTCTTCTACATTTAGTTTTCATTTTTATTTTATTCACCATGCTAGTATGAGATAGTCCTTGGTTGATTTATAGAATGCTCTTTGAAATTCACTTATATTCTTTGAGTATGGCTTTATAGAATGCGTCATGTGCTTCACTTATATCATTTGAAGTTTGGATTGCGTGTTTCTCTTTACTTAGACAATCGCCATTTGTAGAATGCTCTTTTGCTTCACTTATATTTGTTAGATCTTGGGCATATCTTTTGTAGAAAGAATTAAAACTCTCTTGCTTCACTTATATCTATTTAGAGAGATGACAGGAACTGGTTATTCACATGGTTAGTCATAAAATCCTACATAAACTTGTAGATCGCTGAATATGATATGTTTGATTACTTGCAATAGTTTTGCGATATAAAGATGGTGATATTAGAGTCATACTAGTTGAGTAATTGTGAAATTGAGAAATACTTGTGTTGAGGTTTGCAAGTCCCGTAGCATGCACGTATGGTGAACCGTTATGTAACGAAGTCGGAGCATGAGGTGTTTGTTGATTGCCTTCCTTATGAGTGGTGGTCGAGGACGAGCGATGGTCTTTTCCTACCAATCTATCACCCTAGGAGCATGGGCGTAGTACTTTGTTTTGATGACTAATAGATTTTTGCAATAAGTATGTGAGTTCTTTATGACTAATGTTGAGTCCATGGATTATACGCACTCTCACCCTTCCATCATTGCTAGCCTCTTCGGTACCGTGCATTGCCCTTTCTCACCTCGAGAGTTGGTTCAAACTTCGCCGGTGCATCCAAACCCCGTGATACGATACGCTCTATCACACATAAGCCTCATTATATCTTCCTCAAAATAGCCACAATACCTACCTATCATGGCATTTCCATAGCCATTCCGAGATATATTGCCATGCAACTTCCATCATCATCATATACATGACTTGAGCATTCATTGTCATATTACTTTGCATGATCATAAGATAGCTAGCATGATGTTTTCATGGCTTGTCCTTTTTTGATGGCATTGCTACGCTAGATCATTGCACATCCCGGTACACCGCCGGAGGCATTCATATAGAGTCATATCTTTGTTCTAGATATCGAGTTGTAATATTGAGTTGTAAGTAAATAAAAGTGTGATGATCATCATTATTAGAGCATTGCCCCATCCAAAAACAGAAGAGAGGCCAAAGAAGCCTAAATAAAAAAATGGGGCCAAAGAAGCCCGCAAAAAAAGAAAAAGGAAAAAAAGAAAATAAATAAAAAGGGGCAATGTTACTATCTCTTTTTCCACACTCGTTCTTCAAAGTAGCACCATGTTCTTCATGTAGTGAGTCTCATATCTTGTCCTTCAATGTAGCACAATGTTCTTCATATAGACTGTCTCCTATGTTGTCACTTTCATATACTAGTGGGAATTTTCATTATAGAACTTGGCTTGTATATTCCAACGATGGGCTTCCTCAAATGCCCTAGGTCTTCATGAGCAAGCAAGTTGGATGCACACCAACTTAGTTTCAGTTTGAGCTTTCATACACTTTTAGCTCTAGTGCATCCGTTGCATGGCAATCCCTGCTCCTCACATTGATATCTATTAATGGGCATCTCCATAGCCCGTTGATACGCCTAGTTGATGTGAGACTTTCTCCTTTTTTGTCTTCTCCACATAACCCCCACCATCATATTCTATACCACATATAGTGTTATGTCCATGGCTCACGCTCATGTATTGCGTGAAAGTTGAAAAGGTTTGAGAACGTCAAAAGTATGAAACAATTGCTTGGCTTGTCATCGGGGTTGTGCATGATGTGAATATTTTGTGTGGTGAAGATGGAGCATAGCCAGACTATATGATTTTGTAGGGATGAGCTTTCTTTGGCTATGTTATTTCAATAAGACATAATTGATTGGTTGGTATGCTTGAAGTATTATTATTTTTATGTCAAAGGATAGACTATTGCTTTGAATCACTCGTGTCTTAATATTCATGCCATGTTTAGACATATGATCAAGATTATGCTAGGTAGCATTCCACACCATAAATTATCTTTTTTATCATTTACCTACTCGAGGACGAGCAAGAATTAAGCTTGGGGATGCTGATACGTCTCCGTCGTATCTATAATCTTTGATTGTTCCATGCCAATATTCTACAACTTCCCTATACTTTTTGGCAACTTTTTATACTATTTTTGGGACTAACATATTGATCCAGTGCCCAGTGCCAGTTCTTATCTGTTGCATGTTTTTGATTTCGCAGAATATCCATATCAAACAGAGTCCAAACGGGATAAAAACGGACTGAGCTTATTTTTGGAAAATATGGAAAATTTTAAAGGAAAATCAACGCGAACCAGTGCCCGAGGTGGTCAGGACGCAGGGGGCGCGCCTGCCCCCCTGGGCGCGCCCCTACCCTCGAGAGCCCACTGTAAGGCGGTTGATGCTCTTCTTTTGCCGCAAGAAAGCTAATATTCAGAAAAAAATCACGGCGAAGGTTTCAGGCCAATCGGAGTTACAGATCTCCATATATACGCGAAACGGTGAAACATAGCCAGAACAGAACGCAGAAACAGAGAGATAGATCCAATCTCGAAGGGGCTCTCGCCCCTCCCACGCCATGGGAGCCAAGGACCAGACGGGAAACCCTCCTCCCATCTAGGGAGGAGGTCAAGGAAGAAGAAGAAGAAGGGGGGCTCTCTCCCCCTTGCTTTCGGTGGCGCCGGAGCGCTGCTGGGGGCCATCATCATCACCGCGATCTTCACCAACACCACCGTCATCTTCACCAACATCTCCATCACCTTGCCCCCTCTATCTACAGCGGTACACTCTCCCGCAACCCGCTGTACCCTCTACTTGAACATGGTGCTTTATGCTTCATATTATTTTCCGATGATGTGTTGCCATCCTATGATGTCCGGGTAGATTTTCGTTGTCCTATCGGTGATTGATGAATTCCTATGAATGGTTTGAATTGCATGTTTTATTATTGGTGTTGTCCTATTGTGTCCTCCGTGTCGCGCAAGCGTGAGGGATTCCCACTGTAGGGTTTGCAATATGTTTATGATTTGCTTATGGTGGGTGGCATGAGTGACAGAAGCATAGACCCGAGTAAGTAGATTGTTTGCATATGGGATAAAGGGGACTTGATACTTTAATGCTATGGTTGGGTTTTACCTTAATGAATCTTTAGTAGTTGCGGATGCTTGCTAGAGTTCCAGTCATAAGTGCATATGATCCAAGTAGAGAAAGTATGTTAGGTTATGCCTCTCCCTTAAATAGAATTGCAATAGTGATTACTGGTCTAGTGACGTAGTCAGTTGCCTAGGGACAATTTCACAACTCCTAACACCACTTTTCCACACTCGCTATATTTACTTTATTGCTTCTTTATCTAAACAGCCCCTAGTTTATATTTACGTGTTCTTTATTAACTTGCAAACCTATCCTACAACACCTACAAAGTACTTCTAGTTTCATACTTGTTCTAGGTAAAGCGAACGTCAAGCGTGCGTAGAGTTGTATCGGTGGTCGATAGAACCAAAGGGAATATTTGTTCTACCTTTAGCTCCTCGTTGGGTTCGACACTCTTACTTATCGAAAACTGTTGCAATCCCCTATACTTGTGGGTTATCACCATCCAACGGTCGTAGTGCTTCTTAAACCTCTGGTCTTCTTGCTCCTGCCTCCC
>LR880968.1:110013387-110027223 GCA_904067115.1 Aegilops sharonensis | reverse complement strand
GACCTCGTGGAGGCTCTATGAACAGTAGCCGGTGGAGCCTGGAGGATGATGGTGGATGAATAGTACCCCCTGGAGGCTAGAGCGAGAGACAGTATAGATGGTGGATGAATAGTATCCCGTGGAGTCCTGTTTTGCGGTAAGCCACACCCCTCACGATGATCAGGACCGTTTTGACCGAGGGGCTCCAACAGAAGTGCGTTTCCTCTGTTTTGTGGTACGCCAGACCCCTGCTGATCAATAGCACCCCGTGTCGGTGTCAAAACCGGCGGATCTCGGGTAGGGGGTCCCGAACTGTGCGTCTAGGCGGATGGTAACAGGAGACAAGGGACACGATGTTTTTACCCAGGTTCGGGCCCTCTCGATGGAGGTAATACCCTACTCCTGCTTGATTAATATTGATGATATGGGTAGTACAAGAGTAGATCTACCACGAGATCAGAGAGGCTAAACCCTAGAAGCTAGCCTATGGTATGATTGTTGTTCATCCTACGGACTAAAACCCTCCGGTTTATATAGACACCGGATAGGTTAGGGTTACACAGAGTCGGTTACAATGGTAGGAGATCTACATATCCGTATTGCCAAGCTTGCCTTCCACGCCAAGGAAAGTGCCATCCGGATACGGGACGAAGTCTTCAATCTTGTATCTTCGTAGTCTTGGAGTCCGGCTGTGATGATAGTTCAGCCATCCGAACACCCCCTAGTCCAGGACTCCCTCAGTAGCCCCTGAACCAGGCTTCAATGACGACGAGTCCGGCGCGCATATTGTCTTCGGCATTGCAAGGCGGGTTCCTCCTCCGAATACTTCATAGAAGGTTTTGAACACCAGGATAGTGTCCGGCTCTGCAAAACAAGTTCCACATACCACCGTAGAGAGAATAACTTTTCCAAAGATATGCTGACGTATTCCACGGCGTGACATCACACCACGGCCAGGCCTTTATATGAATCGTTTTTTACCGCTCCACCTTAGCGCGTTTAGCGAGGCGGTTTCCTTGGCATGTCTTATCAAAGCATAGATCGTGCCCCTTATTCTGGGATTCTCATCAATACGGACGTGGGTAACCCATCCGCACCATTGATTATGGCGCTTGGGAGATAAGCGAGTTTTACCAGGCTGGTGGGGGATGCATAGCTTCGTCCGTCCATATAAGGGGATAAGGATCCACCTTTTCACCTATGCCTTCTTCCTTCTTTGGTCATCCATTTCCGCGCACTCGAGCTCTAGCGCCCAAGTCCGCACATTCCTCCTCAACCTTCTCCAACCATGTCAGGAGCGGGAGGCAGATGGATGGCCTCCTCCTTCACGGAGGGGCACATCACAAGACTGCGGGAGGCCGGATACTTGTCCGGCGATATCGCGCACAGGCTGCCCGACGCGGGGCAGCTCATTCCAACCCCCAGGCCCCATGAGAGGGTGGTGTTTCTCCCCCACTTCCTCCGCGGACTAGGTTTTCCACTTCACCCATTTTTCCGGGGGCTCATGTTCTACTACGGCCTGGACTTCCACGACCTGGCCCCGAATTTTGTCCTCAACATCTTGGAGTTTTATCGTTGTGTGTGAGGCCTTCCTCTGCATTCAGCCCCACTTCGGCCTATGGCTGAAGACCTTTAATGTTAGGCCGAAGGTTGTGGGCGGCCGTCAAGCGGAGTGCGGAGGCGCCATGGTCGGCAAGATGGCCAAAGTCCTATGGCTCGAGGGATCCTTTGTGGAGACAATAAAGGGGTGGCAATCGGGGTGGTTCTACATCACCGAGCCACGCGACCCTGAATGGTTGGCGGCCCCCGAATTAAGATCTGGCTTCCCCACACGGCTCTCGTCATGGAAAGAGACGGGCCTGAAGTGGGGTGATTTGGACGAGCTATACGGACTCCAAACATGCGTCCGAAACCTGGTGGACAAGAACCTCAGGCTTGTCGTCGTAATCCAGGTGATGCTCATCCGCCAGATTCTCCCATGCCAACATCGGGCCTTCAATTTTTGGGAGTTCGATCCGGCACAACACCGAACCTTGAGCCGGCTCTTCGATACTACGTACGAAGATGCCTGGAAGGTGCTGTTCAAGGGCGCTGAAGCCCCCACATCCGCTAACAAAGATCGCGGATACAGCTCGCGGCGTCAAGCCGGCGAGGTAAGCTATTTTACCCTTTATGATACTCTTTTTTCATAGATTGACTCTACATGGGATCTAAAAACTCCCTATTCTTTGACAGGACTGGCTGAAGACGTCCTGACAGATTAACTGTCCGGCTCCTTTGCCAGAAGACCCAGCGGACGCCCGATTGACGGGGCTGCTGGCTCCGGTACCCCATGTGGTGCCGGAGAAGAAGGCCAAGAAGGAGGCCGTGGGAACTCGAAGGAGCTCCCAGCGCCAGGTGTTGTCAGATGCTGAAGCAGAATCTTCTCCTGAGGACGAGGAGGAGGAAGAAGAACCTTCTCCCCCAGTGGAGGAGGAGAGGAAAAGGAAGGCCGCCCCAACTGGGGAGGCCGGAGGGTCCAAGAAGGGAAGAACCTTTCCACCGGACTTCTCCACCAACGTCGACGACGACGAGGAGGATTGGCCAACAAGGGCCAAGCCCCTGGCGAGATCGTAAGTGTCCAGATACCCATGGATTTTCATCATTGCATAGTGTTCTCTAATACCGAACCATCATGCAGCCCGCCCAAGGGCGAGTTCGCCGCTTCGACGAGCGGGTCCCTGGGTTCGTCGGAAATGGAGAGTACTTCACTTACGACCGCCTCCTCACCTCACGCCGCGGACGACGCCGCGGTGGGGCCCCAGGAGGGGCTTGGTCTAGAGGAAGTGGCGCAGGAGGCGCTGCAAGGCAACCTCCCGGACTCCAGGCGCATGGGGGGCGAGACCCCCAGGGGCTCTAAGCCCGACCTTCGTCCGGAATCCATGCCGGAACCTTCAGCGGTTCTGGAGTCCGGCAAGCGGTCCCTTCGCAAGAAGGGTAAGACGCCGATGTCCTCCGTCCAACCGGAGGCACCGGATAGCTTACTGGAGGCGCTTAACAGCGCTTCCATCAAGGAGGAGCACTGCACTGTTATGAGTGCGGTGATCCGGACAGTTCAGTCCGCCAAGAGCGGGCTGACCGAAGCTTGTACCAGCCTTCTAACAGGCTTTGAGGTAAGTTTAGAATATGTAAAAATATTACCGCATAGACAGTAGCCCCTGATGCTTAGTCCGGTGTTCGGAAAGAAAAGCCGGACTAAGGATCTAAAAAGATATACGCAGGAGCCTAACATAAGTATGTCCATATGGGAATGCAGGCTGCGCTGCTGACCTCTGCCGCACTGACTGCGGAGGTCAATGCATTGAAGCAAAGCCTCGAGCGGTCCGAGAACGAGCTCGGCCATGCCAAGAAGCAGCTCGAGGACAAGGAAGGTAAGTAGTACCTTATTAAAGAAATACCTTATAGAAAGGTTTCGGTTGCAAAAAATAACAGGAATAACATGGGTACTGGAGGGGCCACAAACGAGGTGGCGACCCTGAAGGAAGCGGTGTCCGTGGCCGAAAACAAAGCGGCTGCGGAACACACCGAGCGAGAGAAGGGGGAGGCGCAGCTGGGCAAGGTATGGCAAGAGCTCCAAGCTCTCGTGGAAAAACACGAGAGTTTGGAGCGTGACTCGAAGACTCGAGAGTCCGAGCTCGCCTCGGCTCTTGAGAGTGCCAAAGCTGCTAAGGCCGAGGCCCAAAAAATCCTCCAAGAAATTGAGTCGTTAAAGAAGATAGCGGCGGGTAAGGCATTCTTTATGCAAAGCAAGCATGTGAAAGTGAATTACCTATTACTTACCCGGATTCGGAGCTCTCTAGGAGCATTCGCAGATTTGCCCCGTAGTGTGTCTGATGCTGCCGCATTCTACCGCGCCAAGGAGGGGATCTCGACGGAAAAGGTGTTCTGGTCTCAGTATGCTGAGGCCGGACATCCTGTGCCCCTGAGCGACCAGCTGAAGCTGCTGGTCGAGCTCCACAAGGTCGCCGAACAGGCCATGAAGGGCCTTATAGCGCGGCTGTGGCCATTGGAAGCCATGCCAGGGAGCTACTTCGACTTAGTGCAGCGGCTGGTGGACGCCTGTCCACGGATTGAAGTCATCAAGTGCTCCGTCTGCATTGAAGGTGTCCGTCGGGCCCTTGCCCGTGCTGAAGTGCACTGGGGCAAGCTGGATGCGGAGAAGCTTGTGACGGACGGGCCAGCGAAGGGCAAGGAACATCGCACGCCCAAAATGTACTATGAGGGCCTCCTGAAGGGTGCCCGCCGAATAGCGGATGAGTGCTGCAAAGATGTAATTTTTGAATTTTCTCGCATTTGTTATCCTGTACGCTGAAAACTTGTTCATATGCGCTAAGCAACACTTGTTAATTTAAAATATTACCTTCTGTGCGGCCGTTTATCAAATTTGAGAGATGGCAAGTCGTTGGCTTCAGCCCCCATGCCAAGAGTGCTAGGGTGTTCGGGATAAACTTGAGCACTCTTGTTCCCATTCTTGGGTCCATCTAGGGAGGCGCTCAACACAACGAACAAGGCAACCGGACTTATAGTGCTTGAACACTCTCACTTAGCCATAGAGTTCTATAATTTTAAATTTCGGCGAAGCCCCTAGTATTCGGAAGACCGAGTTTGGGGCGCTATCCACGCCTTGGCCGGACAACTCTGGTTCCTCGCTCTAAGAGTCATAAGTCTTTAGGGACCCGAAAAAACCTCTCGAACAGCGACCGGCTCTCGCCCTATCATGATGGTCAGTTTTAGCTTTCTCCACTGAGGTGCTCGACCCAGCTCAACTGGGGCACAATCGCAGTGGTTCTCCCGGTGCTACCTTAGCTGATATAACGGAACGTAAGGTACCAAAACATGGGAGCCGGGCAAACCCAACTATTGACCCAAGACATGATTCGGAGCCGATTCATAGAATGCTATAAGTTCGGGGTGCCGCACTTGTGCAAGTGTTCGGGCTTATCACACCATAATTTTGGGATACTTAAGCCCCTGGTGTATTGGCCGTACCAAAGTGTACGGGTGCCACATGTCATGAAACGAACATATATATAGATACAGAAAAGAGTGCAATAATAGGCGAAGGCCATGTATTGTTTATTCAAAAACGTATTGTCATGAAAGCAGAACGATACAAATAGTGCGATAAGCAAGGGATGGGACTATCTAACATGTCCCCCTCCAGGGGTAAGCTGCGGGATGGTATGTAAAACAGGTATAATGCTCGTAATAAAGACCACCTGAACATTCGACGTAGCGTTCTACTTCCCTGGCTGTTGCATCGTGAGTTCGGCGATTCTAGTGCCGGACAGGACTTCTGAAAGACGGAGTCTTGAAAGTAAGAAAAAGGAAAAAAGAAAAGGAAAAAAGAAAAATAATGACACAATCGGGAGCCCCTGGTGTGGTTGAGCCGTATTCCGGGCGTGCCGTGGTCTTGCCCTTCCCCATATGCCCATGGTATCTCCAGAGCGTAATTATGTACGCGTAATACTAGCTTCGCAATTTCGCGAGGGCTGGGGTTGGGGCCGGATTGCTACGCGTGCTTGAATCGTGCCAGGCGGTCTTGTTGTAGGTCACTCCGGGCGCGCTTGACAGTGTCCGGACGCTTAGTGGCCGGACTCAAGAATTGCTGTGAGAGGCTGCTTTGTACCTCCGCCGCGAGGGCCGCCGTGTGCTCCTCCGTTCGGAGAGAGCGTTTGGTGTTTCCATTGACCGTGATTACTCCTCGAGGGCCTGTCATCTTGAGCTTGAGGTATGCGTAGTGCGGCACCGCATTGAACTTTGCAAGTGCGGTTCGTCCAAGCAGTGCATGATAGCCGCTGCGGAACGGGACGATGTCGAAGATTAACTCTTCGCTTCGGAAATTATCCGGGGATCCGAAGACCACTTCGAGTGTAACTGAGCCCATACAACTGGCCTCTACACCCGGTATGACGCCTTTAAAGGTCGTCTTTGTCGGATTAATCCTTGAGGGGTCTATGCCCATTTTGTGCAATGTATCCTGATAAAGCAGGTTCAGGCTGCTACCGCCGTCCGTCAGGACTCTGGTGAGGTGAAATCCGTCAATAATTGGGTCAAGAACCAATGCGGCGAAACCGCCGTGACGGATGCTAGTGGGGTGGTCCCTTCGATCGAAGGTGATCGGGCAGGAAGACCATGGGTTGAACTTCGGGGCGACTGGCTCCGTCGCATATACGTCCCTTAGTGCACGCTTCCGCTCCCTTTTGGGTATATGGGTTGCGTATATCATGTTCACCGTCCGTACTTGTGTGGGAAAACACTTCTGTCCTCTATTGTTCGGCGGCCGGGGCTCTTCCTCGTCATCGCTATGCAGCCCCTTGTCATTGAGTTCGGCACTTAACTTGCCTGCTTGCTTGAACACCCAAAAATCTCTGTTGGTGTGATTGGCTGGTTTTTCGGGGTTGCCATGTATCTGGCACAAGCGATCGAGTATTCGGTCCAAGTTGGATGGGCCCTGGGTATTTGTTTTGAATGACTTCTTCCGCTGACCGGGATTAGAGCCTCTGAATCCTGCATTGATGGCCGTGTCTTCAGCATTATCACCGTTAATGCGGCGCTTGTTCTTGTTGCGGCGCAACCTGCCATTGCTATCCTTGGTATCCGAACTATCAGGGTGTTTGGCCAAGTTGTTGCTTCGAGAAGCCAGCTATCCTCTCCTGCACAAAAGAGGGTCATGAGTGTTGTGAGGGCTGCCATGGATTTCGGCTTTTCCTGTCCTTGGTGCCGGGCAAGCCACTCGTCGCGGATGTTATGTTTGAAGGCTGCAAGGGCCTCTGCATCCGGACAGTCAACGATTTGGTTTTTCTTTGTTAGGAACCGTGTCCAGAATTGTCTGGCCGATTCTTCTGGCTGCTGAATTATGTGGCTAAGGTCATCGGCATCTGGTGGTCGCACATATGTGCCCTGGAAGTTATCAAGGAATGCGGCTTCCAGGTCCTCCCAACAACCAGTTGATTCTGCTGGCAAGTTGTTGAGCCAATACCGAGCTGGTCCTTTGAGCTTGAGTGGGAGGTATTTGATGTCATGTAGATCATCACCGTGGGCCATGTGGATATGGAGGAGGTAGTCCTTGATCCAGACCGCCGGATCTGTGGTACAATCGCATGATTCGATGTTTACGGGTTTGAAACCCTCAGGGATTTGATGATCCATTACTTCATCTGTGAAGCATAGTGGGTGTGTGGCGCCTCTGTATTGGGCTATATCCCGACGTAGCTCATATGAGCTTTGTCTACTGTGTTGGGCCCGGTCGGGATTACTGTATCCGGCGCGACGGTAATCATCCCACGTTGTTGGGCGCCCACGCGATCCATAGGTCGATCTTGTATGTTTTACCTTATCCTTCAATATATCTCGCAAGTCCGGCGCGTTTTTCCGTGCCTTGGTACTTTTTGAGCGGCGTCGGGGTGTGGATTGAGCGGAGGGCCGAGAGGCTTCTCTGTCGCGGCCACGGGGTGGCCGATCTGCCATGTCATGCGCTGGTGACTTGGGTGCTTCCTCTTCTGAGTGAGGCAACGACCTGCGTTTGGGGTAGCTTTTGGAGGGGCGTTCGAGTTCATACTCTTCGGCTGCAAGGACTTCAGTCCATCAGTCAGCTAGCAGGTCTTGGTCAGCTCTAAGTTGTTGCTGCTTTTTGTTGAGGCTGCTTGCCGTGGCTATAAGCCTGCGTTTGAAACGCTCCTGTTCGGCGGGATCCTCAGGCACGGAAAATTCGTCGTCGTCGAGGCTTGCCTCATCTTCGAAGGGAGGCGCATAATTGTCGTCCTCGTCCTCTCTTTCTGCCGCACTGTCGTGCGGACTTGCTTCTCCCTCCTCCTGCGCTAAGTCCTGCTGGAGGGGGTTGCCTTCGGCACTGTCCGGGGTGTTATTATCTCCCTTGCCGGAATCGCCGTTTTTGCTGTGGCGGGATTTAGACCGGCGCCACTGACGTCGGCGCTTCGGTTGCTTCTTGGAGGGGTCATCCTCCGTTGTTCCATCGCCGTTCCCATCTTTTGGGATGTCCACCATGTATATGTCGTATGACGAGGTGGCCTTCCAGTGCCCTGTAGGAACTGGGTCTTGGTCGTCTCCGGCGTCGTCGTCCATGCTGTCAATGTCTTCGGAGTCGAAGTCGAGCATGTCGGTTAAATCATCGACAGTGGCTACAAAGTGGGTGGTGGGTGGGTGTTGAATTTCTACGTCGTCCGTATCCCAACCTTCCTGTCCGTAGTCCGGCAAGGGCTCTCCGGATAAAGAGAGAGACTTTAGTGAATTCAGGATGTCGCCAAAGGGCGAATGCTGAAAGATGCCGTGGCGGTGAACTCCATGACCGACGCCCAATAGGATTCGATTGGCAAGGGCACGTAGGGTTCGGAGTCCAGAGAGGAGTCCGGCACCCTGGAGTCAGGGTCTTCGCAAAGGACAGGGATGGAGTTCGGCTCAATTGCCGTAGAGATAGTAGCCCCCGAGGCGGTGTCCAACCACTCGTCCTCGATCAGGGAATCCGGCTCCGGATTAAAGGTCGGAGCGGATGCTAGTGCGGCCTCCAGGGCACTGTTCGGCTGCAGAGCTAGATCATGCCCATCGAGACAGTGCGGCACACTTGGCCGCGGCTCGAATCCGTCGAAGATCAAGTCTCCGCGGATATCGGCCGTATAGTTCAAACTTCCAAATCTGACCTGATGGCCAGGGGCGTAGCTTTCGATCTGCTCCAGATGGCCAAGCGAATTGGCCCGCTGTGCGAAGCCGCCGAATACGAAGATCTGTCCGGGGAGAAAAGTCTCACCCTGGACCGCGTCATTGTTGATGATCGAAGGAGCCATCGGGCCTATCGGTGACGACACAGAGGAACTCTCAATGAAAGCACCAATGTCGGTGTCAAAACCGGCGGATCTCGGGTAGGGGGTCCTGAACTGTACGTCTAGGTGGATGGTAACAGGAGACAAGGGACACGATGTTTTTACCCAGGTTCGGGCCCTCTCGATGGAGGTAATACCCTACTCCTGCTTGATTAATATTGATGATATGGGTAGTACAAGAGTAGATCTACCACGAGATCAGGGAGGCTAAACCCTAGAAGCTAGCCTATGGTATGATTGTTGTTCGTCCTACGGACTAAAACCCTCCGGTTTATATAGACACCGGATAGGTTAGGGTTACACAGAGTCGATTACAATGGTAGGAGATCTACATATCCGTATCGCCAAGCTTTCCTTCCACGCCAAGGAAAGTCCCATCCGGACACGGGACGAAGTCTTCAATCTTGTATCTTCATAGTCTTGGAGTCCGGCCATGATGATAGTTCGGCCATCCGGACAACCCCTAGTCCAGGACTCCTTCACCCCGTTTCGACCATAGGCACTCGAACAGAAGTCTGTTTCCTCTGTTTTGCGATACGGCAGACCCCTCCCGATGAACGGATCACATTTCGATCATAGGTGGTCAAACAGAAGGCCGTTTCCTCTGTTCTGCAGTACGCTAGGCCCCGTTCCGGCTGTTTCGTCCAAGCCGGTTGCCTCCCGATGAACAGGACACACTCCGTTGCCTCCGATGAACACGATACTATTTATCCATTCCGACCCAGCCAGTTGGCTTCTGATGAACAGCAAACCGTTGCTGCCGTCTGATACGTCTCCAACGTATCTATAATTTTTTATTGTTCCATGCTATATTATATTCTGTTTTGGATGTTTAATGGACTTTATTATACACTTTTATATTATTTTTGGGACTAACCTATTAACCGGAGGCCCAGCCCAAATTGCTATTCTTTTTTGCCTATTTCAGTCTTTCGAAGGAAAAGGATATCAAACGGAGTCCAAATAGAATGAAACCTTCGAGAACATGATTTTCGGAACAAACGTGATCCAGAGGACTTGGAGTCTACGTAAAGTAATCAACGAGGAGGGCACAAGGCAGGGGGCGCGCCCTCCACCCTCGTGGGCCCCTCATTGCTCCACCGACGTACTACTTCCTCCTATATATATCCATATACCCTGGAAACATCATATACGGAGAAAAAACCCTATTTCCACCGCCGCAACCTTCTATACCCATGAGATCCCATCTTTGGGCCTTTTCCGGCGCTCCGCCGGAGGTGGCATTGATCACATAGGGCTTCTACATCAACACAGTAGCCTCTCCGATGATGTGTGAGTAGTCTACCTCAAACCTTCGGGTGCATAGTTATTAGCCAGATGGCTTCTTCTCTCTCTTTGGATCTCAATACAAAGTTCTCCTTGATCTTCTTGGAGATCTACTCGATGTAACTCTTCTTTTGCAGTGTGTTTATCGAGATCCGATGAATTGTGGGTTTATGATCAAGTTTATCTATGAACAATATTTGAATATCCTCTGAATTCTTTTACGTATGATTGGTTATCTTTGCAAGTCTCTTCAAATTATCAGTTTGGTTTGGCCTACTAGATTGAACTTCCTTGCAATGGGAGAAGTGCTTAGCTTTGGGTTCAATCTTGCGGTCCTCGATCCCACTGACAGCAAGAGAAACGACACGTATTGTATTGTTGCCATCGAGGATAAAAAGATGGGGTTTATATCATATTGCGTGAGTTTATCCCTCTACATCATGTCATCTTGCTTAAAGCGTTACTCTATTCTAATGAACTTAATACTCTAGATGCATGCTGGATAGCGGTCGATGTGTATAGTAATAGTAGTAGATGCAGGCAGTAGTCGGTCTACTTGTCGCGGATATGATGCCTATATACGTGATCATACCTAGATATTCTCATAATTATGCTTAGTTCTATCAATTGCTCGACAGTGATTCGTTTACCCACCGTAATACTTATGCTCTTGAGAGAAGCCACTAGTGAAACCTATGGCCCTATTAATATCCCAACAACAAGCTATTTCTATCGCCGTTTATTTTGCTTTCTTTACTTTTAGTATTTATCATAAAAATACCAAAAATATTATCTTATCATATCTATCAGATCTCACTCTCGTAAGTGATCATGAAGGGATTGACAACCCCTTTATCGCATAGCTTGCGAGGTTCTTATTTGTTTGTGTAGGTGCAAGGGACTTGAGCGTGGCCTCCTACTGGATTGATACCTTGGTTCTCAAAAACTGAGGGAAATACTTACGCTACTTTACTGCATCACCCTTTCCTCTTCAAGGGAAAACCAACGCAGTGCTCAAGAGGTAAAACCTTTCGTTGCCTCTCGATGTACATGAGCCCTGGCATATGTATGCACGAGTACACTTTGGCGACTCCGCCCGTATGTACGTACGTGGCCGTATTTTTTGGCATGTGGTTGTACGTACGTGTAGACGATTTAGACGGGACTACCTGAACTGCTACGTCGGGGGCTCTACTATGACATGTGCTGCTGCTTGCTCGGCCACGGTCCATCGTTGCAGAGAGACCGATCAACCAGCATGTACGTACACATTCATGACCAGACAGACAATGTTGCGTACGCTTTGATTGGGTGGGTCCCTGTAACACCCCGGAAGTAACTTTCCATTTTTGTAACTCCAACTCTTGCCATTTTCGGCATTGTGATATGAGACTCCCTCCGTGGTTGGGTTTTTCTTCTTTTGCATTTTGTCCATGTCATGCATTTTATATCTTGTCATCATGTGCATCGCATTTGCATACGGGTTCGTCTCATGATTCCGAGCATTTTTCCCGTTGTCCGTTTTGCAATCCGGCACTCCTATCTTCCCCGGCGGCCCCTTTTACGTTTTTCCGTGTGCGGGTACTAAACCTTCTCGAAATGGACCGAGGTTTGTCTAGTGGCCTTGGTATACCACCCGTAGACCACCGGTCAAGTTTCGGGTAATTTGGAGCTCGTTTGGTACTCCAACGGTTAACCGCACTCTCGCAAAGGCCTCTTTTAAGTTGCAGCCCAACACCCCTTCAAAACAGCCCAATAACTCATCTAAGTCACTTCCATGCTCTCCATCGTTCGATCACGATCGTGTGGGCGAAAACTACACCTCATTTGGACTCTCCTAGCTCCCTCTATGCCTATTTAAACATCTCCCCCGTCTAAATCCGGATCATTCCACCCCCGAAACCCTAAGTTTCCCCTCCGCGCCGCGCCGGACGCGTCCGCCCGCGCCGGACATGTCCGCCCGCGCCGGACACGTCCGCCCCGGCCGCCGCGGCCAATCCCCCGCTGCCACGTGGGCGCCGCCGTCTCCAGCCGCCGCCGGCCCGCGAGCCCGCGCGGGGCCCTCCGGGCCCGGACGCCGCCCGCGCCCCCGAGCGCCTCCCTGCCGCCTCGGCCGCCTCCCCGCCGCCGGCCCCAAGCGCCGCCGCCTCGGCTGCCTCCCCGCCGCCGGCCCCGAGCGCCTCCGCCTCGGCCCGCCGCGCGCCATCTCGCCGGCCGCGCCGCCCGTCGCCGCCGCCCGCCGCCTCCCGTCGGGCGCCGCCGCCACCACGCGCCCCGGCCGGACCCCTGCCCCCGCCGCCTTCTCCCCCTCCGGCGCCGCCGCGCCGCCCGTCGCCCGATCCGGATCCCGATCGGATCCAGCCGAGCCCGTTGACTTTCTCTTCCCCCCCTCTTTTTCTTCTAAGTTTTTTGCACCCTGTGATAATTTTGTGTCATTTTCTTCATGCTATATCTTTGCATATGTAGGTCCATTTTGCGCGTATAATATATCGAAATGTTCGTATCGAAGAGTATATCATTTCATCTCATTGCGTCATTTTTATTTGAGCTCATCTTGATGCCCGAAATGCTGTTAGAAGAGGGCTATGTGATGTTAGTTTCTGTTTCTTAACAGAACTTGCACTTTTGTTATTTTTGCCATGATTGATGTGTGCACCCTATGAATTGGAGTCCTACATGTGTTTTGTAATATGCCATGCCATTTTTCCAGGTATGTATGCCATGTATTTTTGTGATCTATCTGGTGACTAACACAAGCATGCAAAGTAGGTATCCTGATGTTGCTGTTTTCAGCCCTGTTTAGCTGATATTTTGATGACATGTTAACTTGATGCTACCGAGATATCCATGCATATTTTGAGATACTTAAGTAAGGATGTTTTGGTAAACATGTCTTGCTCTATCCATACATGCCTTTGTTTGCAATTATGGTATGCCATAGCTTGAGTAAATCGAGCTCTACTTTTGCTATCAAATGTTTCCTGGCAGATTGTTTACATGTTATTCAATTTTGCCTAGGTTGTTGTGGTTGATCCATGTATGCTATGTTATTGTTCTTTCCATGTATGTCTTCTATGCCATGTCTTCTTGATGTATATATGCTTAGTTTTTCATATAAGGCTCTGTAGTGAGTGCATTGAGCTTGTAAACATGCCTACTTGTTATCAGTTTTTGACATGCCATGTTGCTGAACCTGTTAACGGAACTTTCAATATTGACATGGGTGTTACTATATTTTCTAATCCTTTTTGGCTTATGGTCAGTAAGGGACTTTTGTTCTATGCTTTGAGTAGATTCATTCCATGCCTTGTTTTGCTATTATAAGTTCCTGTAGCATGTAGTTTTGTTGCTCTGAACATTGCAACCTGATGCTGTTTTTGCCATGCCCAGCCTGATATTTTGTGCACTTTTGCCATGCTTGTTTGAACCTGTTATGATGTGATTTAGCCGTAGCTCAGTGCTCATCTTTTGTCAAGAATCTTGTGTAGAACACTGCCATATGCTTTGTTGATATGTTTGGGTGCAGTAGCTTAATTAATTATTGCTTGCTAAGTGGCATCATGCTGTTAATGGCAGATTTGCGCCATTCTTGTTTCGCTTGTCATTTGCAAACCGTGCATCCGATTCCGGTGATCTTTATATCGATTTCAACCGAAATCATCTCATCTTTCCAGTGGCATACTTGGTTTGCCAA
>LR880968.1:109983507-109997673 GCA_904067115.1 Aegilops sharonensis | reverse complement strand
CCCCCCCCCGGACCAGTGCTCCTTCGAGTGCTGGCCCGAACCGAGCCGCCTGCGGGGCCACCACGGGGAAACTCGAGGCTTGGCTTTACTCGTAGCCTGTCTCATCCGGATGTGCCCTGAGAACGAGATATGTGCAGCTCCTATCGGGTTTTGTCGGCACAATCGGGTGGCTTTGCTGGTCTTGTTTTATTGTTGTCGAAATGTCTTGTAGTCCGGGATTCCGAGATTGATCGGGTCTTCCCGGTAGAAGGAATATCCTTCGTTGACCGTGAGAGCTTATAATGGGCTAAGTTGGAACACCCCTGCAGGGTAATATCTTTCGAAAGCCGTGCCCGCGGTTATGAGGCAGATGGGAATTTGTTAATGTCCGGTTGTAGAAAACCCGAAGTTGACCTCAATTAAAATACACATCAACCGCGTGTGTAACCGTGATGGTCTCTTCTCGGCGGAGTCCGGGAAGTGAACACGGTGTTGGAGTTATGTTTGACGTAAGTAGTTCAGGATCACTTCTTGATCGCTACTAGCTTCACGACCGTGCTTTGCTCCTCTTCTTGCTCTCTTTTGCGAAGTAGCCACCATATAAGCTAGTCGCTTGCAGCAGTCCCACCTTACTACTCTGTCCTTCCTATTAGCTTAGATAGTCTTGATCTCGCGGGTGTGAGATTGCTGAGTCCCTGTGACTCACAGATTCTACCAAAACAGTTGCAGGTTCCGACGATGCCAGTGCAGGTGACGCACCCGAGCTCAAGTGGGAGTTCGACGAGGAACGTGGTCGTTACTATGTGTCTTTTCCTGATGATCAGTAGTGGTGCCCAGTAGGGACGATTCGGGGATCTGTGTAGCATTTGTTGTATCTTCTTTTATTTTGGTTCCGTAGTCGGACCTTGAGTGTACTCTGAATGATGGATGTTTATTTATGTACTGTGTGAAGTGGCGACTGTAAGCCAACTATGTATCTCTTTCCCTTATTTATTACATGGGTTGTGTGAAGATTACCTCACTTGCGACATTGCTTTCAATGCGGTTATGCCTCTAAGTCGTGCCTCGACACGTGGGAGATATAGCCGCATCGAGGGCGTGACAGTCCCAGCTATCAGGGAGCATAAGGACGCCCTTCCTTGCGTGCGAAGATATAGTTGTTGGGTCCCAGCTGTTAGGGGAGGAATCATTTTTATTTTGCGAGTACTAAGGAGGCACGTCCTTTTGTTCGAAGATGTAGCTGGTGGGTCCAGCTGTCAGCCTCATCTCCTAAAGTCCTATTCCAATGGCTGTCGTTCGTTGACCTCATTGACCATGCTGTGCCGAGAGCATCAAGGCGGTGGATGACGGCGAGGCCTAGGAAGGGAATAACGCGGAGCCAGGGAAGACGAGGCAGGTGGATGCCCACGTGAAGCAGAGTACGAGGGTTCACTGGTTTGACTGTGGTGTTAGGCTACCGGAGAATAACTGGGGGTGTGGGTCAGTAGAGGGAAGGCCTGGCCAGTGGTAGTAGGGTCGGGCGGTGAGGCCTACGCGGCAGCACAGCCATCCATGGTAGGCTGGAGCAGGAGGTAGAACGGGCGCTGGTTTGGGCGGCTGGAGCAAGAAGATCAGAGGTTGAAGAAGCAGCATGGTCGTTGGATTAACATCCAACAGTCACTGCTGCTAGAATTGTTTGTTGACTAAGTTGACAAAGCCTTGCGTACGATTCACCTTAGTAGGCCCACAAGTCAGCCACCAAATCTGGTGGGTCCTAGCTAGTAGCGGAAGGAATCATTTTTCTTGCGCCTAATAAGGAGGCACTTCCTTCCGTGCGAAGATGTAGCTCGTGGGTCCCAGCTGTCATGGGGAGGAAACATTTTTCCGCGTAATAAGGTATATCCTTGCGTGCGAAGATTGTAGCTGGTAGGTCCAACCTGTGAGGGGGAGGAATAGTTTATTCCCAAGTAATAAGGAGGCACTAGCTTGCGTGCGAAGATGTAGCTGGTGGTTCCCAGCTGTCAGCCTCTCCATGTACTCCACGTTGGCTCTCGTTGTTGACCACACATCGTCGAGCGCACCACATCGATGGACGACGACGAGGCCTAAGATGGGAACAATCTGGAGTCGTGGAAGAAGGGGCACTGGAGTCCTTGGTGGAGGGGAGTATGAGGGACTGGTTCGGCTGTGGGGTGAGGCTGCCGTCGCAGGAGAATAACATAAGTGAGTACATGTATGACATGGCCACCGTTGGGAGTAGGGTGGGGTCCTGAGGCCTGCGTAGCAGCAGAGCCGGCCATGGGAGGCAGATGTAAGCGCTCCAGCTGGCGATGGTTTTGGCGGTTGGAGCAAGAGCAACTAGATCAGAGATTGAACAAGTGGGCTTTCTGTTGGATGTCAATCCAACGGCTACGGATGTCAGAATAATTTGTTTATTTTTTGTTTTTGACCATTAAATTGTTTTGTTCACTAAATGGACAACAACTTGCGCAGGCTTCGTCCTAGTGGCTAACAAAGTCAGCTTTGAAAATTGTGGCAAGCATGCAGCCCATTTATTTAGGTTTTACAGCCCATTTCATTTTGTTTTCCAATACATCTATTTCCTCGACTTTGACTCAAAAATAATCTATTTCCTGGCTGGGTAAAAATATTAATAGCTGATTTACTATTTATGATAATTTACAGCGCATTTGATTATTAATTTGAATATACCTATTACTAGGCTGGGTGAGAAAATAATTTTGCAGACATGCAACCCATTTATTATTTCTGATAATATAAAACCCACTTGAATTTAGTATAAATGGACCCACTTTTTTGGGATGGGTGAAAAAATAATGATGGTCTGGACTGAGCATTTCATTGGGGATGTAACTACTGGGTATGACCCGCTCAGGAAGGGCCGGTTCATACCATTAGCGAATTAAAGAGGAAGAGGCCCGATAAGGTGCAAGAAGACATGAAGATGGCGGCTCATGGAGCGAGCCTATTGAAGGCCCAAGACCCGGGGGCGACTTGAGGCCCAAAGGGGTGAGCCGCCATATGTTTAACTTGTTCTGTAAGGCGAGTTTAGTTAGAAACCGAGCCGGTCACGTTTGTGTGAGCCGGCCAGGACACTGTAAGCCGCCGGGCACCAACCTGTATATAAAGGGGTGACCCGGCGGCGAGTTAACTTAAGAAACAACCGATCGAGAACTAGGTCAAGCGTATTTTCTCCCTGGTAATCGAAACCCAAGCTATACAACCTAAAGGAGGAGTAGGCTTTTACCTCATTGAGAGGGGCCAAACCTGGGTAAACTCCTCGTGTCCTTTGTCCCATTCAACCCCTTTAAGCTAACCTAGTTGTGATGACTCCACACCTAAGTCCTTCAGCTAGGGCATCTGTCGTGTTAAGTCCATGATAGTCGGTGCCCATCTTGGGGCCAACGCACGGTGGTTTCAAGTTCTTGAAGGGCAATTTCGCAGGGATCAAGGGATACGCCGTCGGCCGGAAGACTAAGATCCTCCGTGGCAAGCTCTATATCGATAATGCTGGCTGAGGCCCCGAGGCTAGCTCAATCGAGTACGGGTACCGGGTCCCCTTCGGCGGAATCCACAACGGATGTTGGGTCACTACGGATTCAAGCTGAAAATTTCCCGTTAATCTTGGATCAGAATGCATCTAACGCCATTTACGAAGGAGGCACCAGAGTCGTTTACCTTCGGAGTACGATGCGAGGAATCTTTTTAACATGCCTGGGGCAGGAGCAAGTAATCCACCTGAGATAAACCGGGTTGTCGAGGCGCCTATGACCGGAGCAAGGAATCTTTTGAATTTAACCCCACCTTAGCAGGTGTTGACACCGCTGGGTCATTATTCTAACCCTCTGGATAATTTGGTTGCTGCGGCGTCGCGGCTGGCGGCTCTTCCAGTGCAAGGTGAGTCTCTCGCGGCGGTTGAGACCTAGAGGGTTGTCGATCTTCTTAACACGACGCTAGCTCAGCAGGCGGCTTATTCGTACAGCTGTGAGCGGATTCATTCAACTCCACGCCCTAGTCGGAGTTATAGCCGACATACCGAGTCACCGGCGGTGTCGAGCAATGAGCGGCACCGTAACCAGCCGCGTGGGCGTGACATGCCACCTACTCGTAACCATGCTCAGGCTTTGGTGGATCAGGCCAGGGCACGTTGGGAGCCCGAGCTAGCGGCTCAGCTGGCACCTCATCAGCAACCTCAGCATAACCCGCCGGTATCTGTGGAAGCTGGGAAGCCAGCTTTGCGTAATGAGCGCCTGCCATAGAATTTTAAGGGTCCCCACAACGTGCCCAATTACACAACGGATCAACCCCCGGAGGCTTGGACTGAGAGCTATGAGATGGCCATGGAGATGTTGGACGTGAGTGACGCTGCATGTGCTAAGTATCTAACCATGAAGTTGGATGGGCCGGCTCACACCTGGCTAAAGGGATTGCCCCCTAATTCCATCAGATCATGGGCTGAATTAAAAATGCGTTTTATCCAGAATTTCAAGGACACGTGGAAGAAGCCTACATTGATTCTTGATTTAGACACTTGTGTCCAGGGTGAGGGCGAGTCGACAGCCCATTGCGTACGCCAGATCTCGGCCATTATCCACTCATCGAACAATATCAACGCCGGCTTAGCCGTCCTGATTTTAGAGAAGAATTGCTGGTTCCTTCCCCTCAAGTAGAAGCAGGGGGCTTAAGCGCCACTGCAATGATATGGGAGAGCTCATGGCGGCTGTCGTCAAGTATGCCGACTCTGATAATACTAATAGTCTGATGAGGAGAAGGCTGGCAAGGTGAAGAAGAACGACAATGCAAAGGGGCAGCAACACAATACGGCGGGTCAAGGAAATAACGGTAAGCGCAAGCAAACTAACGGCGGTTCATACTTTGTGGCTAATACCAACACACAAGGTAATAATCAGCATTGTAAGGGGAAATCATCAGTGACCCGGTGTCGTGGTCTTAACACGGTAGATGCGCTAGCAAAAGGACTTAGGCGTGGAGCCATCGCAACTAGGTCAGATTAAAGGGGTTGAACGGGACAAAGGACACAGAGAGTTTACCCAGGTTCGGCCCCTCTCAATGAGGTAAAAGCCTACTCCTGATGTAGGTTGTATTGCTTGGGTTTTGATTACCAGGGAGCGAATACCTTGACCTAGTTCTCGATTGGTTGTTTCTTAAGTTTACCCGCAGCCTTGTCACCCCTTTATATACAGGCCGATGTCCGGCGGCTTACACAGTCCCGTCCGGCTCACACAAACGTGACCGTCTCGGTTTCTAACTAAGCTTGCCTTAGAGAACAAGTTAAACATATGGCGGCTCACCCCTTTGGGCCTCAAGTCGCCTCCGGTTCTTGGGCCTTCAATAGGCTCGCTCCATGAACCACCATCTTCATGTCTTCTTGGACCTTATCAGGCCTCTTCATCATTAAGTCGCCAATGGCATGACTCATCCCCTTCTGGGCGGGTCATACCCAGTAGTTACAACCCCAACATTAGGCCCTAGGTTGATTTGAACTGGTTCACATCAATCTTCATCACTTGACTTAGCAGAATCTTCTTTTATCAATTCTTTACCAATTCATTGTAACCCGCCATGATGTCATGTTTCAGAATCGTACTAACCCACCATGACATCACTGTGCATTAACTTTGCACAAAGCCCAGGATATCTCAACGGAACTTTATCATAATGGACCTCCCGAAAATCGAGGCGTCCACATAGACCCATAATCATTTTTTTGGTCTACTCGATTCCCGCGCATGCACTTCCTTATAAATAGGGGCAGGGGGTCCTTTTCACTTTTTACCTTGCCCCCTCATCTTCATCTTCCTTCTCGCGACGTCTCTGCGCACCCGAGCCCCGCCGCCGCCGCCATCTTCCTCCAGCGTCCTCAACTCTGGCCGCTGCATCGACCTTAACGGACCAGATAATTGCGGTGCATCTCCGCTATTCATCAACATTAGTAAGTATCCACTTTTCTCTGTAGCAGATCCGCATTAGGGTTTCCACCGTTCATCGGTGTTCTTCACCGTACCTCAATTTCCTCCCTAGATTGTGTAGCTTGATCTGAACATGGTACTAAAGTCACGCGTTAGTAGTTTAGCATCCCTTTCCGATCTTAGAAAATACTTTTTTGATATAAGATTCCACCCGAGCATCTGAGTTCTTCTGCTGTCGCGACCTTAGGTTTAAAATTTATTTTCTTTTCTGAACTGCTGCAGATCCAAAATCATAGCACCAATCTGTGGAACTTGTTTGTCCATCGCTTAGAAAAAGTTCACTTATAGATCTGTCGTGCTAAAAATGTGCGGGTGGCTTATACGATAAGCCGTAACCCGCCGGACACCATTAGCCCCTTTTAAATCGTCAACATATGTTCAAAATCTGTATAAGCCGGCATCATCTTCCGGTTTAACCATGCCAATGCTTATAGCACATAGCCTCTGCATATGAATTGGCTTTGTACAACACACTTACTTGTTGATCATTGGATGACTTAACGGCATAACCTTAATCCGGCAATCTTTTCTTTTCTAGGCTTTCATCAACAAAATGACCAAAACTGTTACTTTGTCTAACTGGGTCGCCTTCCGAGTTACCGAACAAACACTGAATGAGCATGTCCAAGTGGGTGTCTTAGCTGCAAAGGACGTCATCCATTGGAGGGCCCCAGGAACAGAGACCACTCCTAACACCAAAGAAGGCAAAGTCATTGTCTTTATTGACCATATGCTCCGGGGGTTTACCCCACCAGGCTCAAAATTCTTTCGTGATGTGCTGCAATTCTTCAAACTCCATCCTGAAGACATCGGGCCCAATTCTGTTTCAAACATCTGTCAGAACAAAGACCAAAGCTCTCAAGAAACCTGCCAAGAAGAAGGCAAATGCAACTGATCCATTTACTCTAGATAATGAGTCGCAGGTAGAACTTGACTCCGTTGGCTCCTTCTTTGTTCATCTTATTGACAGTGATTACTATCAGGATGACGTGGAGGCCAGCCACGCAGATGGTGAAGAGGTAACTATCCTTTCCTCCGACTCAGAACCTTTGCCAAGACAGAAAGTTCGTCAAGCGAGCCGGAAAGTAAGGTTTTCTCACCCTTTAGCTTACTTGGATCCCAACTTTATTTTGAAGAAGCAGAAGTATGAAGTTCGCCACATGACCCGGAATAGTGACGACGACAATCTCTCCTCCGGCTTACCCAACACGCCGGCTCCTTGAAAACGCCGGAAAGAGGTGCCTCAGAATTCAATCTCTTTTTATCCAAAGGCAGGTCTTATTCGACAACCACTTACTCCTTCCATCTCAAATTATCAGGGAACTTGTCATTCCTCTTCTAGCGACTCATCACAGACCCACATGCCTACCTGCAAACTTGCCCCTGGGTAATAATATTTAACTTTATCATTTTAGCATCTGTAAAGTGATATATTTATATCATCATCATTTACTTTTCTAGTGGTGTGCAAAGCCAAGAAAGAAAGTAAAACCAACTAAACCGGCCGAAAACACAAACACCACTGAAGATCCCAAGGCTGCTGACCCGGAGAAGCAAACATTGTCTGAATCTTTGCATCAAACCTCTGAAGCAGCTATCAATGACCCGCCGCCAGAAGAGCACCAAGTCACAATGGATTCCATGGATGTTAAACCAGCTCATGCTAAGCCGCCCAGTCCCGTTCAGCCGGCTCAAGAAACTGAAGATGTAATAGTTACTGGGACGGCTTATACAGCCCCAGGCAACCCCACCGTCTTTGCAGAACACAACGCCAAAGAAGAATTCTCAGCTGCTGACAAGGGCAAGTGGAAACTGGATTTGGAAAGTTATGCCCAGTTCAATGCTCATGAGATTCATGCGTGTTATCTAAACTGCCTTCACACCAGCCGTGAATTTGAAGCCGGCCTGGTTAACCTCATGAAGGAGAGCTTTGAGGTAAGCACTAATAAAACCTTCTCATATAAGTATATTTCTGCCAGCCGCCAAGTCCACTGAATATGAAAGAATTGAATATCTTGTTGACTTACATAGCCTCTTTGATCTTGTAACTATGCCATAGCATTTTGTAACTGCTGAATCAAAAACGAGTAGTTCCCAAGGGACGGCTTAAATTGGAAAGTTAAACCAGGACTTCACATTGTAGTGCTCAATTTCGCACATGTAGCCCCCAAGGGCCGGCTTAATCTACATGGCTAAGCCGGGACTTATCACCATATTTATGAGCAAATCCAAATATGTTGCCCTCATGAGCCGGCTTTAGTTGAAGAAACTTAGGCGGGTTACTAGAAATTTGCCTTCAAAACAGCAATGTACATTAGCCCCCAAGTGCCAAGTAAAATACTTGTATTATGCTTGGGACTTCAAATAAGCTGATTATAATGATGCCTTTCTTTTGTATATTGCAGGCTGATACGAAGGAATCCCAAGTCACTAATCTGCGGCAAAACATCAAGTCCCAACAAGCAGAGACCACAAAGGCCAACATAGAGCTGAAAACTGCCTTAGAAGAGGCAGAAAAGGTGAAAAGAGAATTCAATGCTGAGATGACCAGTTGGGATACAGAGAAGGCGACTCTATTGAAGAGAGCTGAAGATGCTGAGGCTGCTCTTAAGCCGGTGACTGACGAGTTATCCGGCTTAAAGCATCATATTAATAGCATGACAACCGCCATCTTTGTTAAGTAATATTGTACTTCAAACTTTTACCACTAATGTATCACGATCATTAGCCGGCTTATCAACATCTTTGCTGATGCAGGCTCTAGAAGTTCCAAGCTGGGTCAAGACATGCGCGTAAATCTTAAAGCTGCATATATCCTTGTGGAGCAGTTGTACACCGGCGCTCAACGGGCTATTTCTGCTGTTTCACATAAGAAGCAACCACCTTCACTCATCAAGGAAGTGTTGGAGAAACTTTCTGTGCTGCCGCAAAGAGTTGAAGAACTAAAACGATCAGCCGCCAGAGCCGGTGACATCACTGCACTGAGCCGGGAAAAAGCATGGCAAGCAGAACTGGACCTAGATGAATTGGCCACCGGCTGCCCAAGTTTGAAGGAAGACGGTTCTCCCTTCGAAGCCGCAGATTTCACCAAGTGTGTAAAGGAAATGCGCCCTTTGGCGAGCAAGCTAGCTGAAGAAACTGACTTGTCAAAATATCAGGCGGCTTACTCAAAAGAAAACACAAAAATAGCAGCGCCAGTTCACGAGGCCATGGATCTTATCCCGCCAACACGTAAGCACACCTTCGCCCCTGTGATTGATCCGTCGACCCTTATAGATGACGAGGCTGTATTCAGAGCTTTGACTAGGATCAACTGGGCCACATCTGACTTCCAGCCAATGGGTGAAGAAGAAGAAGACCTGGTGCAAGATGACCTGGAATCTTCAACATGCCAAGACCAAGGCAACTGAACCACGAGGCGGCACCCAGACTACCACATAAAATTTGTACGCGGACAAATACATTCTTTTCGGCCGTATGACGCCTTGTAATAGGCTAGCTGAAAACAATGATCTTCCATGCCATCATGCATATTTATCTTCATAACACTTTAAACGCCGATCTTGATGTTGGAAGATCTGCTGTTTTTGCTCATAATGTTGTCAATCATGCATGTCATATTATCATATTCCCTGCAGACAAGCAGATAACATGTGCCCTGGCGTTTTACCCCAGGGCGGGTCATGATGTCCCATATAGAATTTACTGGTGACCGTACAGTCCATAACTAGGGCGGGTTATCAAAACCTCGCATATTCATATAACAAGTAAATAACATACATGTGAGATTTATTCATAATGCCGGCTTACAGCGCCATATGTAGGAAGGGTAACAGCCCAAAAACTCAGAGCGCAGAACTCCAAGTGCACAATCAAAGTGTACTGGCGCCTTACCGTCCAAAACCAGACCGGGTTATCAAAACACCGAATATGCTCAAATATGAGTCATAAAGATTAAGGCTACATGGCCAGAATCATTTTAAACCATATGTCAATATGGTACAAGGATATGAACCAAAATAATGTTCATAGAAAATAACAAATCAGAAAAAACAAGGATTTCATAGGCTGCAAAGCCTCAATATCAAGTGTTGTTCATGGGCCGCACAGCTAATGAGTTAATCCTTCATTCAAACTTGTAAGCCAGGCCTCACAAGACCAACTGCCGTTTTAACTTTCACAAGTCCAGGGTCTTTACAAGATTGACTGTCAAGAGTACGATGGGTCATTCCAGGATTACCAGGGCGGAGTGGTAGACATAAAGGCAGGATAAACCAGAATTTGGTGGTTTACACCTGGCGTACAAGCCGATCAAAAGGGGTAAACAAAGCTATGTTCATTGAACAGGGAGCCCCCAAGTGACGTATAACAAGTCATCAAAGTAGGATACCTATGTTTGAACTGTGCACTACAACCAGGTCTCTTTGGTAACCATTAAAATGGGAAATAAGCCCCCAAGCGATTTGCAACAATGCATATAAGCCGGATCAATAGGGTAGTCATAGCTATGCTCAATGAGCTGGAAGCCCCCAAGTAAATTTTAACAAGGTGTGCAAGCCGGATCAAGATGGTAGTCACAGCTATGCTCAATGAGCAGGAAGCCTCCAAGTGATCTTATGAATTGACAATAAAGACTCGTATACTCAGAAATGAAATGATAGAGGCCCTGAATTATCAGGGATGCCGACTTTATTATACTTGATCATAATATATACATTGACAAAAGTATGTTCAACACAAAAGCAAGTGGCTCAAGAGTAATAAGGACGAAGATGAGCAATGTTCCAAGGCCGGCGGGTCTCCTCCTCCGACGTGCGTGAGTCCTTGTGGTCTCGAATATCAATGAGGTAGTACGACCCGTTCTTCGGGTTTTTGCTGACCACAAAGGGCCAATTTGTGCATGTCTGTTTGATCCTGGATGAGCCGGAGCACCAAATTGCCTTCTTGAAAGGTTTGAGTCTTGACCCGGTGGCTATGATAGCGATGTAGATCTTGCTAGTATATCGCCGAATGAGCCGCCGCAAGGTCACGCTCTTCATCCAACAAATCAAGAGCATCTTGACGTGCTTTTTCATTATCAGCTTCAACATAAGCCGCCACACGGGGCGAGTCGTGATAGATGTCACTGGGGAGAACCGCCTCCGCTCCATAAACCAAGAAGAAAGTCGTATAACCCGTGGATCTGTTGGGGGTGGTATTGATACTCCAAAGCACTAAGGGTAACTCCTCAACCCAACAACCCGGCGTCCTCTCCAAAGGGACCATAAGTCGGGGCTTTATACCTCTCAAGATTTCTTGATTGGCTCTGCCAACTTGACCATTGGACTAGGAGTGAGCCATAGATGAAACATCAAGACGAATATGCTCCTGTTGACAAAATACTTTCATAGCACCTTTAGACAGATTAGTGCCATTATCAGTTATGATGCTATGAGGGTAGCCAAAATGGAAAATCACCTTTTCAAGGAACTGAACCACCGTCGCCGGATCACACTTGCTGACTGGCTCTGCCTCAACCCACATTGTAAATTTGTCAACCGCCACCAAAAGGTGGGTCTTTTTGTCCTTGGACCTCTTGAAAGGCCCCACCATATCTAGCCCCCAGACTGCAAATGGCCGCATGATTGGAATCATCCTCAATTCTTGAGCCGACACATGAGCTCGTTTGGATAATTTTTGATAGCCGTCGCACTTGCCAAATACGAAACTGTCCAATCAGGAACAACATGAAGAGCCGCCAACTGTGCCTCCGGGTCAGGGATAGAAAGATACTCTTCCGCAGGCAACTTAACTGAAGGATTATTCAAAATATCAAGAAATACATTAGGTGGTACCGGCTTACGCTGAGATCCCAGCCGGCTTAAAGCATCAGCCACCTCATTTTTCCGGCGATTAACATGTTCCACTTGATAGCCTTTGAAATTACCAACAATAGCATCAACCGCCCGGCGATAAGCTACCATGAGCGGGTCTCTAGAATCCCAAGTTCCTGAGACTTGCTGAGCCACCAAATCTGAATCACCGAAACACTTGACCCGGCTTAAGTTCATCTCTTTGGCCATCCGAAGACCATGGGGCAAAGCCTCGTATTCAGCTGCATTGTTAGGACAAGGAAACATCAACCTTAAGACATAGCAAAATTTATCACCTCGTGGGAAAGTCAAAATAACTCCAGCCCCCGAGCCTTCCAACTGCCTGGATCCATCAAAATGAATAGTCTAATATGCATTATCAGGCTTCTCCTCAGGCATATGTAACTCTGTCCAGTCGTTGATAAAATCCACAAGTGCTTGAGGTTTGATGGTTGTTCGAGGCATATATTTAAAACCATGAAGTCCAAGCTCAATGGCACACTTGGCAACCCGGCCTGTAGCTTCTCTATTTTGAATAATATCCCCTAGAGGAGCAGAACTGACCACAATGATGGGATCACCAAGGAAGTACTGCCTCAACTTACGACTGGCCATGAACACTCCATAAACGAGCTTCTACCAATGTGGGTACCTCTGCTTACATTCAATTATTACCTCACTAATATAGCAAACCGGCCTTTGAACCAGATATTCCTTGCCTGATTCCTTTCTCTCCACAACAAATGCTACACTGACGGCTCTTGTAACACCCCGGATGTAACTTTCCATATTTGTAACTCCAACTCTTGCCATTTTCGGCTATGTGCTATGGTATTCCCTCCGTGGTTGGGTTTTTGTCTTTCGTTTTGCATTTTGTTCATGTCATGCATCTCATATCATGTCATCATGTGCATCTCATTTGCATACGTGTTCGTCTCATGATTCCGAGCATTTTCCCCGTTGTCCGTTTTGCAATCCGACACTCCGACATGCACCGGCGCACCCCTCTTGTCTCTTTTTCGTGAGCGGGTGTTGAATGTTCTCGGAATGGACCGAGGCTTGCCAAGTGGCCTTGGTACTGTTGGGTTCTACGGTAGGGTGCGTCAACTGCAAATTAAAAATTCCTACGCGCAGAACATCCAGGAACATGCTACGGGAGATGGATCACAGTTCGTTACCACTAGACGCGCAGTGCCGTGCAGCGGAAGAAGAGTTGGGGCAGCGCGTCTGAGTGTATCGTCTTCTCCTCGTCCGATCTACCTCGAGCGGCCGGTCGTCCGATCCCACGTACGAGTTCGCCGGAGCGGCGCAAGTGCACCGCCTCTAACGGTATCCGCGCGTGCGGGAGGAACGTCGTGCGGCGGACTGCTAGGTCTGATCACACAGTCGGCGGCGAGTGGAGGTGGCTATTCGCAACACATGCAAACCCTAGCCTCAACGCCGAAGCGATCAACCGCCTGAGTTGCCGCACCTCCACTTTATATAGGCGTCTGTCGCGGGCTCAACACTTGGGCCTCGCTCGGACCCTAAAGCCCAAAGTCTATTCGGTCACGTTCCTAGTCCAGTTCGGATCACATCCGACCAGTGTCCTATGAACTGACCTCGTAGGTTCCTTCCCTTAAGCGCGCGACCCCTTAGGTTCAAGTCGGCTTGGTCACAGTTCGGATCACCTTCGACATGCACGGTTGGTAGCGGCCTCTAGCAAGGCGTGTCGACCACCAAGCAGACTATGAAGCTGGTTAGGCGAACCTGGACAACGTGTCACACTTCTGTTCCCTTTGCCGCACGATATATGTTGTCGGGCTCAAGGCGAGACTGTCATCCTTGTGCTAGCCCGACCTATTTCTCGTTCCAGTGATACCGACCACTACCCGGATTATCTCATAATCCTTGTCGCATGGCCATGTTGTTCCTGGTCAGATCACACGAGGGGCCTAGAGTATATCTCTCCTGATCGGAGGGGCAAATCCCATCTTGCTCGACCATGTCTCGCAGCATGGGACTGAACAAACACGAAACCTACCTTTGTAACTACCCATTCACGGAGTAGAGTTTGGTCGGCCCAAAGCAAGCCTGTCACCATCCCGAGTACATGCGTCAGCTCAGGTCTTAGGACATAGAACGTATGTTGTACTAGAGACTCACAGATGACATATCGCTGCGTCTCATAGTTGGGTCTGTCCGACTCGGACCTTATCTCGACTCGGATCCGACTATGTCGAATCCGACCAGACCTTTCCAAGTCCATATTATCCGGTTAGCATCCAATGCTCCATGGCTAGTGAGACCGAGCCATCGACCGTGTCATATGCTAGTCTAGTCGGCTGCGCGTCCACACAGCCCTT
>LR880968.1:109936587-109979787 GCA_904067115.1 Aegilops sharonensis | reverse complement strand
GGGAGACGAGTACGTGAACGAGGAACCTGTTGAGAACGCTTACGAGGATCAAGCTTTCGACAACTCTGAGAACCTTGCAGGCAAGATGACCATACCCTCGAAATCACTTCTATCTTTGCTTGCTAGATGCTCGATCTTTTGCTATGCCTATGCTATGTTACCTACCACTTGCTATATCGTGCCACCCATATTGCCATGTCAATCCTTTCCTAGCAAACCGTTGCTTGGCTATGTTACCGCTTTGCTTAGCCCCTCTTATAGCATTGCTAGTTGCAGGTGAAGATGAAGTTTGTTCCTTGTTGGAACATGGATATTTTGGGTTATCACAATATCTCTTATTTAATTAATGCACCTATATACTTGGTAAAGGGTGGAAGGCTCGGCCTTATGCCTGGTGTTTTGTTCCACTCTTGCCACCCTTGTTTTCGTCATACCGGTGTTATGTTCCTTGATTTTGCGTTCCTTACACGGTTGGGTGATTTATGGGACCCCCTTGACAGTTCGCCTTGAATAAGACTCCTCCAGCAAGGCCCAACCTTGGTTTTACCATTCGCCACCTAAGCCTTTTTCCCCGGGGTTTTCGCGAGCCCGAGGGTCATCTTTATTTACCCCCCGGGCCAGTGCTCCTCCGAGTGTTGGTCCAAACTAGAGCACCGTGCGGGATCGTCCCTTGGCAACTTGGGTCACGTTGGTACCTGTACGCTTCGCTTATCCGGTGTGCCCTGAGAACGAGATATGTGCAGCTCCTATCGGGATGTGTCGGCACAGTCGGGTGGTCTTGCTGGTCTTGTTTTATCATTGTCGAGATGTCTTGTAGTCCGGGATTCCGAGACTGATCGGGTCTTCCCGGTAGAAGGAATATCCTTCGTTGACCGTAAGAGCTTATAATGGGCTAAGTTGGGACACCCTTGCAGGGTATTATCTTTCGAAAGCCGTGCCCGCGGTTATGAGGCAGATGGGAATTTGTTAATGTCCGGTTGTAGAAAACCCGAAGTTGACCTTAATTAAACACATCAACCGCGTGTATAACCGTGATGGTCTCTTCTCGGCGGAGTCCGGGAAGTGAACACGGTGTTGGAGTTATGTTTGACGTAAGTAGTTTCAGGATCACTTCTTGATCGCTACTAGCTTCACGACCGTGCCTTGCTTCTCTTCTCGCTCTCTTTTGCGAATGTAGCCACCATATATGCTAGTCGCTTGCTGCAGCTCCACCTCACAACTCTGTCCTTCCTATAAGCTTAAATGGTCTTGATCTCGCGGGTGTGAGATTGCCGAGTCCCCGTGACTCACAGATTCTACCAAAACAGTTGCAGGTGCCGACGATGCCAGTGCAGGTGACGCAACCGAGCTCAAGTGGGAGTTCGACGAGGAACGTGGTCGTTACTATGTGTCTTTTCCTGATGATCAGTAGTGGAGCCCAGTTGGGACGATCGGGGATCTGTGTAGCATTTGGGGTAGTCTTCTTTTATTTTGGTTCCGTAGTCGGACCTTGAGTGTAATCTGGATAATGGATGTTTATGTATGTATTGTGTGAAGTGGCGACTGTAAGCCAACTATGTATCTCTTTCCCTTATGTATTACATGGGTTGTGTGAACATTACCTCACTTGCGACATTGCTTTCAATGCGGTTATGCCTCTAAGTCGTGCTTCGACACGTGGGAGATATAGCCGCATCGAGGGCGTTACAGCTCTGCTGTTAGCAGCCACGTATAAAAGCAAGGGCTCCTTATCAATAGGAGCTGCAAGGACCGACAGCTCAGCCAACTGCTTTTTCAGTGCCTCAAATGCTTGATTAGCAGCATCACTCCAAACAAAGTGATATGTTTTCTTCATCATCTGGTACAAAGGGATAGCCTTCTCGCCCAAACGGCTTATAAACCGGCTCAAAGCCGCAATAAGACCGGCCAAACGCTGGACGTCATTGATACATGTCGGCTTGCCCAAAGAAGTGATAGCCTTGCTTTTTCTGGGTTAGCTTCAATGCCTCTTTCAGAAACCAAAAACCCCAACAACTTGCCTGCTGGCACACCAAAAACACACTTGGCCGGGTTAAGAAACATCTTGTAGACCCAGAGATTATCAAAGATCTCCTTCAAATCATCTAATAAGGTCTCTTTCTTCCTGGATTTCACAACTATATCATCCACATAAGCATGAACATTGCGTCCAATCTGGTTGTGAAGACAATTCTGAACGCAATGCACATAAGTCGCCTAAGCACTTTTGAGCCCAAAAGTCATAGATACATAGCAGAAGGCTCCAAAGGGAGTGATGAAAGATGTCTTCTCCTGGTCCTTAACTGCCATCTTGATCTGATGATAACCAGAATAAGCATCCAAGAAACTCAAACACTCACAACCCGCCATAGCATCAATGATCTTATCAATACGAGGGAGTGAAAAAGGATCAGCCGGACATGCCTTATTAAGGTTTTTGTAATCCACACACATGCGCCAAGTGCCGTTTTTATTAAGCAACAACACCGGGTTAGCCAACCATTCAGGATGAAAAACTTCAATTATAAACCCAGCCGCCAAGAGCCGGGCCACTTCTTCACCAATGGCCTTACGCCTCTCTTAATTTAAGCGACAAAGGAATTGCTTGACCAGTTTAAACTTTGGATCAACATTGAGAGTGTGCTCAGCGAGTTCCCTCGGTACACCTGGCATGTATGAATGTCTCCATGCAAAGATGTCCCGGTTCTCACGGATGAACTTGATGAGCGCGCTTTCCTATTTTGGATCCATATTGGCACTGATACTGAACTGTTTGGATGAGTCGCCGGGAACAAAATCGACCTGCTTGGTGTCATCCACCGACTTAAATTTCAAAAAAGGGTCATGCTCTGTGGTTGGTTTCTTCAAGGGGGTCATATCTGTCGGGTCAACATTATCTTTGTAGAACTTCAACTCCTCTGTTGCACAAACAGACTCAGCATAGGCAGCATCACCTTCTTCACACTCCAAAGCTATCTTCCTATCGGCGTGCACTATGATGGTACCCTTACGACCCGGCATTTTAAATTGCAAATAAACATAACAAGGCCGTGCCATAAATTTGGCATAAGTCGGCCGTCCAAATAGTGTGTGATAAGGGCTCTTGATGTTGACCACCTCAAAAGTCAATTTTTCGGCCCTATAGTCATGATCATCACCAAAAGCCACCTCCAAAGTTAATTTACCCACCGGATACGCCGACTTACCAGGCACTACTCCATGAAAGACAGTAGAAGACGACTTAAGATCTTTGTTAGTCAAATCCATACGGCGGAAAGTATCATAATAAAGAATATTGATACTGCTACCCCCGTTCATAAGCACCTTCGTCAATTTGTACCCTCCAACCTGAGGAGCAACAACCAATGCCAGCTGACCCGAATTGTCCACCTGGGCTCCATACAATGGGCTGCTCTGACCATCGTAAGTATCGGGGGACCGCCCGCTCAACCGCTTTCACCACCCGCTTACGAATCTTCTGGTCTTGTTTGCACAAACTCATGGTAAACAAGTGATATTGACCACTATTAAGCTGCTTCAAATTAAACTAATAACCGGACTGCTGATATTGATTACCTTGACTAGGTTGCTTATTGAAGCCACCTTCATTACCTTGGCCCTGAAATCCAGAGTTTGAGCCGCCACCTCCAAAGCCGGGCCCATGAGAGCTGGATCCTGACCCGCCATGCGGGCCCTGGTTATCCTGATAAAAACTGGAATTTCTATACTCCCTCATGATGAAGCAATCTTTCCAGAGATGAGTGGCCGGCTTATCTTGAGTACCATGCTTTGGGCAAGGCCGATTCATTATCGCCTCAAGGTTGAATTTTGGCCCGCCAGACCGGGGCACTGATGACTTCCCCTTACGACATTGTTTATTACTCTGCGCGTTGGTATTAGCCACAAAGTCTGAACCGCCGTCAGTTTGCTTGCACTTACTGTTATTACCTTGACCCGCCGTATTGTGCTGCTGCCCCTTTGCATTGTCGTTATTCTTCCCCTTGCCATCCTTCTCCTCATCAGACTCAGGGTCTTTTGTATTATCAGAGTCGACGTATTTGACGGGAGCCGCCATGAGCTCTCCCATATCATTGCAGAGGCACTTAAGCCGCCCCAGCTTCTGCTAGAGGGGAAGGAACCGACAATTCTTCTCTAAAATCAGGACAGCTGAGCCGGCGTTGATACTGTCCGATGAATGGTTAATAGCCGAGATCTGGCGTACCCAATGGGTTGTTGATTCGCCCTCACCCTGGACACAAGTGTCTAAATCAAGAATCGACGTAGGTTGCTTGCATGTGTCCTAGAAATTCTGGATAAAACGCATTTTCAATTCAGCCCATGATCTGATGGAATTAGGGGGCAATCCCTTTAGCAAGGTGCGAGCTGGCCCATCCAACATCATGGTGAAATACTTAGCGCATGCAGCGTCACTGGCGTCCAACATTTCCATTGACATCTCATAGCTCTCAATCCAAGCCTCCGGGGTTGATCCGTTGTGTAATTGAGCACCTTGTGGGGACCCTTAAAATCCTTTGGCAGGCGATCATTATGCAAAGCCGGCACTAGACACGGCACACCCACGGTCCTAGAAGTAATCCCAGCTTCCACAGACACCGACGGGTTATGCTGAGGTTGCTGATGAGTTGCTAGCTGAGCCACCAGCTCAGCCTCCCGACGTGCCCTTGCCTGATCCACCAAAGCCTGAGCATGATTACCAGCAGGTGGCGGGTCACGCCCACGTGGCTGGTTACGGTGCCTTTCACTGCTCGACACCGCCGGTGACTCCATATGCCGGCTATAACTCCGAATGGGGCGTGGAGTCGAATTAATTCGCTCACGGATGTACGAATAAGCCGCCTGCTAAGGCAGCACCGTGTTAAGAAGCTCGACAGCCCTCCGGGTCTAAACCGCCACGGGAGACTCACCCTGCACTGGAAGAGCCGCCAGCCGCGAAGCCGCAGCAACCAAGTTATCCAGAGGGTTAGAGTAATGACCCGGCGGTGTCAGCACCTGCTGGGGTGGGGTTAAATTCAAACGAGGCGGGTCTGCAACATGTGGTTGAATCGTCACTCCAGTCCCAGGCGCCTCTATGGCCTGGTTTATCTCAGGTGGGTTACTTGGTCGCGCCCCAGGCGTGTTAAAAAGATTCCTTGCATCGTACTCTGAAGGTAAACGACTCTGGTGCCTCCTTCGTAGAATGGCGTTCGATGTATTCTGATCCAAGCTTAACCGGAAATTTTTAGCTTGAATCCGTTGTGACTCAGCGTCCAGGGCGGCTCGTTCCGTCGCCATCCTAGTGTTCTCTGCATTAAGCTCCTCCTTAGCGTGATCTATTGTAGGAGATATGCCCTAGAGGCAATAATAGATGATATTATTTATCTCCGAGTTCATAATTATGTTTATGTTCCATGCTATAACTGCAATGATTCTCGAGTCTGCAATATCCACGAGGCTCGGAGGAAGACTCATATGCACGTGTGGAATAATAAACGGTAAGAAGTATTCCTAGTTTGGCCTCTAAGACTAGCTCAAGTGTTGCATGATGGTTCTGTTTTCCTGATCATGGGCATGTCTATGCCAGCAACTTTGAGGGCACAATGTTAAGAGAACATTTGTGTTGAATCGACCCGGTTTGATGTTATGCTATGAGATTCATTCATCACAAGTTAATGGTAAATAACACAGAGATGGTTAACATTTTCATTATTCCTTAGACCATGAGAGTATCGAGTTTCTTCATGCTTGCTTCATGAACTTTGGGGTTTGTTAAACGTCATCCGTAAATGGGTGGCTATTACGGCGGCTTACGGGTTCATGGAAAAGTGTGTGAAGTAACTTGATAGCTCAAGATTGGGATTTGCTCCTCCGACGATTGAGAGATATTCTCGGGCCCTCTCGGTGTTACGGTATCCATCATCATCTGACCAGACACTTTGTGATTTGATCACGGGGATGCCGGAACACGGAAACGAGAAAAGAGAACAAAATCAGTAACGAGGTAACTGGCATAGTGGACAAGTTGTTGACCCATGGGAATGCCAACATGTCTCACCTCGGGTATTTGTAACATATCGCGAAGCAACAGTAATAGAACATGGCAACTGGAGGTTCACTCGAATATTCATTCGTGTGGGTATAGGGGTCAATATGGGTGTCCACGGCTCTGATGTTGATCATTGATTGGAAAGGGTTCCGGTCATGTCTATAATTCACCGAAACTATAAGTTCACACGATTAAGGGTCATCTATCTATTGAATACTAGACAAGGAGTCTGAGAGAAAATCACCGAAAAAGTTTCAGACACCGGAGAAGTTTCGGACAACGGAATCATACCGCAGAGAGAGGTCATCGGATAAGTTCCGATGATACCGAAAAGTTGTTTCAGGATATACTATTAAGTCAAATTGGTTTCGGCACATGCGTGATAATTCTTGGAGGATGCCAGAATCATTCTGGAAGCTTTTTGGAATTTTCTGAGATAAAAACCGGAAATGTTCCGGAGCTGCCGGAGCCACTTCAGATGCATTTCGCAGATGAAAATCACTAAAACCGGAATTGTTTCGGAACGCGTTGAAAATCATTTTAGTGGGTATTGGAAATGTTCTAAGCCCACATAAATATTTTCAGTTCGAACGGACGGTGAAAAATGTCGTCGTGAATAGTGAAAGTGCTTTTTGGGATATTTATGGAAAGCCACCTTTTGGGGCTTTTCTCAAAAGGCTTCTAGATGAACTTGGGGACTAAGGAACCCTTTTTGGGGGCGGGGGGGCATGAGGGGTGGCCGGTCACACATGTGGAGCTCCATGGAGCTCCACTTGCCTTCCCATTTTACCCTTATGAAGGATCCATGTGATGGGTTCTTTGGGTATTTGTCCCATGGGCTTTTCCTATAAATAGAGGTGGAGGGGTGCTCTCCGCTCACAACTCTTTCTCACATACAAGTGCCATGCAATGATCTGGCTTCTTCTCTCCCTCCCACGAAAAGAGTTCCGTAAAGCCGTAAGGCTGTCTGGGTTCCAGCAGGAACTAGTTCTGGACGACGAAGCCCTGCTAGATAGATGACACCGTATGTGTGCAACTATGTAGAGAGATCGTAGTTTCGGTCTTAGTTCGTGAGTGCCTCCCGAAGGGCTATCCGTGTGACCGTCCGAGTTTCGAAGGTCCTCCCGAAGGGCTGTCCGAGTGACCGTTCGAGTTTCGAAGGTCCTCCCGAAGGGCTGTCCGCGACACCGTCCGGGGGGCTGTTCGACCGTCTCCCAGAGGGCTGTCTGAGGAGCAGATGAGGGTATACATCCTCGCGGTTGGGAGGTTGTAAATCCTAGCTGCGGGGATCTGCACCGCCGTTCGTCATCGACTCTACTTCCCGCTGCGCTACGAGTCGGTAACGAAAAAGATCTAACCATGTATGCAGTCTCCATAGTGGTCCTGGGCTGGTGCGTAGGTTGGAAACTTTTTGTTTTCTGCTGCGTTACCCTACAGTGGCATCATGAGCTGTGCTATGTGTAAATGCAGGTTGCGATCTATAATACATGGAGATGTATGGGTATTGCATAATATAAGTTTGGAGTAGATGAGATCTATTGCTGAAAATTATTTGTGCGGGTGACAGATGAAATATGTTACCTGACGTTCTTGTTGCTTCCCTAGAATTTGCGTTTGCTCAATCTCGAGACGGCATGGTGAAATTTGACAAAGTTCTGGCAATCCGTGATCCTAATTGATCATGGAAGTGCTATCAGTTCTTTGGGTTCTGCCGTAGTCAAAAGAAAGATGAAATTCGCATATGAAAGGGCATTGCGGATATGGTCTGCACGGGGGTCATGCGTATGATGAAGTTTAGTATGGGGCTCGAGATTTAATTATCTCGTGTTTCATACACCCTGAGATGTTAATCTAGCAACTTGAATAATCATACTTGATGATAAAACGTTAGTAGCTGCGGTTTAAGTCGAAACCTTAGAAGCCACGTAAAACCTTTTTTTGGATGAACCGATTATAGGCGTCTAACTTGGTTTTGCAGGATGGTTTGCATGTGATGTGGTATAGCAGTGCTTATAATAATTTGATTATGTATGAGATGACTATATAATGTAAATTAACATGACCTGCGTGTCATGATTCGGCATGATGGATGGAGCCATATGATTTTCACTTTAATGACCTGCGTGTCAACCTTAAGTAATGCAATTATTTTATTAGCTATAGAGATAGCAATATTATCCGGTGCATCGACAAGGTGGTGGCAATATTAGCGAAGGTGAACGCAGACGCAAATGCCAAAGACGAAGAAATGAAAGACTTCTCCAATAGAAAGGGCTATACCATATCATGCTATTATGAATTGCCTGAGATGTTTATCCCTTATGATGCACCCTTCTTGATTGCGCGGTAGTCGCTTTTTATTAGGGTGATCTGTCACAAAAATATCAAGTAGTTAGTGTTATCCCAAGTGTAGCACCGTCTGAAATTCATATCTTTTCGGGGTGCGCCATGTACACATGATCACGAACGAATCGAGAGGAATGAGGTGGGTGAGGTCAGACCTCGCAGCAAGATCACTTGGTTGTCTTTGACGTTCAGGAAGGAGAGTCCTGAGCTCGGAACACACCCATCGAAAGATGAACAAGAATCACATAGAGATGTGATTGGCAAGTTGGCCTACCGATTGAAATTCGTGTCATCAATGATGAACCCGTCAATGGCATCGAATAGAAATATGGATCTTGAATCACTCTAAATCAATTATGAGAGATATCTATTTGAGTGGGAGCGCACTGTTGAATTAACATGTTTAATTCTCAATGCAATTAATTATGAACATTGTCTAAGTGTTTCTTGCAAAATAGTTGTAGAATAATGGCTCGCGTTTCCACCTTCCCTGTTAAAATTGAATAGCTGTTAAATATCTGGTTAAACCTTTACGATTGGTAACGTAATGTGAGGATTTTCCTCAAAAGTGCCGAGAAGGACTTTGTCCTATTGCATACTTTCGGTATTATCTCGCTTATGCTATGGATCATGTGACTCTCGTCCTTCGATCGAAAAGCTACAATTCTGTTTCAGTCAAGTGCAATATGTTTGCTTCCATGAGACCCGAACTTCAAAAGTTTGGATAGTTATGTGATATTCATGGAATCTGAAAATCATTTTCAGAGATAGACAAAGGCTAAAAGATATGAGATATCCTAAGCAATGTTTGTTAGCAAACTACTAGTAAAGGAGTTTACTATCCGTTAGACTGATAAGAGAGGGATCCAGAAGAACGCATGTCATATGATGAAAGGTGAATAAAACAACAACTTAAAGAGAAAGGAAATGTCCGAAGGGTGTTAGTGAAACTTTCATGCCTAGGAAGTCCGGGGCTAACGCCACTCTTAGGTTGAGTGCTTCTTTTGAGAGTAGGAGAGATACTGAAAGGTAAACTGTTAGAAGTATAAAGGCAAAAAGAATGAAGACTGGAATATCCAGCTCATATGTATGAATGTCATACGAGTTATTGATGTATAGAAGGCTGGTCAAAGATATAGTTCTTGGGAATTATGGTTAAACATGTTAATCACTAATTCTTGGGTATTGTGAGTTAATCACAAAGATACCCACTCGATTGCATTCTGTTATGAATCAATGTAAGAGCTACTATGGCCTAAAAGGCTAGCCAGAAATGAGGTTAAGGTATACACAGGGAACATAGTAAATGTTACTATACCTTCCATCGGTGTATTATCGTCTGTATTTATTTTCATAACTCATTTAGAGTATTACAAACTCTAGCCCATTGCATAAGGTATCTTGCAAAAAGGTTGTTCATAAGAGAATTATTTATGTTCGATGTTATGAATAACACAAGGGCCATACTTTCATTATGAATGAGATGTATGTCATGAATATTGATAATAATACAATACCTTTGGGTTTACTTTCATAATTCATTTTAGAGTTTCATACACTCTAGCCCATTGCACAATGTTTGTTGCAAAAGAGTTGTTCATAAAAACAATAATTGTTGTTAAGTATTATGAATAACATGAAGGGCCATGCTTCCATCCAAGATGGGATGTATGTTATGAATATTGATGGTAATATGATACATCCATAACGCTGACGCTAAATATCGCAAGACTATGAGAATATCACACATGTGTGGCACTACATTTGGTCACATTGGAGAAACCCGCATGGAAAAATTCGGTTATGATGGATTTTGAAATCGTTTGATTTTGAATCACCTGACACTTGCAACTTTGCCCGAAAAGTGAAGTGACTGAAATACCGTTCACAGGCCATAAGGAACGAGCAACAAACTTATTGGTGATCATACATTTTGTTGTGTGTAGTTCAATAAATGTTGTTGCAAGTGGTGGATTTATTTATCTTCTGAAATGACTCAAGTATATATATGGATATTTACTCGATGAGACGTAAGTCTGGATCTTTTGGAATCATTCAAAAGGTTTTCAAAAATGAAGAAGTTATTGTAACAAGCAAATTATGTTTCTATATTTTAATTGCAGAAAGGAATATCTGAGTTACAAGTTTAGCGAATGTCTGATGAGTTGTGAAAAGAGTTTCATAACTTACACCTTCCGGAACACCACTATGAGTGGAATGTCTGTGAAGATGTAATCTAACCATTTATGACATGGTAAGGTCAAAGATGACATAAATAAATTTGCCATTACCTTTTAAAGTGATGCTTTAGAGACTGCGGCTTTTACACTGAAAAGAGCTACATCGGGTCTGTTGAAATGAAGCCATGGTATGGTACGCCCAACCATGTTATATCTTTTCTTAACATTTGGAAAATGGGGCTTGTGTAAAAGGTTACAAACCTATTCCAAATCAGACAAGTGCTACTTTGTAGGTTATACCAAAATGTTGGGTATTCCTCCCTCACTATACCGAGGCAAATAGTTTTGCCGCAAAACGGTGTGCTTTTAAAGAGAATGGTTCTTTCAAAAAGGTGAGTGGGAGAATAGTGCAAATCGACGAGATAAACAGTATCTTCGTCATCAGATCAAAGGAAAGAGAACTTGGAAGTAATTCCAGAGTTTCCTACTGCGACTGATAAGGAAGTCTCTACAATAAAATGTATGAACTTTGGTCAAACTTGCAGCTGAACCACGTAGGCAAGGCTCGTGCAAACCTCTCAGGTGCGCAAATGAGATATTGTTGTTAGACAACATTATACCTACGATACACAAGGAAGCGTTGATGGGCCCTGTCTCCGGAATTGGCTAAATGCCAATACAACCCGAGTTAGTTTCCATATAAGTGATTCAAGATTAAAACCTTGATACACCTTTCGGAAGACTTAGAGTCTAACGAATATTTATGGAACTTAAAACTGATACGGATAAAAATGTTTTATCCATAAAGCTCGACTTGTTGAAATAACAAGTTCAAGAGTTGACTACGGTGAGGTTGTTTTCATTGTAGCAATGCTTAAAGTCGGTTCGGGTTTAACTAGCAATTAATACATATTTCAATCATGAGATATGAAACATGGATGACAATAGGATTTCCATCTGATGGAAATGAAACCAAGGACTTGCATGTGTTACAGTCCAAGGCATTTTGAATATCCAGAGGATGCTAGTAAGGGTGCAAACTTCAGAGTTCCAGCAATGGACAGAAGAGAGCAAAATGGAGTTCGAATCTTCGTGCTTTGATGAAATGGTCAAAGGGGTTTGACTTCATCAATGGGTAACGAAAATGCTTGTAATTCAAGAAAGTAAGTGGGAGCGTAATAATATTTCTAAAAACCTTGTGTGCTTGACACATCGTTAATTGGAAATAAATTTCTTGACACGAATTAGGACTTCATTTGAAAAAAAAAATTGATGAAGTGCTTAGGCTAAATAGCCTCAATATTAGGCATAATGATCTATGGAGATAGATTTAACTAATAGGGCTAAGCAATAAATACATATTGACAAGATGCTAAAACCGTTTAGCACTAAGAACGACAAGGAGTGATTCTTGCCGAAGTCACATGGAAAGAGTTTTTGCAAGAATCTGTGTCCCAGAACACTGATGAGCAAATTACATGATGGAGATTCGACACACTCATGTGTTTGGATTAATCATGTATTCCATGGTATGTAAAACAACCAGATATGTCCAATACTCCCAAGATGTTGCGAGTATGGATACTAAAGTGATCAAAGTACTGATCATGGGACAACAATGAAAGATGTCATTGAGTACTATAGTAAGTACTGATGATATGTTTTCTCCCAAGCGGAGATCATGAAGAGTTCGTTGTAAAATTTTACATCGATACAGTCTTCATCTTTTCTCCATGCGATTTTTGATTTAAGTTAAGGGTTTTGTGTAATACACAAGATGGTGGCACGGTAGTTGGAAATTGTTCCCAACAGGATATTGTGGCAAATTCTATAAAAAATGACTAAGTATGTTGACGCTTTAGAAGCGACAAACAAGATGTTGAATCATATAGTTCATTCATGAATTTAGTATGGTTCCAAGATGGATTTTGTCAATGGGACACTACTGCAGGTAGTTTCTCCATAACTCAGTCTGAGGAATCCAGGTTCAACCTGTGATTCACATTTATACAAAGCCAAGTCCGCACAAAATATGAATTTTTGTGAAAGCGTGAAAACGCGAGGATATGCAGAGATAAACACGGAGCTGAAGTTGTCAGATCTGATGGACATCAAGCTATACCACATGCGAAGCATTTTTTACACCGGCATGCAATAGGTGTAAAGTGCATTAGCATTAACTAGATTATTGACTCTAGTGCAAGTGGGAGTCTGTAGGAGATATGCCCTAGAGGCAATAATAAATGATATTACTTATCTTCGAGTTCATAATTATGTTTATGTTCCATGCTATAACTGCAATGAATCTCGAGTCTGCAATATCCGCGAGGCTCGGAGGAAGACTCATATGCACGTGTGGACTAATAAACGGTAAGAAGTATTCCTAGTTTGGCCTCTAAGACTAGCTCAAGTGTTGCATGATGGTTCTGTTTTCCTGATCATGGGCATGTCTATGCCAGCAACTTTGAGGGCACAATGTTAAGAGAACATTTGTGTTGAATTGACCCGGTTTGATGTTATGCTATGAGATTCATTCGTCAAAAGTTAATGGTAAATAACACAAAGATGGTTAACATTTGCATGATTCCTTAGACCATGAGAGTATCGAGTTTCTTCATGCTTTCTTGATGAACTTTGGGGTTTGTTAAACGTCATCCGTAAATGGGTGGCTATTACGGCGGCTTACGGGTTCATGGAAAAGTGTATTAAGTAACTTGATAGATCAAGATTGGGATTTTCTCCTCCGACGATGGAGAGATATTCTCAGGCCCTCCCAGTGTTACGGTATCCATCATCGTCAGGCCAGACACTTTGTGATTTGATCACGGGGATGCCGGAACACGGAAACGAGAAAAGAGAACAAAATCAGTAACGAGGTAACTGGCATAGTGGACAAGTTGTTGATCCATGGGAATGCCAACATGTCTCACTTCGGGTATTGGTAACATATCGCGAAGAAATAGGAATAGCACACGGTAACTGGAGGTTCACTCGAATATTCATTCGTGTGGGTATAGGGGTCAATATGGGTGTCCACGGCTCCGATGTTGATCATTGATTGGAAAGGGTTCCGGTCATGTCTATACTTCACCGAACCTATAGGGTCACACGCTTAAGGGCCATCTATTTGTTGAATACTAGACAAGGAGTCTGATAGAAAATCACCGAAAAAATTTTGGACACCGGAAAAGTTTCGGACAGCGGAATCGTACCGCAGAGAAAGGTCATCGGATAAGTTTTGATGATACCGAAAAGTTGTTTCGGGATATACCATTAAGTCAAATTGGTTTTGGCACATGACTGGTAATTCTTGGAGGATGCCAGAATCATTATGGAAGCTTTTTGGAATTTTCTGAGATAAAAACCGGAAATGTTCCGGAGCTGCCGGAGCCACTTCAGATGCGTTTCGCAGATGAAAATCACTAAAACCGGAATTGTTTCAGAACGCGTTGAAAATCATTTTAGTGGGTATTGGAAATGTTCTAAGCCCACATAAATATTTTCAGGTCGAACGGACGCTGAAAAATGTCGTCGTGAATAGTGAAAGTGCTTTTTGGGATATTTATGGAAAGCCACCTTTTGGGGCTTTTCTCAAAAGGCTTCTAGATGAACTTGGGGAATAAGGAACTCCTTTTGGGGGGCCCTCATGAGGGGTGGCCGGCCACACATGTAGAGCTCCATGGAGATCCACTTTCCTTCCCATTTTACCCTTATGAAGGATCCATGTGATTGGTTTTTTGGGTATTTGTCCCATGGGCTTTTCCTATAAATAGAGGTGGAGGGGTGCTCTCCACTCACAACTCTCTCTCACATACATGTGCCATGCAATGATCTGGCTTCTTCTCTCCCTCCCACGAAAAGAGTTTCCTAGAGCCGTAAGGCTGTCTGGGTTCCGACAGGAACTAGTTCTGGACGGCGAAGCCCTGCTGGATAGATGACACCGTATGTGTGCAACTCTGTAGAGAGATCGTAGTTTCGGTCTTAGTTCGTGAGTGCCTCCCAAAGGGCTGTCCGTGTGACCGTCCGAGTTTCGGAGGTCCTCCCGAAGGGCTGTCCGAGTGACCATTCGAGTTTCGAAGGTCCTCCCGAAGGGCTGTCCGCGACACCGTCCGGGGGGCTGTTCGACCATCTCCCGGAGGGCTGTTTGAGGAGTAGATGAGGGTATACATCCTCGTGGTTGGGAGGTTGTAAATCCTAGCTGCGGGGATCTGCACCGCCGTTTGTCATCGACTCTACTTCCCGCTGCGCTATGAGTCGGTAACGAAAAAGATCTAACCATGTATGCAGTCTCCATAGTGGTCCTGGGCTGGTGCGTAGGTCGGAAATTTTTTGTTTTCTGAAGCGTTACTCTACAGCTATCTTATCTGGCAGTTTCGCGACGTCCACCTTGTGTTGTGCTTGATTCTCCGAGGTTACCTCTGTAGCTAACAAGGTTGCCAAAGCATCCAAGAGCTCGGATAAGACTTGAGCCGGCGGGTGCCATCCCGGCTGTCGCCATAGCTGTTGAGCTAGAAGTCATAGCCGCAGAGGTTGTTGAATTGAGCACCGGTTGTGTACCGGCCATGAAGACTACAACCCTATTTGTTGGCTCAAAGGGGTCCAGAATACTGTTGGCATCGGAATAGCCCCCAGGCCCGCTGTCTTGCAATTGATACATGGAATTGGTCTCACCGGTTCAGGACTCATCATCAGAGTAGATGGTTGTCTTTCCACCAGACACAGATACTTCCACAAAACCCGCTCCATGAATAAAACCAATGAAAGCGTGCTTCATGGAGCTTTGAACCTCGGCAGGTCATGCGCGCCGAGCCGTCTCGATGATGTTGGTGCAGGTGTCCGGCTCAGGCTCCGACTCGCCGATCTTGCCGATGAAGACGTGGATTCCACCGAAGGGGACCCGGTACCCATACTGGATTGAGCTGGCCTCGGGGCCCCCGCCAGCATCGTCGATGTAGAGATTGCCGCGGCGGCTCTTAGTCATCCGGCCCATGACGTATCCCTTGATCCCTGCGAAATTTCCCTTCAAGAACTCGAAACCACCGTGCGCTGGCCCCATGGTGGGCGCCAACTATCGTGGACTTAACACGGCAGATGCCCTAGCAAAAGGACTTAGGTGTGGAGCCATCGCAACTAGGTTAGCTTATAGGGGTTGAACGGGACAAAGGACACAGAGAGTTTACCCAGGTTCGGCCCTTCCCAATGATGTAAAAGCCTACTCATGCTTTAGGTTGTATTGCTTGGGTTTCGATTAGGAGGGAGCGAATGCGCTTGACCTAGTTCTCGATTGGTTGTTTCTTATGTTAACCCGCCGCAGGGTCACCCCTTTATATACAGGTTGATGCCCAGCGGCTTACAGAGTCCTAGCTGGCTCACACAAAGGTGACCGGCTCGGTTTCTAACTAAGCTTGCCTTACAGAACATGCTAAACATATAGCGGCTCACACCTTTGGGCCTCAAGTCACCTCCGGGTCTTGGGCCTTCAATAGGCTCACTCCATGAACCGCCATCTTCATGTCTTCTTGAACCTTATCAGGCCTCTTCGTCTTTAAGTCACCAATGGCATGACCCGGTCCCTTCTAGGTGGGTCATACTCAGTAGTTACATCCCCAACACCCGGTTTGTCGGGCCAAAATTCAACCTTGAGGCGATAATGAATCAGCCTTGCCCAAAGCACGATACTCAAGATAAGCCAACCACTCATCTTTGGAAAGATTGCTTCATCATGAGGGAGTATAGAAATTACGGTTTTTATCAGGATGACCAGGGCCCGCACGGCGGGTCAGGATCCGGCTCTCACGGGCCCGACTTTGGAGGTGGCGGCTTAAACTCTGGATTTCAGGGCCAAGGTAATCAAGGCGGGTTCAATCAACAACCTAATCAAGGTAATCAACAACAACAGTCTGGTTATCAGAGTAATCCGAAGCAGCTGAATAGTGGTCAATATCATGTGTTTACCACGAGTTTGTGCAAGAAAGACCAGAAGATTCATAAGCGGGCGTTGAACGCGGTTGAGCCAGCGGTCCCTCGATACTTATGATGGTCAGAGCAGCCCATTATATGGAGCCGTGAGGATCATCCACCCTGGGTGGATAACCATGGTCAGCAGGCTTTGGTTATTGCTCCTCAGGTTGGAGGGTACAAGCTCATGAAGGTGCTTATGGAAGGAACCTGCAGTATCAATATCCTTTATTATGATACTTTTCACCGTATGAATTTGACTGACAAAGATCTTAAGCCGTCTTCTACCGTCTTTCATGGGGTGGTGCCTGGTAAGTCAGCGTATCCGGTGGGTAAGATAACTTTGGAGGTGGCTTTTGGCAATGATCATGACTATAGGGATGAAAAATTGACTTTTGAGGTGGTCGAGATCAAGATCCCTTACCACGCCCTGTTTGGACGGCCAGCTTATGCCAAATTTATGGCACGACCTGGTTATGTTTATTTGCAGCTTAAAATGCCAGGTCATAAGGGTACCATCATGGTGCATGGTGACAGGAAGATAGCTTTGGAGTGTGAAGAAGGCGATGCTGCCTATGCTGAGTCTGTTTGTGCAACAGAGGAGTTGAAGTTCTACAAAGATAATGTTGACCCGGCGAATATGATCCCCTTGAAGAAGCCAACCACAGAGCATGGCCCTTTGTTGAAATTTAAGTCGGCAGATGACACCACGCAGGTCGATTTTGTTCCTGGCGACACATCCAAATAGTTCAGTATCAGTGCCAATATGGATCCGAAATAGGAAAGCGCGCTCATTGAGTTCATCCGTGAGAACCGGGACATCTTTGCATGGAAACCTTCAGACATGCTAGGTGTACCGAGGTAACTCGCTGAGCACACTCTCAATGTTGATCCAAAGTTTAAACCGGTCAAGCAATTCCTTCATCGTTTTAATGAAGAGAGGTGCAAGGCCATTGGTGAAGAAGTGGCTTGTCTCTTGGTGGCTGGGTTTATTATTGAAGTTTTTCATCCGGAATGGTTCTCTAACCCAGTGATGGTGCTTAAGAAAAACGATACTTGGCGTATGTTTGTGAATTACACATACCTTAAAAGGCTTGTCTGGCTGATCCTTTTGCTCTCCCTCGTATTGATAAGATCATTGATGCTACGGCGGGTTGTGAGCGTTTGAGTTTCTTGGATGCTTATTCTGGTTATCATCAGATCAATATGGCAGTTAAGGACCAGGAGAAGACATCTTTCATCACTCCCTTTGGATCCTTCTGCTATGTGTCCATGCCCTTTGGGCTCAAAAGTGCTCAGATGACTTATCAGCATTGCGTTCGGAATTGCCTCCACAACCAGGTTGGACACAATGTTGATGCTTATGTGGATGATATAGTTGTGAAATGCAGGAAGAAAGAGACCTTGTTAGATGATTTTTAAGGAGACCTTTGACAATCTCCGGGTCTACAAGATGATGCTTAACCCGGCCAAGTGTATTTTTGGTGTTCCTGCAGGCAAGCTAATGGGTTATTTGGTTTCTGAAAGAGGCATGCTAACCCGGAGAAAATCAAGGCTATCACTTCTTTGGCTAAGCCGGCATGTATCAATGACGTCTAGCGTTTGGCAGGTTGTATTGTGGCTTTGAGCCGGTTTATAAGCTGTTTGGGCGAAAAGGATATCCCTCGGTACCAAATGAAAGAAAACATATCACTTTGTCTGGAGTGTTGCTGCCAATAAGGTGTTTGAGGCGCTGAAAAAGCTGTTGTTTGGGTCGTCGGTCTTGCAGCTCCCATTGAAAGTGAGCCCATGCTTTTATATGTGGCTGCTAACAGCAGAGCTATTGGTGTAGCAGTTGTTGTGGAAAGGAAGGAGCCAGGCAAGGAGCATCCGGTTCAAAGGCCGGTTTATTATGTCAGTGAGGTACTATTTGAATCTAAGCAAAGTTACCCACATTGGCAGAAGCTAGTCTATGGGGTGTTCATGGCTAGTCGTAAGTTAAAGCAGTATTTCCTTGGTCATCCTATCACTGTGGTAAGTTCTGCTCCTCTAGGGGATATTATTCAAAACAGAGAAGCTACAAGCCAGGTTGCCAAGTGGGCCATTGAGCTTGGACCCCATGGTTTTAAATATATGCCTCGGACAGCCATCAAGTCTCAAGCACTTTTGGATTTCATCAATGACTAGACAGCTGCAGATGCCTGAGGAGAGGCCTGATAATACTTATTGGACTATTCATTTTGATGGATCCAGATAGTTGGAAGGCTTGGGGGCTGGAGTTATTTTGACTTCCCCATGAGGTGATAAATTTTGTTATGTATTAAGGTTAATGTTCCCTTGTACTAACAATGTAGCTGAATATGAGGCTTTGCTCCATGGTCCTCGGATGGGCAAAGAGATGAACTTAAGCCAGGTCAGGTGTTTCGGCGATTCAGATCTAGTGGCTCAGCAAGTCTCAAGAACGTGGGATTTGAGAGACCCTCTCATGGCGGCTTATCGCCGGGCGGTTGATGCTATTGCTGGTCATTTCAAAGGCTATCAAGTGGAACATGTTGATCGCAGGAAAAATGAGGTGGCTGATGCTTTAAGCCGGCTGGGATCTCAGCGTAAGCAGGTACCACCTAATGTCTTTCTTGATATTTTGAATAATCCTTCAGTTAAGTTGCCTACGGAAGAGGATCTTGCTATCCCTGACCCGGAGGCTCAGTTGGAGGCTCTTCATGTTGTTCCTGATTGTACAGTTTCATATTTGGCTTATATGACCCGGGGTGAGTTACCTGAGGATGAAACTTTGGCCAGGCAAATAACCCAGCGGTCTAAGTCAATGCCCATTGTCAATGGAGAATTACAGCGATGCAGTGTCACATGGGTGTTTCAGCGCTGTATTTCTCCTGAGGAAGGCCGTGAGATCCTAAGAGAAATTCATGAAGGAGATTGTGGACATCATGCCGGCTCTAAATCTCTTGTGGATAAGGCTTTTCGTCATGGTTTTTATTGGCTGACGGCTCATGCTCACGCAGAGGATCTGGTTAGCAAGTGTGACGGCTGCCAGAAACTTTCCAGACGAGCTCACGTGCCGGATCAAGAATTGAGGATGATTCCAATTACTTGGCCGTTTGTGGTCCGGGGGCTGGATATGATTGGACCTTTTAAAACATCCAAGGACAAAAAGACCCACCTCTTGGTGGCGGTTGACAAGTTTACGAAGTGAGTTGAGGCAGAGCCGGACAGGAAGTGTGACGCGGCAACGATGGTTCAATTCATCAAAAAAGTCAATTCTCTGTTTTGGCTACCGTCATAGCATCATAACTTATAATGGTACTAATCTATCTAAAGGTGCTATGAAAGAATTTGTCAACGAGAGCATATTCGTCTTGATGTTTCATCCATGGCTCACCCCCAGTCCAATGGTCAAGCTGAAAGGGCCAATCAAGAAATCTTGAGAGGTATAAAGCCCCGACTTATGGTCCCTTTAAAGAGGATGTCGGGTTGTTGGGTTGAGGAGTTATCTTCAGTAATTTGGAGTATAAATACTACCCCCAACAGATCCGCGGGTTATACGCCTTTCTTCATGGTTTACGGAGCGGAGGCGGTCCTCCCCAGTGACACTCGTCACGATTCGCTCCGTGTGGCGGCTTATGTTGAAGCTGATAATGAAAAAGCACATCAAGATGCTCTTCATTTGTTGGATGAAGAGCGTGACCATGCGGCGGCTCGTTTAGCAATATACCAGCAAGATCTGTGTCGCTATCATAGACGCCGGGTCAAGACTCGAACCTTTCAAGAAGGAGATTTGGTGCTCCGGCTCATCCAGGATCAAACAGACATGCACAAATTATCCCCACCTTGGAAAGGGCCCTTTGTGATCAGCAAAAACCTGAACAACGGGTCGTACTACTTCATTGATATCCGAGACCACAAGGACTCACGCACATCGGAGGAGGAGACCAAGCGGCCTTGGAACATTGCTCATCTCCGGCCTTACTACACTTGAGCCACTAGCTCTTGTGTTGTACATATTTTCATCCATGTATATATTATGATCAAGTATAATAAAGCCGACATCCCTGATAATTCAGGGCCTCTGTCATTTCATTTCTGAATATTTGAGTCTTTATTGTCAGTTCATAAGATCACTTGGGGGCATCCTGCTCATTGAGCATAGCTGTGACTACCCTCTTGATCCGGCTTGCACGCCTTGTTATAAATTTCTTGGGGGCTTCCTGCTCATTGAGCATAGATATGACTACCCTATAGATCCGGCTTATACGCCTTGTTGCAAATCGCTTGGGGGCTTATTGCCCAATTTAAAGGTTACCAAAGAGAGCTGGCTACAATGCATAGTTCAAACATAGCTATTGTCGGGGATATACCCCGCGGTATGACCCGGCCGGAGTCATAACCCGGCTGGGACTTGGTAAACCGGCGGATTGTAGCGACCAGACCTCAGATGTTCAAGTCTCTGTGCATCAGTGTCATCCCTGGATCAGTAATGCTGACACACACGGTACTCGAAGGATTTATAACAGAGTAGCAATCACACACGTATTACATCGAATGTCTCAAAAGAGAACTTATTACAATAAATATGGCATAAGGCCATCTAAATAACGATAACAACGGAAGGCTTGGAAGATAAGTGAGTCCATCAACTCCAACGGCATCACTGAGTATAGAACCACGACCTAAGGCACCTTACTCGTCATCTGAAAAATCTGCAGCATGAACATTGCAGCCCGAAAACGGGTCAGCACATGGAATATGCTGGCAATGTAACACATAGAGAGTAATGAACAGAAATAGGCTATACTACATGCATATATGGCTGGTGGAAAGCTCTATGGTTACAGTTTTGCGTAAAGCCAATTTTTCCCTACTGGAAAGGAATAAGTTTTATTTAACTATCATGGTGGTTGTTAAACATTGAGAGTGTAGACACCCTCTCAATCCCAATTAAGCATCATCATTAAAACCCAACAAAATTAATTAAAGTAACATGATGAGATTCACATGATAATCCAGGTACTAGATACTCAAGATGTCCATAATCGGGGACACGGCTAACCATGATTAGTTTATAGACTCTGCAGAGGTTTGCGCACTTCTCCCCACAAGACTCGATCTCCTTCGTTGGGATTCTCGCACTGCATGGTGTTTGAGAAACGGATGACCGAGACATCGTCTTTCAGAAGCGCTAGCACCTTACGATCGGGTAGACAGTTACACCTACTTTCCCCTACATATGCTAGTCTACCACTGTTAGAGTTCGCACGACTTAATCAACTATGCTAGAACCCATAGTAGCTTGTGGCTGCACATGGAAGTTTCTAGCATGAATAATCTCATGATCCCTTTGAGCCTGGGTGGCGGTCCATAAAGAAAAACATGCAATCACTGTAATACCGAGGTGCCTCAATCCACCCAGATGTGTATTAAAGTTTCCACCTTAAGTTGAACCATTAAATAGCAATCTCACATCTGTCCTGGATACACTCAAACCCAATCCACGTCTACGAGTGAGGGAGTCCAGGACTAGGGGGGGTCCGGATAGCCGAACTATCACCATTGGCCAGACTCCTAGACTATGAAGATACAAGATTGAAGACTTCGTCCCGTGTCCGGATGGGACTTTCCTTGGCGTGGAAGGCATGCTTGACGATACGGATATGTAGATCTCCTACCATTGTAACCGACTCTGTGTAACCCTAACCCTATCCGATGTCTATATAAACCGGAGGGTTTTAGTCCATAGGACGAAGAACAATCATACCATAGGCTAGCTTCTAGGGTTTAGCCTCTCTGATCTCGTGGTAGATCTACTCTTGTACTACCCATATCATCAATATTAATCAAACAGGAGTAGGGTATTACCTCCATCGAGAGGGCCCGAACCTGGGTAAAAACATCGTGTCCCTTGTCTCCTGTTACCATCCGCCTAGACACCCAGTTCGGGACCCCCTACCCGAGATCCGCTGGTTTTGACACCGACATTGGTGCTTTTCATTGAGAGTTCCTCTATATCGTCACCTATAGGCCCGATGGCTCCTTCAATCATCAGCATCGACGCAGTCCAGGGTGAGACCTTTCTCCCCGGACAGATCTTCGTATTCGGCGGCTTTGCACTGCGGGCCAATTCGCTAAACCATCTGGAGCAGATTGAAAGCTACACCCCTGGCCATCAGGTCAGATTTGGAAGCTTGAACTATACGGCCGATGTCCGCAGAGACTTGATCTTCGACGGATTCGAGCCACAGCCAAGCGTGTCGCACTATCTCGATGGGCACGATCTAGCTCTGCCGTCGAACAGTGCCCTGGAGGACGCACCAGCGTCCGCTCCGACCCTTAGCTCGGAGCCGACTCCCCCGATCGAGGACGAGTGGTTGGACACCGCCTCGGGGATTACGATCTTTACGGCGATTGAGCCGAACTCCGTCCCTGTCCTTTGCGAAGACCGTGACTCCAAGGCGCCGGACTCCTCTCCGGACTCCGAATCCTCCGCGCCTCTGCCAATCGAATCCGATTGGGCGCCGGCCATGGAGTTCACTGCCACGAACATCTTTCAGTACTCGCCCTTTGGCGGCATCCTGAATTCACTAAAGTCTCTCTCTTTATCAGGAGAGCCCTGGTCAGACTACAGTCAGGAAGGTTGGGATGCGGACGACGAAGAAATTCAACGCCCACCCACCGCTCACTTTGTAGCCACTGTCGAAAGCTTAAACGACGTGCTCGATTTCGACTCCGAAGACATCGACGATATGGACGACGATGTAGGAGACAACAATGAACCAGCACCTATAGGGTATTGGATAACCACCTCATCCCATGATGTATACATGGTGGATACACCTAAAGGAAGTGACGACGAGGAACAACGGGACACTACGAAGGATAAATCCCTCGAAAAGCAGTCAAAACGGCAATGTAAACGCCGCACCAAGTCCCGCCTCGACAAATACCCAACCATAGAGCAGGGCGAACCGGTGGACGACGAACATGCTATCGAGCAACCGTCCGAACAGGACAACTTGGATAAACAACCCGTCCCAGGCGAAGATAATAGTCCGGACGATCTCACGCCGGACAAATTGTTGGAGCAGAAGAACCTCGACAAAAGGCTCATCGCCACTGCACATAGCCTGAAAAAGAAGAAGCGGAAGCTCAAAATAGCGGAAGATGCACTCAGAATCAGATGGAGCAAAGAACTCAACACCGGAGACAAATACGGCGACAGTCGCCGAACAAAGAGCTACCCAAAGAGAAATCTACTGCCCGAATTTGATGAGGAGGCCGTAGAGCCCCCACAATCAAAAAGCAAGAAGGCCACCCGGTCAGATGGACGACCCCACGACAAACGGAGAGCGGAAAATGGTGCCACACAAAAGCCGGTACGCGATCCGCATAAGGATTCACATCAAAATGATGGCCCAGTTAGGTACATCGATGGGCCGAGAAAGCAAGCTCTTCAAAGCAATGCAACACGCCAAATATCCGAACATCACGTCACACCCAAATATAGGGGTGCCGCACACCCCTTGTGTTTCATCGATGAGGTGCTGGATCACGATTTCCCAGCGGGATTCAAACTCGTAAACATAGAGGCATACGACAGAACAACAGACCCTGGAGTCTGGATTGAGGATTACATCCTCCACATACACATGGCTAGAGGAGATGATCTCCACGCCATAAAATACCTACCCCTCAAGCTCAAAGGGCCAGCCCGGCATTGGCTCAAAAGCCTCCCTGAAAATACCATTGGAAGTTGGGAAGAGCTCGAGGATACTTTTCGGGCAAATTTTCAAGGGACTTATGTCCGTCCTCCGGATGCAGACGATTTAAGTCATATAACTCAACAACCCGGAGAGTCAGCCCGCAAATTCTGGAACAGGTTCCTCACCAAAAAGAACCAAATAGTCGACTGTCCGGACGCCGAAGCCTTAGCAGCTTTCAAACACAACGTCCGAGACGAATGGCTCGCCAGACACCTCGGCCAGGAGAAGCCGAGAACCATGGCTGCATTAACAAGCCTCATGACCCGCTTTTGCACGGGAGAGGATAGTTGGCTGGCAAGATGCAGTACCAGCAACCCAAGTACATCCGAAGTAAGGGATGGAAATGGAAAACCACGACGTGGCAAGGACCAGCGCCGGACAAAGGGAAACAACCCGAAGAGCACGGCAGTAAACGCCGGATTCAGAATCTCCCGGCAGAATCATAAGAAAATGCCCCTCATGGACAACAGCGAAGAGCTATCCAACCTAAAAAAAATCTTGGACAAAATATGCCAAATCCACAGTACTCCCGGGAAGCCTGCAAACCATACCCACAGAGATTGTTGGGTCTTCAAGCAGTCCGGCAAACTCAATGCCGAACACAAGGGGCTCGACACACCAAGCGAGGACGATGACGAACCCCTCAAGCAGAGCACCGGAAAACAAAAGAATTTCCCACAAGAGGTTAAAACAGTAAACTCACTTGACGTGATAAAAGGGAAAAACAGAGCGGCGCCCACTAAAATGCGCGCCACACAGACTATCCTAGCGGAGTACCAACACTGGTTGTCAAAACCAATCACCTTCGATCATCAGGACTACTCCGAAAGTATCCGGAACGCAAGATGGACTGCCTTGATATTGGATCCTATAATCGACGGATTCCAATTTACACAAGTCCTCATGGATGGCGGGAGTGACATAAACCTGATATATCAGGACACAATCCGCAGGATGGGGATAGACCCAACCAAAATTAGCCATAGCAACACTTCCTTTAAAGGAATAATGCCAGGCACATATGCCCATTGTACAGGCTCCCTAACATTAGAAGTTATGTTCGGTTCATCCGACAACTTCCGTCGCGAAAAGTTAATCTTCCATGTCGCCCCATTTAAAAGTAGCCATCAAGCACTATTGGGACGCGAAGCTTTCGCCCGCTTTAATGCAATCCCGCATTATGCATATCTTACACTTAAAATGCCCGGTCCACGAGGCATCATCTCATTAAAGGGGAACTCCGAGTATTCCTTGAATACGGAAAAATGTGAGACTGTCTTAACAGCCTCACACTAATACGGCTTTGCTGATCAAAGCATCTAAAGTAGGTCGTTCAGACCCCGGACACGGTTAGGCAAGTCCGGCTTAAATAAACAAGGGGCTTACTAGCCGCGTAACCCCTTACAAGGGGCTCCACGCATGTACAACAAGAGACAATAAAGCTCAATTTTATTCATTTTTTGAATCATACTCTGTTTATTTCAAATTACATTTTTCGCACGATCTTTTTTCAACTAAGTTCCTCTCTTTTACAGATGAACACTGCGCTATACCCGTCCAGGATACGGCACAACGGAGACACAGGCGCAGACGTGCAGCAGGGACCCGTTGCAAGGATTCTTTTCAGATTAAGACCCTGCGTAAACCTTTCTCACTGTCTCTTGTTGTTATTGATCCCCCGGTCTCTTGTTATAACCGAGGAGGAGGCTGGCGTTTTGGCATCGGCCGCATCAGAATTTTGCACGTACCTGGACACCAGGGGCTTGTTATCAAGGGCATTGTTCAGCCCACTTTATAAAAGACCGAATACCTTAGGGAGTGTTCGGCGTCTCGAGTTAGGCCTTATATGCATCAGCTCCGAATCATGTCTTTGGTCAAATGTTGGGTTTGCCCGGCTCCTGTGTTTTGCTGCCTTACGTTCCGTTCTATCGACTAACGCGGCACCAGGGAGAACTACTGCGATTGTGCCCCGGCTCGGCCAGGCGAGCACCTCAGTAGAGAAAGTCAAAAACTGACTATCATGATATAGCGAGAGACTGGTCAACCACTCGATGACCCACCGGAATGTTTAGAATTCCTCCGCATTAACGAAGGACCATTTCCCGGTCAGGCATATACGCACCCCGAATTCGGGAGAGTGCGGTGCCTCCAGGGGCTATATAGTAGCCCCACCATCGAACTCCTATGGCTAAGTGAAAGTGATAAAGCATTATAGTCCGGTTTCCTAGTTTGCTACGCTACAACCTCCTTAATAGGACCAAGACGTTGGATTAAGTGTGAAAAAGAGCCTTCTTTGCAAACACCCCTGCACTATGTGCGTGGGGGCTGAAGCCGAAGACTGCCATCTTTCAGGTTATATATACATATACATCAACGGCCGCACAGGGAGTAGTTTACTACTTGAACGCACAAGTATAAAAAGCTCTTATATTATATTGAAACGTTGTTTCATAAGTTACACATGTCATTCAAACATAACATACTTCGAGCACTACGTCTCTATTAAACAAGCGCCCGGAAGAACTTCCTCAAAATAGCGCTCGACTGGTACTCGGCTTCCGTCCGAATCTAGGGACGCAACGTCGGTGGCCTTCATTTCTGCCCAGTATGTCTTGACACGGGCAAGAGCCATCCGCGCACCCAAAATGCACGCCGACCGCTTTATTGCGTCGATACGCGGTACTTCACCAAGGAACTGCTGCACTAAGCCAAAATAACTCTTCGACTGAGGTTTCCCCGGCCACAAATGAGTCACGACATGCTCCATGGAAAGTCCGGATAATCGATTCAGCTCAGCCCATTCGGCCAACCGATCGGTTAACAGAAGAGGACGCTCTGGACTATGGAACTGCGACCAAAACAACTCTTCCCTTCTGTTCCCCTTCTGGCCTCGGAAGTGCTCGATCGCGTCCGCGGCACTTGCCGCTAAATCCAGATAAGCATCCTCCGAACTCCACAACCGGTCCAACTGAGCATACTTCAGATCTGTGAACTTCCTCCGCAGCAGAAAAGGCTTTCCAGCAGCAACATCCACAGCCTGACGCAGCTCCTCCTTTGCAGCTCTCATTGCGGAGCGGGCATCCTTGGCTTCGGCGGGTGGCCTTTTTCAGGTCCTCTTGCTCCGCTTGATGTTCTTTTTCAAGAACCCCGCAGAGGTCGGCAGCATTCTTCAACTTTATGGCCATATCAGCCATTTCCTCTTTGCTTCGGCAGTGAGCAGCCCGTTTGGCTTTTATCTCTTCGGCCGCCCTTAAAGCGGCCGCAGTACTATTTCTGGCTTGCTCTTTAGCTCGGGCGAGTTCCACCCGCAGCTCCTCCACAACAGCGGCACCACCTGCATTAAGCATACAAGTAGTAAGGCACGGGCGTCAAGCTCCCTTACCAGGCGTCCGCGAAGAAGTCGCATACCTTGTGACTCGTCAAACCGCTTATTGACAAGTGCGATGTCCGCATCTGCCTCGTCAAGTTGCCGCTTTAGTTCGGCAAATTCATCAGTCCGGCTGGCCACCGGACGCCCCGCCATCTATTTAGGAGGGCGATATGTTATAACTGAGATTATGATCCTCGGCACGCTGTCAATTTTGACAACATACCGAGTCTCACGGGCTACTATCTATACAGGGCGCATTCTATATGCCTAACTATCAGAAGGTACATCATTTTTGCGTACCTCGAACCCCGTCAGTAAGCTTCTGACGGCTTCATGCAATCCGCCCTCGGCGGATGCAATTCTTTCAATCACCGTACCCATTAGCGCACGGTGATCTTCTGAGATAGCCGCTCGCCCGAGCAGATCCTTCAGCTCCTCCGACCGCACGCCAGTTGGCGCCGGACCTTCCGGCCCCGCCAGACTCGGGGAAATCCCCCGCGACGACACCTTAGGGTCGTCCGCCTCGCATGAAGGTGCGACAGGTGGAGGCGTTTCGCTCTCCATCATCTTCGGAAGAAGATCCCCCGAAGACGAGCTCTGCTGAGAAGGGCTAAGATCCGAACTACAAGGTATAATTTCGGTTATCTTCAGAAATAAATACAGGGATGTCCCTTATTACAAGACCCCTTCTTTTTTACTTATGGCTCGCTGGAGGGCTGATCCCCTTGGGAAAATAGTGCGGCTGGGGTACTTCCCAGCGCCGGACTCTCTGACGAAGATTTCTTTCCCCTCTTTGAGGCCTTGACCTCCGGATCTTCCGAAGCGGTCCTCTTCTCTCCTTGGAGGGTGGGACTTTTGATCCCTCCTTCCTCGAAAGCCTCCTTTGTGGAGGCAGTTGCTTCCCTGCTCCCCCCTTCGCCTTCTTTAAAAGGCGCGGCCTTCAACATCTTGGTCAGCATGGGATCCGGCGTGGTCTCTGGGAGGGGAGCCGGACACCTCATTAACTTTGCCTTGGCTATCCACTCTTGTTCAATAAACGGCTCCCTTAAAGGGCATATATATGGTAAATGAATGAACAACCTGTCCGGTTACGGGGTTACTTACTTGAGTATCTGGGTGATTGCAGCTTAGACCTGCGTCCTCGGTCAAGTCCGGACACTTCTCTTGTGATCTGAAGAACAGTTTGTACATCTCCTTGGGCGTCACGCCCATAAAATGTTGGAGAGCTCGTGGTCCCTCCGGATTAAACTCCCACAGACGGAGGGGGCGACGTTTGCAGGGCAGAAGGCGCTGAATCAGCATAACCTGCGCCGCCATGACCAGATTGATCTCTCTTTCTTGGAGGTCTCGAATATGGCCCTGCAACAGAGGAACGTCCTTGGACGGCCCCCAGTCGACCCCCCGGTTGACCCATGATGCCAGCCGCTGTGGTGGACCTGAGCGAAAGGCGGGTGGCGCCACCCATTTGGTGCCCCTGGGAGCGGTGATATAAAACCACTCCCGTTGCCACAAACCAAGCTCCTCTTGAAAAGAGCCCTCGGTCCATGGAGCATCAGCACACTTGCTTATGGCCGCCCCTCCGCACTCTGCTTGTTGCCCCTCGATCATCTTCGGCTCCACCTTGAAAGTCTTGAGCCACAATCCAAAGTGAGGGGTAATATGGAGGAAGGCTTCACATATGACAATGAATGACGAGATATGGAGGATGGACTCCGGATTCAAGTCATGGAAATCCAGCCCATTATAAAACATGAGCCCCCGCACAAAGGGATCCGTCGGGAAGCCTAAACCCCGAATGAAGTGAGACACGAACACCACGCTCTCCCCGGGATCGGGAGTGGGAATGACCTGCCCTGGAGCAGGCAGCCTATGCGAAATCTCGCCGGTTAGATACCTGGCGTCTCGTAGCTTTAGCACATCTTCTTCTGTGACGGAAGAAGACATCCATCGGCCGAGCTGGTCGGAGCCGGACATCGTCGAAGGTCCGAAGCGCCTAAATCTGAAGCTTTGGGGTGTTAGAACTCGAAGCGCGAGGCGAACTCGATGGAGGGTGGAAAAAAGAAGAGGGCCTTGGTCTCATTATAAAGAGGTTGAATACCAAGAGCCCTCCCCGTGGTCGATTGGGGCTCGCCTTCGATAGAGGAGGCGTGCCAACGGGCACAGTTGGGTTACCCACGTCCGTATTGATGAGAATCCCGGAATAAGGGGGCATGATCTACGCTTTGATAAGACGTGCCAAGGAAACCGCCTCGCTAAACGCGCTGAGGTGGACAGTAAAAAAACGATTCGAATAAAGGCCTGGCCGTGGTGTGATGTCACACCGCGGAATACGTCAGCAGATCTGTGCAAAGGTTATTATCTCTACGGTAGTATGTGGAACTTGTTTTGCAGAGCCGGACACTATCCTTGTGTTCATAATCTTCTATGAAGTATTCGGAAGAGGAATCCGCCTTGCAATGCCGAAGACAATATGAGCGCCGGACTCGTCGTCATTGAAGCCTGGTTCAGGGGCTACTGAGGGAGTCCTGGACTAGGGGGTGTCCAGATAGCCGAACTATCACCATTGGCCGGACTCCTAGACTATTGAGATACAAGATTGAAGAGTTCGTCCCGTGTCCGGATGGGACTTTCCTTGGCATGGAAGGCAAGCTTGGCGATACGGATATGTAGATCTCCTACCATTGTAACCGACTCTGTGTAACCCTAACCCTATCCGGTGTCTATATAAACTGGAGGGTTTTAGTCCATAGGACGAAGAACAATCATACCATAGGCTAGCTTCTAGGGTTTAGCCTCTCTGATCTCGTGGTAGATCTACTCTTGTACTACCCATATCATCAATATTAATCAAGCAGGAGTAGGGTATTACCTCCATCGAGAGGGCCCGAACCTGGGTAAAAACATCGTGTCCCTTGTCTCATGTTACCATCCGCCTAGACGCACAGTTCGGGACCCCCTACCCGAGATCCGCCGGTTTTGACACCGACAACGAGCATAGCATGGCAATATATGCATAACGTAATAGTAACTCCCAAGGGTTTGATAATAAAACAGGTAATATGTACTACCTCATCTACTTCCCAAAACCCACATATTAATCAGAACCTAATCATGCAATTGTTTGAGGATTGATATAATGCAATAAAACTGGGTAGTAAAGAGGTATGATCAAAGTGTTACTTGCCTTGCTGATGATCCGTGAAACCTAGAGATTCGAAGTAGCAAGTGGCGCACTCCGGGTACTCTATCGCAAACAAAGAAGCATACAATAAGCACTCATCTAATGCACAGGTAAAAGTAAAATAAGAGATCTAACCAGAAAGTTCAACTTAAGAACTCTGGTTTGCAAAAAGAAACAAAACGAACGAAGCAACGAAACACAAACGGTGAAAGAAACAAGCTTCGTTTAATAATATGGATCTAAGTAAAATTTTACGGAAGCAAAAACTTGTTTGAGTTGATTAAACAGAAAGAGGGTTTCGAGACGAAACTCTAGGCGCTTGAATCACCTGATTCCGATAAACGAGCGAAAAGTTATACTAAAACGAAAATCGGATCAGAAATCACGATCGAGAATAATCGCGGAAAATCCGAGAAAAAGAAAAACGGACGAACAGGCTAACGAACGAACGTTTGCTGTCTGCGGCTAAACGGCGAAAACCGTTTGTTAAAACAAACATACGGACGAACGTCCGCTAAATAACTAATCCAAAAAAAACCAATCTAAGAAAAAAAATAAACCGCGGTTCAAAAAAACCGGGCGGTTTTCTGAGGAAAACCGCCGGCGGCGGCGGACTCCGGCGGCTACCTCGACGAGGGCGGCGGTAGATGGCGGCTCCGGCGGCGAGGGGATCCGGCGGCAGGGCGGCAGAACGGGGCGGCGGCGACTCCGGCGCGGGGCTACAGCGGCGGGACTCGGCGGCGGCTGGCGGCGGCGGAGGCGGCGGCGGCGGATCGGGGGCAGGGCTAGGGTTTCGGGTGGGCTCGGGGTAGCCTCCCGGCGCTTATAAAGGCCGGCCGGGCCAAGTGTCCTAGTCGGACACGGCCCGGTTAGGTCGGTTCGCGTTTTTTTAAATACTTACGCGCAGAAAAACATATAAAAGAAATACTAAACGGACTCAAAAAATCCTGAAATATTTTTCCCCGACTTCTAAAATTAAGCCGGACAAGATGAACATTTATTTGGGGCCTAAATGCAATTTTGAAAAACACGCATTTTTCCTAACTTCAAATAAAATAGCAATAAACTCCAAAATAAAATCTTATTTATTTTATTATTAAATCCTCAATATTTGTTTATTTTGGAAAGTCATTTGATTCCCTCTCCCATAATTTTAAAATAGAAATAATTGAAGATAAAATAAATAAAATCAAATGATCCTATTTTCAAAATTTGAGAAAACCCAAATATGAAAATAACGAAATCCCCAACTCTCTCCGAGGGTCCTTGAGTTGTGTAGAATTTCTAGGATCAAGCCAAAAGAAATCAAATATGATATGTAATGATGATCTAATGTATAACATTCCAAATTGAAAATTTGGGATGTTACAAATCTACCCCCCTTAAGATGAATCTCGCCATCGAGATTCGGGTTGGCTAGAAAATATGTGAGGGTGGTCCTTCAACAGATCTTCCTCTCGCTCCAGATGGCTTCATCCTCGTTGTGGTGGCTCCACTGAACTTTACAAAACTTGATAACCTTGCTGCGGGTGACTCGGCTGGCATACTCGAGAATCTTGACTGGTTTCTCCTCATAGGTCAAATCACTATCCAACTGAATCGCTTCCAGCGGCACTGTATCTCTCAGCGGTATATCAGCCATCTCTGCGTGGCACTTTTTCAACTGGGAAACGTGGAACACATCATGAACCCCTGACAATCCTTCGGGCAACTCCAAATTGTAAGCAACTTCTCCCATACACTCCAAAACTTTGTATGGTCCCACAAAACGTGGCGCTAATTTTCCTTTAACTCCAAAACGCTTAACTCCCCGAAGTGGAGATACACGAAGATAAACTCTGTCTCCGACTTCGTAAACTGTCTCCTTCCGTTTAGAATCTGCATAGCTCTTCTGCCTAGACTGTGCTACCTTGATCCTATCGTGAATCAACTTCACCTTCTATTCAGGCTCGTTAATCAAATCTGGTCCAAACAACTAGCGGTCTCCAACTTCATCCCACAACAACGGTGTCCTGCACCTCCTTCCGTACAGAGCTTCGAAAGGGGCCATCTTCAAACTGGATTGATAACTGTTATTGTAAGAGAACTCCACATATGGCAAATTGTCGTCCCAACTAGATCCATAATCTAGTGCACAAGCTCTCAGCATATCCTCCAAAATCTGATTGACTCTCTCGGTCTGTCCATCTGTCTGCGGATGGAAGGCTGTACTGAACTCTAGCCTGGTACCCAAAGTTTCGTGCAACTGATTCCAGAACTTTGAGGTAAACTGGGTTCCTCTATCTGATACAATGTTCCTTGGAACTCCATGCAGACATACGATCTTGGCCATGTGTATCTTAGCCAACTTAGCACTGGTGTAAGTGGTCTTCACTGGGATGAAATGAGCTACCTTCATCAAACGATCGACTACAACCCATATCAATTCATAGCCTGAACGGGTCCTTGGCAATCCCGTGATAAAATCCATGCCTAGCTTATCCCACTTCCATTCGGGTATCGACAATGGCTATAACAATCCGGCTGGCTTCTGATGCTCTGCCTTCACTCTCTGACATACATCACAAACTGCTACATACTCCGCAATATCCTTCTTCATTCCGGTCCACCAAAAGGTATTCTTCAAATCCAAATACATCTTGGTATTTCCTGGGTGAATCGAGTATGGTGAGTCATGGGCCACTTGCAGAATCGACTTCCCGATCTCCGGATCATTAGGCACATAAACGCGGTCCTCAAACCATAGGGTATCATGCTCATCCTCATGAAATCCTTTAGCTTTTCCCTTGCTCATTTTTTCCTTTATTGCGGCAATCTCCTTGTCAGTCTTCTGGGCTTCTCTGATCTTATCCATCAAAATAGACTGAATCTCCAATACTGCTACATAGCCTCTCGGAACTATTTCCAAACATAGCTCTTGAAGATCCTCGGCTAACTCCTTTGGTAACTCTCCGGTCAAGAGCGTGTTGACATGGCTCTTGCGGCTCAACGCATCGGCTACTACATTAGCCTTTCCGAGGTGATAATGCAATCTCATATCATAATCCTTGATGAGCTCCAGCCATCTCCTTTGCCTGAGATTCAACTACTTCTGTGTGAAAATGTACTTCAAACTCTTGTGATCCGTGTACACGTCAAAATGGTTTCCGATGAGAAAATGCTCCATGTCTTTAATGCATGCACTACGGCTGCTAACTCCAAATCATGTGTAGCATAATTCAACTCATGGGGCTTAAGCTGTCGTGAAGCATACGAAACAACTCTTCCCTCCTGCATAAGCACTGCTCCAAGTCCTCGATGTGAAGCATCACAATACACCTCATAATCCTTGCGCTGATCTGGCAGAATCAACACTGGTGATGTAACCAAACGTTTCTTCAACTCCTAGGAACTGGCCTCACATTCTTCAGTCCATTTGAAATTGGTATCCTTCTTCAACAACTCAGTCATAGGTTTTGCAATCTTCGAGAAATTCTCAATGAATCTCCAGTAGTATCCTGTCAGTCCAAGAAAACTCCGAATCTCTCCAACTGTCGTCGGTCTACCCAATTTGTCACGGTCACAACTTTGGTGGGATCTACTGCTATTCCTTCTCCGGATATAACATGTCCGAGGAATCCAACTTCCTTCAACCAAAACACACATTTGCTGAACTTGGCATATAACTGATGTTCTCTGAGCTTCTCTAGTACCAGACGCAAATGCTCCTTATGCTCTTCTTTGTTCTTCGAGTAGACCAAAATATCGTCAATGAACACCACGATGAACTTATCCAGAAACTCCATGAACACCTTGTTCATCATGTTCATGAAATAGGCAGGTGCGTTAGTCAGACCAAATGACATAACGACATACTCGTACAGCCCGTACCTGGTGGTAAAAGCCGTCTTAGGTCTATCCCGCTCTCTAATCTTCAACTGATGGTATCCTGATCGCAAATCGATCTTGGAAAATACCTTAGCTCCTTGGAATTGGTCAAACAGATCATTGATCATCGGCAGTGGGTATTTGTTCTTGATAGTTACTTCATTCAATCCTCGATAGTCAACAACCATCCTCAATGATCCATCCTTCTTCTCCACTAGAAGTACTGGCAATCCCCAAGGTGAATAACATGGGCGAATAAAGCCTTTATCCAGTAACTCCTTAATCTGCTTTTTAATTTCCTCCAAAACTTGTGCTGGCATCCTGTACGGTCTCTTAGATATCGGCCCTGTGCCTGGCAAAAGCTCAATCAAAAACTCAATTTCTCTATCCGGTGGCATGCCTGGCAACTCTTCTGGAAATACATCAGGGAAATCCTTCACCACTGGTACTTCCTCCTGCACAACTCCTGATAAGGAATTTACTTGTGTCCTCTTCGGCTCATGCCGTGATACATACTTAATCCTTCTTCCTTCTGGGGTTGTAAGCAAAATCGACTTACTTGCTCAATCAATGTTTCCTCCATACATCGATAGCCAATCCATACCCAGAATTACATCCAAACCTTGCGATTCCAAAAAGATTAAATCCGAGGGGAAAACATACCTACCTATACTCAATGGCACTTGAAAACATCCTCGACTGGCCATATACTCCGCTCCTGGTGAGCTTACTAACATAGGTGTTCTAAGAACCTTGGTGGGAAGTTTATACTTATCCACAAATCCCCTTGATATGTATGAATGCGATGCACCAGTATCAAAAAGAACGATTGTAGAAAATGACTTAACCAAAAACTTACCTATTACTGCATCTGGCTAGGCTTCAACCTCCTCCATGTTAACGTGGTTCACCTGTCCCCTGTTGAAAGGGTTTGGATTCTTCCCAGAGCTTCCATTGCCATTTCCATTCTGGGCTTCAGGACATTTATTGGCATAATGTCCAGTCTTCTGACACTTAAAGCAAGTGACTTGGCTCAGGTCTCTCTTGGCTGGGGTTGATGGGTTTGTACGGTTCTGTCCGTTGCTTCCTCCATTCTCGTTACCATTCTTGGAGCCATTATGATTATGCGAACTCCCTCCTCCATGGGTATGCTGAAAATGTCCTTCCGATTTCGGGGTAAAATGTGGCTTCTGCTGAGCTCCAGAATTGTACTTTCCTTGTCCATACTTCCTCTTGCGGTTTTCAATCTGCTGCTGCTTCCCTTCAATCATAAGAGCACGATCTACCAACTCCTGGTAGTTGTTGAAATTTGCTACCATCAACTGCATGCTCGGCTCATCATTCAGTCCTTCCAGAAACTTGTCCTGCTTAGCTGCATCTGTAGCAACGTCATCTGGGGCACAACGTGCTAACTTACTGAAGTCAACCACATACTGGCCAACTGTCCGTCCTCCTTGGCGCAAGTTGCGAAACTCACGCTTCTTCATGGCCATAGCTCCTGCTGAAACACTGGCAGTACGGAAAGCCTGCTGAAACTGATCCCATGTGACAGTGGCAATAGGATAAGTGGTTGTGAAATTCTCCCACCATAATATGTTGGGAGTCCTTCAAGCTGATGTGCGGCAAGGCGCACCCTCTCCGCGTCTGTGGATCCTGCAGTGTCAACTCCCTTGCTGTCTTGCAGAGCCAATCATCTGCAACTATTGGCTCGGTGCTACTGGAGAACACCGGCAGGTTCAGTCTAAGGAAACGGGTTAAGTGATCAACAGGTGGTGGTGGTGGTGGATTGTTGTTTTTGTTGTTCCCCTGATTCTGATTCTGGACTAACAACTTCATCAACGCATTCTGCTGCTGGATCAACTGTGTCGGCGTTCTGGGAACGGGGGTCCCCAGACTTGCCTGCCTGCGGCCTGCAGCGTGGCTCGAAGGAGGCCTAGAACGGCCAATCTTCATCAACACAAGCTCAAGACCCTCGCGAGGGGCCAAGCCTCGCGGGGCGGACGACAAGGAGCTTCCTCAGGCACGGCCTCGTTAGGCTGGCTCATGAGGAGGCGGAGAGTTCAAGGCAGGGTACCTCACGAGGTGCCCATGACGCAAGCCATGACGACCAAGGGCGCCAGTCGGGCGCCAGCCCGCGCAGCTTCCTCCTTTCCTCTTTGGTGCAAAGGGGGCAAGCACAGGCAAGAGCATCAAGCAAAGGCATCCGTTTCGGTGCAACAAGACCAAGACCAGCCCAACGGCTGGAAGGGAGTCATTGTGGAGCCCAAGCAGGCGTCATCACCAAAGCCTTTGGCAGGCGAGGACCAACTTTAGTCAGGATAAGTGTACCCGCTGTTCCCCTTCAAAATGGCCAATTGTTGGCGCCCTTCCCGCTCAATATTTGGGAAGAGGCCCAGGTCCTTCGCCTATAAATAGGAGTAGCCACACTCAGAGCTAGGGGCAGCTAGAAGGGATCCAGGGCCTGATCCTCATCAAGAAACCAGTAGCTAGAGCAACAAAACACCACCTAGCAGTTCATCACACCCGCCAAGAATAGACCCTCGCGAGGTTGTTCTTCCTTGTATTGTTCCTCACCAGCCCAAGAGGCAATCTACCACACCACACACTGGAGTAGGGTATTACACCACAATGGTGGCCTGAACCAGTATAAATCTCGTGTCTCTTGTGCTGTTCCGTTTAGTAGTTTAGGTCCCAGCGATTCGGCGAGGTGCGAGACGGTGGAGGGTTGGATCTTCGCGCGCACCCCAGTGTTCGAACCTCAAGGTCTGCTGGAACCCGAAATCCGACATTTGGCGCGCCAGGTAGGGGTGCGCCGGAATCTGCATTTCGTCGCCTCGTTCTTCCCCGACCACCGCAACCATGTCTGACGCCCGTCGGGCCGGCGCCGAGCGCCGAGCCGCCCTCGCCTCCCATGTCGCCCAGACAGCTCCCGTCAGCGGGCGCCCTCGTCGTTCCCCGTCACCTGCCGTCAATGCCGCCACCGGCCCGGCGGGGAACGAGCAGCAAGCATCGTCCCAGCACCTGTCCATGAGGCGGGATGGCCGCACCGCCACGCCTTCGCTCACCCCCGTTGGTTCTTCATCACGCACGCCCCGCGCGGCCATGGAGGCCCGGGCTGCACTCATCGCGGCAAACGAGCTCCTGCGCTACCGCCCCGTCGACAACGGCTACGAAGAATGGCTCGACCGAGTCGCCGAGCTCGTCCGCGCTGCAGGAGGCGCCCCCGCAACGTCCGTCTCGCTGCACCGCAGCCCGCCCCGCGCGGGCGATGAAGCTCCCGAGGCGCCTCAGCCGCCTCCTCCTCAAGAAGGCGCCCTGGCCCCACGGCGCACGGCCCCTGGGCGGAACCCGCTCCGCCAGGCGCCGGCGCGGCAAGAGCAGAGCTGTCAAGAAGTTCCACGCCCACAAGAAACTGCCCGAGCGCTCCCCGCTCCAGCACATCAAGACCCTGCGCTGCCCCCAGCCGCGGCGCAGGGAGGCCCGCAAGACCAAGCTCTCTGTCGTCCGAGGCCCCCCACGGCCACCGCGGGCTGCCGCGCCTTCACCTCCGAGCTGCGCAGCGTCGCGTGGCCTGCCAAGTTCAAGCCAGACCTGCCTCCTCGCTACGACGGCACAGCTGACCCTACGGAGTTCCTCCAGCTCTACGAGCTGGGCATCGAGGCTGCCAACGGGGATGAAAAGGTCATGGCGAACTGGTTTCCCATGGCGCTCAAGGACGGAGCCCGCACCTGGCTCCTGAATCTGGCCCCAGGCACGATCTCTTCCTGGGCCGAGATGCGCACCCGCTTCATGCCAACTTCCAAGGCCGCCGACGTTGCATCCCAAGATTCGGACAGAAGCCGAGTACCTGCCGAGCACTACTTTGAAGGATTCCTGCCGGGCGATCGTTTAATAGAGACGCAGGGCTCGAAGGATATTATGTTTAAATGACATGTATGATTTGTGAAAACAATGTTTTCAGTATAATATAAGAGCTTTCTATACTTGTGCGTTCAAGAAGTAAACTACTCCCTGTGTGACCGTTTATGTGTATGTATATATAACCTGAAAGATGGCAGTCCTTGGCTTCAGCCCCCACGCACATAGTGCGGGGGTGTTTGCAAAGAAAGCACTTTTTCACACTTAATCCAACGTCTTGGTCCTGTTAAGGAGGTGATAGTGTAGCAAACCAGGCAACCAGACTATAATGCTTGATCACTTTCACTTAGCCATAGGAGTTCGAGGGTGGGCTTCTATATAGCCCCTAGGGTCACCGCACTCTCCCGAATCCGGGGTGCGTATGTGCCTGACCGAAAACCGGTCCTTCATTAATGCGGAGGAATCCTAAACATTCCAGTGAGTCATCGATTGGTTGACCAGTCTCTCGCTATATCATGACAGTCAGTTTTCGGCTTTCTCTACTGAGGTGCTTGCCCGGCCGAACCGGGGCACAATCGCAGTAGTTCTCCTGGTGCCGCGTTAGCCGTGAAAACGGAACGTAAGGCAGCAAAACATAGGAGCCGGGCAACCCAACATTTGACCAAAGACATGATTCGCAGTTGATGCATATAAGGCCTAACTCGAGACGCCGAATACTCCCTAAGGTATTCGGTCTTTATGAAAATGGGCAGAATAATGCCCTAAGCCCCTGGTGTCCAGGTACGCGCAAAAATTCTGGTGCGGCCAATGCCAAAACGCCAGCCTCCTCCTCGGTTATAGTAAGGAACCGGGGGATGTATATCAATAAGAGACAGTAAAAAAAGGTTTACGCAGGGTCTTAATCTGAAAAGAATCCTTGCAACGGGTCCCTACTACACGTCTGCGCCTGTGTCTCCGTTGTGCCGTATCCTGGACGGGTGTAGCACGTCGTTCGTCTCTAAAAGAGAGGAACTTAGTTTTAAAAGAAAAAGGATCGTGCAAAAGATGTAATGTACATTAAATAAACAGAGTAAGAATCAAAGGAGTGAATAAAATTGAGCTTTAGTGTCTCTTATGATATATGCGTGCAGCCCCTTGTATGGGGTATGCCGCTAGTAGGCTCCGGACTCGTCTAACCGTGTCCGGGGTTCGAATGACCAATTCAGGCTCTTTGCCTAGCGGAGCCGGATAGGTGTGGGGCTGTCAAGGCAGTCTCCCGTTCTTCCGTGCTTGATTAACACTTAATACTTCCTTTTAACGTGATGATGCCGCGTGGACCGGGCATTTTAAGTGTTAGAGATGCGTAATGCGGTATTGCGTTAAAGCGGGCGAAAACTTCGTGTCCAAATAGTGCTTGATGGTTACTTTTAAACGGGGCGACATGGAAGATTAAACTTTCGCGACGGAAGTTGTCGGATGAACCGAACACAACTTCTAGCAGTATGGAGCCCGTACAATGGGCATATGGGCCTAGCATTACTCCTTTAAAGGAGGTGTTGCTACGGCGAATTTTGGTTGGGTCTATCCCCATCCTGCGGATTGTGTCCTGATATATCAGGTTTATGTCACTGCCGCCATCCATGAGGACTTGTGTAAATTGGAATCCGTCAATTATAGGATCCAATAACAAGGCAGTCCATCCTGTGTTCCGGATATTTTCGGAGTAGTCCTGATGGTCGAATGTGATTGGCTTTGACAACCATTGTGCGGTGCGCATTTTAGTGGGCGTTGCTCTGTTTTTGATCGCATGAAGTGAGTTTACTGTTTTGACCTCTTGTGGAAATTCTTTTGTTTTCCGGGGCTCTGCTTGTGGTGCTCGTCATCATCCTCACTTGGTGTGTCGAGCCCCTTGTGTTCGGCGTTGAGTCTGCCGGACTATTTGAAGACCCAACAATTTCTGTGGGTATGGTTTGCAGAACTCCCAGGAGTACTCTGGATTTGACATATCTTGTCCATGATTTTGTTGAAGTTGGATAGCTCATCGCTATTATCCTTAAGGGGTAGTTTTTTGTTGTTCTGCCGAGAGCTTTTGAATCCGGCGTTGACTGCCATGCTCTTTGGACTGTTCCTTTTAATCTGGCGCTGGTCCTTGTTGCACCGTGGTTTCATGTTTCCATCCCTGATTTCGGATGTACTTGGGTCGCTGGTGCTGCATCTTGCTAGCCAGCTATCCTCTCCCGCGCAAAAGCGGGTCATGAGGCTTGTTAATGCGGCCATTGTTCTTGGGTTTTCTTGGCCGAGGTGTCTGGCGAGCCATTCGTCTTGGACGTTGTGTTTGAAAGCTGCTAAGGCTTCGACGTCCGGACAGTCGACTATTTGGTTCTTTTTAGTAAGGAACCTGTTCCAGAATTTCCGGGCTGACTCTCCGGGCTGTTGAGTTATGTGACTTAGATCGTCTGCATCCGGAGGGCGCTCATAAGTCCCCTGAAAATTTGCCCGAAATGCATCCTCGAGCTCTTCCCAGCTTCCAATGGTATTTTCAGGGAGGCTTTTAAGCCAATGCCGGGCTGGCCCTTTGAGTTTAAGGGGTAAGTAATTTATGGCGTGGAGATCATCTCCTCTAGCCATGTGTATGTGGAGGATGTAATCCTCAATCCAAACTCCAGGTTCTGTTGTTCCGTCATATGCCTCTATGTTTACGGGTTTGAATCCCGCTGGAAATTCATGATCCAGCACCTCATCGGTAAAACATAGGGGGTGTGCGGCTCCCCTGTATTTGGGTGTGCCGTGATCTTCGGAATTTGGGCGTGTTGCATTGCTTTGACGAGCCTGCTTTATTGGCCCATAGATGGACCTAACTGGGCCATCCTTTAGATGTGAATCCTTATGCGGATCGCATATTGGCTTTTGTGCGGCGCCATTCGCCGCTCTCTTTTTGCCGTGGGGTCGTCCATCCGACCGGGTGGCCTTCCTACTTTTTAATTGTGGGGGCTCTAAGGCCTCCTCATCGAATTCGGGCAGTAGCTTTCTTTTCGGGTAGCTCTTAGTTCGACGGCTGTCGCCGTACTTGTCTGCGGTGCCGAATATTTTGCTCCATCTGATCCTGAGTGCGTCTTCTGCTGTTTTGAGCTTCCGCTTCTGCTTTTTCAGGCTACGCGCAGTGGCGACGAGCCTTTTCTGGAGGTCATTTTTCTCCAATAGTTTGTCCGGCGTGAGATCGTCCGGACCATTCTCTTCACCGTGGACAGATTGTTTATCCAAGTTGTCTTGTTCGGATGATTGCTCGATAGCTTGTTCGTTGTCCACCAGTTCGCCCTGCTCTATGGCTGGGTCTTTGTCGAGGCGGGATTTTGTTCGGCGTTTACGTTGCCATTTTGACTGCTTTTTGAGGGATTTATCCTTCGTAGCGTCCCGTTGTTCCTCGTCTTCATTTCCTTTAGGTGTATCCACCATGTATACATCATGAGATGAGGTGGTTGTCCAGCATCCTACAGGTGCTGATTGTTTTCTCCTACATCGTCATCCATACCATCGACGTCTTCGGAGTCGAAATCGAGCACGTCGTGTAAGCTTTCGATAGTGGCTACGAAGTGGGTGGTGGGTGGGCGTTGAATTTCTTCGTCGTCCGCATCCCAACCTTCCTGACCGTAGTCCGGCCAGGGCTCTCCGGATAAAGAGAGAGACTTTAGCGAATTCAGAATGTCGCCAAAGGGCGAGTGCTAAAAGATGTCCGCGGCCGTGAACTCCATAACGGGCGCCCAATCGGATTCGATTGGCAAGGGCGCGGAGGGTTCGGATCCGGAGAGGAGTCCGGCACCCTGGAGTCGAGGTCTTCGCAAAGGACAGGGATGGAGTTCGGCTCAATCACCGTAGAGATTGTAGCCCCCGAGGCGGTGTCCAACCACTAGTCCTCGATCGGGGAATCCGGCTCCGGATTAAGGGTCGGAGCGGATGCTTGTGCGGCCTCCAGGGCACTGTTCGGCTACAGAGCTAGATCATGCCCATCGAGATAGTGCGGCGCGCTTGGCTGCGGCTCGAATCCGTCGAAGATCAAGTCTCTGCGGATATCGGTCGTGTAGTTCAAACTTCCAGATCTGACCTGATGGCCAGGGGCATAGCTTTCGATCTGCTCCAGATGGCCAAGCGAATTGGCCCGCAGTGCAAAGCCGCCGAATATGAAGATCTGTCCGGGGAGAAAAGTCTCACCCTGGACCGCGTCGTTGTTGATGATCGAAGGAGGCATCGGTCCTATCGGTGACGACACAGAGGAACTATCAATGAAAGCACCAACGTCGGTGTCAAAACCGGCGGATCTCGGGTAGGGGGTCCCGTACTGTGCGTCTAGGCGGATGGTAACAGGAGACAAGGGACACGATGTTTTCAGCCAGGTTCGGGCCCTCTCGATGGAGGTAATACCCTACTCCTGCTTGATTAATATTGATGATATGGGTAGTACAAGAGTAGATCTACCACGAGATCAAGGAGGCTAAACCCTAGAAGCTAGCCTATGGTATGATTGTTGTTCGTGCTACGGACTAAAACTCTCCGGTTTATATAGACACCGGATAGGTTAGGGTTACACAGAGTCGGTTACAATGGTAGGAGATCTACATATCCGTATCGCCAAGCTTGCCTCCCACGCCAAGGAAAGTCCCCTCCGGACACGGGAC
>LR880968.1:109904543-109920078 GCA_904067115.1 Aegilops sharonensis | reverse complement strand
GATCTTACCGAGTTTTCTGTTGAAGTTTTGTGTGGATGAAGTGTTCGATGATCGAGAAGGTCTCGATGTGAGAAGAAGGAAGAGAGTCAAGAGCTCAAGCTTGGGGATGCCCGAGGCACCCCAAGTAAATATTCAAGGAGACTCAAGCGTCTAAGCTTGGGGATGCCCCGGAAGGCATCCCCTCTTTCTTCAACAAATATTGGTATGTTTTCGGATGTGTTTCATTCATGTGATATGTAATAATCTTGGAGCGTCTTTTGCATTTAGTTTTCATTTTTATTTTATGCACCACACTGGTATGAGATAGTCCTTGGTTGATTTATAAAATGCTCTTTGCACTTCACTTATATTCTTTGAGTATGGCATTATAGAATGCTTCATGTGCTTCACTTATATCATTTGAAGTTTGGATTGATTGTTTCTCTTCACTTAGACAACCGCCATTTGTAGAATGCTCTTTTGCTTCATTTATATTTGTTAGAGCATGGGCATATCTTTTGTATAAAGAATTAAACTCACGTGCTTCACTTATATCTAATTAGAGAGATGACAGGAACTGGTCATTCACATGGTTAGTCATAAAATCTTACATAAAACTTGTAGATCATTGAATATGATATGTTTGATTCCTTGCAATAGTTTTGCGATATAAAGTGGTGATATTAGAGTCAAGCTAGTGGGTAGTTGTGGATTTTAGAAATACTTGTGTTGAAGTTTGTGATTCCCGTAGCATGCACGTATGGTGAACCGTTATGTGATGAAGTCGGAGCATGAGTTATTTATTGATTGTCTTCCTTATGAGTGGCGGTCGGGGACGAGCGATGGTCTTTTCCTACCAATCTATCCCCATAGGAGCATGCGCGTAGTACTTTGTTTCGATAACTAATAGACTTTTGCAATAAGTATGTGAGTTCTTTAGGACTAATGTTGAGTCCATGGATTATACACACTCTCACTCTTCCACCATTGCTAGCCTCTCTAGTACCACGCAACTTTTGCCGGTGCCATAAACCCACCATATACCTTCCTCAAAACAGCCACCATACCTACCTATCATGGCATTTCCATAGCCATTCCGAGATATATTGCCATGCAACTTCAGTCATCATCATATATATGACTTTAGCATTCATTGTCATATTGCTTTGCATGATCGTAAGATAGCTAGCATGATGCTTTCATGGCTTGTCTGTTTTTTGATGTCATTGCTACGCTAGATCATTGCACAGCCCGGTACACCGCCGGAGGCATTCATATAGAGTCATATCTTTGTCCTAGATATCGAGTTGTAATATTGAGTTGTAAGTAAATAAAAGTGTGATGATCATCATTATTAGAGCATTGCCCGAGTGAGGAAAGGATGATGGAGACTATGATTCCCCCACAAGTCGGGATGAGACTCCGAACTTTATGAAAAATAAAAGAGGCCAAAGAAGCCCAAAAAAAGAGGCCAAAGAAGCCAAAAAAAAGAGTGTCGGTGTACTAGAGTAGGGGTACCCTAGTATCCCGAACTCGTGCACGGGCAGTTGCAGCACCCCGCGGAAAGGCTTGCCGGGTGACCGCCAAGGTCCTCCGTGGTTCCTTTGGAGCCATTCAAGAACAAAGTATTCAAGCCAAGGAGACAAGGCCCCGGCAAGAGGAGCTTGCCGGCAAGGCCACCCAAGGCATCTAGGAGACAAGGCCCCGGCAAGAGGAGCTTGCCGGGAAGGCCGGTGAGCGACAAGCTTCCGGACGCTACAAGTCAACAACCGCGGCAAGGTGCTTGCCGCAGCAGGCTACCACTCTTTTCCTACGCTCCAGCACATCCACCAACGTGTCACCCTAGGACCTTTCCAGGCGCGCGTGGCAAGAGGCTGTGCGGCCAGTGGAGCGCGGTGGCAAGCGGCGCTGACAAGATCGCCATCGTGGCAGGCGGTGGCGCCCCTGACGGTCCCTGTTTGCACTGTTTGGGCGACGCAGATGGGCATTTAATGCCTTTGTCCCCTGCCGTCAGGGTTAGTTATGATACACTGTACAAGTAGCTGTACCAACCGCACTCTTTTTCATTTTTGCCCTTGTCTACGTTGCCACCTGTCGGAGACCCCTTGAGCATATAAAAGGAGGCCCATGCGCAACGTAGAGGGGGGTTCGAAAGGCTCGAAACCAGAAGATACACCCATGCTAGGTCTCGTTAGCAGCTGGTGTATAATGTAGCACTCAAGCGCTCCCTAGCAAGAACACAATACAATCAGACATGCAGCAGTAGGAGTATTATCTCTCCGGAGACCTCCGAAGCTGGGTAAACTACTCGTGTGCTTCGCCTCGATCTGCTTTTCGTGCGACCTCCGCCTCCCGCCGAACCGAAAGGGGCTCGGTCTGCTGGTCCCATAGGTGTTCGTGGGTTAGATCAGCTTCCCCGACATCTTTGGCGCGCCAGGTAGGGGGGCGTCGAGGCTGTGTGAATCTGATCCGGCGTTCACACGAGCAACATCTTCATCATCTTCATCGACATGCCACCGAAGAAGAAGGCTTCGGCGGCAGCGGAGCCGTCCACGTCGATCCCACCACTACCGGAGCAAATGAGTGGTGGGGTAGACGCCGGCGGAAGAACGGGCGTTGACGAGGGAGTCCACGGTGCGGCCAAGTCCAAGAACAAGGCTGCGCAGACCTCGGCGTCCGTACATGCACCACGCCCATCTCAGGAGGCGCGGGACCGACAGCATCATGGTATTCACAGTACCATACGTTCGTTGGATCAAGATCGAGCTGGTGGATCTCGGGATGCTCAAGGCCAACATGCACGCCAACAGGTTGGCACGAGCGAGGCACGGTCGCCTGGACGGGATACTGCTCCTTCTAACATAGTTAGGAGTCCGAGCATATCCCGCTCCTCACGTTGTTCGCCACTGCCACCCACCACCCCAGCAGAAGCTTTGGCCAGAGCTCAACTGCTTCTAGATTACCCTCCAACAGCCGACAAGGTCGATGAATGGAGGGCCACCATTCAGAGTCTCATCGGCTTCGCCAACGGCGACACTCCGTGGCAACCGAACGCATTGCTGCCGCGGCAGGACGACAAGGCGCGAGCCGGTGGCGACGAAACCTGTGGGGGTGCAACCACCATGCACTCTCCGCCCCGAAGGCCAAGATCACCAACTCGCCGGATCCACCTCGACAGCGACTCCACCGCGTCGTAGGATCCACGAGCTCGTCGCGATCAGCGCCAAGTTCTTCACGAACGACAGCAAGAAGACGCTTGAACCCGCATCGAGCGCCGAAGAGAAGCGCGGCGTCAATCCGACCAGCGCGTTGGGCCCTCTGTCGACATGCATGCGCCAGGGGAACCAGGCGACTTGCCGTACGCGGTAGGTTGCCCTGCATTCACTCGTGAGCTGCGGCAAGTCCAGTGGCCCAGCAAGAAGAATGTCAAGCCAGATGTACCAGAGAAGTACGACAGCAAGACGCATCTGTCGGAGTTCCTTAGCATCTACACCATTGCGGTGCAAGCTGCCGGGGGGCGAGACGACAAGATCCTGGCCAAATACTTTCCGCTGGTGCTCAAGCCCAACGTCAGATCCTGGCTCATGCACTTGCCGGACAACTCCATATCCTCTTGGGTGGATCTATGCCATCAGTTTCTCGGCGCCTTTACAGGCGGCCACAAGCCTCATGGCCAAGAGAGCGACCTTCATCTGCTCGCCCAGAAGGAAGGACAGCCCCTGCGCAAATTCATTCAGAGATTCAGCCGCGTACAGCACAACATCCCAGATGTCCACCCTGCCGCGGTGATCAGCGTGTTCCATCAGAACGTGCGAAACCGCATGATGCGGGAGGAGATGGCGATGTGCAAGATCAGAGACGTAAGTGAGCTATATGCCCTGGCCGACAAGTGTGCGAGTGCTGAGGAAGGGAGGAGACACCCCGGAGAGAATACAGAAGCTGCAGGATCTGATAGTGAGGGGTCTGCCCCGGCAAAGAAAAACCGGCGGCGGAACAACAGGAAAAAGAAAGGCAAAGATGTGCTAGTTGTCGAGCAGTCCGGCAATAGAGGTGGCGCCAAGAAGGCCAAGACTGGTAGCTCCAGCAAGGAGGTTGCCGCGGGCACCAACTGCCAGGCTGTGGCGGTTGCCAACAAGCAGGACGGCTCCAACAAGCAGTATTGCAACATCCGCCGCACCAAGGGCCATGACCTCCAGAGCTGCAAGAAGGTTGAGCAGCTTGTCGAGCAGCAGAAGGCTGAGTACGAGCGACGCGACAAGGAGAAGGCCCAGGAAGGTGCTGGAGGATCCGGCAAGAAACGTCCCGGCCGGGGAGGACGCCGCGGCAAGGCCAAGCAGCGGCAAGGAGACAGACCTCCCCGCGGCCGCGACAAGGATGAAGATGAAGACGACGACGAAGACATGGATGATGACGAGGCCGATGAGCAGGAGTTCCAGAAAGCCACAGAGGTCTTGTGCGTTGACGGCGGTGCTTCTCTGCATACTTCACACCGCCAACTCAAGCAATGGATGCGGGAAGTCAATGCGGCAGAGCCATCCATCGAGTCACGCAAGCCTCTGAAATGGTCCAGCACGCCTATCATCTTTGATATTGAGGACCACCCTGATCGCATAACTGCGGTCGGGTGCTTGCCGATGTTGGTTTCGCCAACTATCCGCAACCTCAAGGTCACTAAGATGCTAGTTGACGGCGGGGCCGGCTTGAACCTGATCTCCTCAGCGGTACTCCAGAAACTCCAGATCCCTGACAGCGAGCTCGAAGAGACCGGCACATTCCAAGGAATCAATCCGGGAAGGAGCAAGCCGAAGGGAAAGATCATGTTGCCGGTAACGTTTGGCAGCGAATTGAACTTCAGGACTAAGAGGGTCACTTTTGACGTTGCTGATTTTCCATTGCCTGACAATGGGATACTTGGTCGTCCAGCACTCTCCAAGTTCATGGCAGCCTCTCATTATGCATACAACATGCTCAAGATGCCAGGCCCGATAAGTGTCATTTCTGTCCCTGGCGATAAGAAGGATGCCCTTATCTGCGCTGACAAGATTTACCGGGAAGCAGCAGCTGCAGCAGATCACAAGTCACTTGCCGCTGAAGCTCCCAGGGTGAAGAAGAAGACAAAGTCCGGCAAGAGTTCTGATGCCCACTCCGGCAAGCGCACCTCTTCGGAGTGCTGCGCTACCGTCGAGGACGCACCATCGAGCTCCACCGGCAAGTACAAGAAGGCGATGGCAGCTCCACCAGAGACCAAGAAGGTGTCCGCCAAGGAGGACGGCGCTGGTGGTACCTTCACCATCAGCGCCACTCTCGACCCCAAATAGGAAGGCGCGCTCGTTGCATTCCTGCGGGCGAACGTCGACGTGTTTGCATGGCAACCGTCTGACATCCCCGGTGTTCCCAGGAAAGTAATTGAGCACCGTCTTGCCGTATGTCCTCACGCGCGGCCCATCAAGCAGAAAGTCAGGAAGCAAGCAGTGGAGCGCCAAGAATTCATCGCAGAAGAAATCAAGAAGTTGGAAGTAGCAGGCCTTGTCAGAGGAGTGCTCCATCCTACGTGGTTGGCCAATCCTGTAGTCGTGCGTAAGGCAAACGGGAAATGGAGGCTTTGTATCGACTTTACCGATGTTAAAAAAGCTTGTCCCAAAGATCCATTTCCCTTACCGCGCATCAACCAGATTGTTGACTCCATGGCCAGATGTGACTTGCTTTCATTTCTTGATGCATATTCAGGATACCATCAGATCTTCATGGCAGAAGAGGATGAGGAGAAAACTGCATTCATCACCCCATGTGGCAGATACTGTTTCGTACGGATGCCTTTTGGTTTAAAGAATGCTGGTTCAACATTTGCAAGAGTAGTCCACGACGCTTTTGAGCCGCAATTGCACAGAAATGTGGAGGCCTACATGGATGACATAGTGGTCAAGAGCAAGGACAAGGCGACTCTGATTCAAGATTTAGAGGAAACCTTTGCAAATCTGCGCAAGATCAACCTCAAGCTCAACCCCGAGAAGTACGTGTTTGTAGTCCCCTCCGGCATGCTTCTCGGGTTCTTCGTGTCTCAGCGGGGAATTGAAGCCAATCCCGACAAGATCAAGGCCATTGAGCAGATTGAAGCACCAAAGCGCGTCAAGAATGTACGAAGACTTGCCGGTTGCGTAGCTGCTCTCAGCAGGTTTATCTCTAGGTCTGCTGAGCACGCCCTGCCATTTTTCAATATTTTGAAAAAGGCAGGTCCAATGAAATGGACTCCGGAAGCGGAGGCTGCGCTGCAGGACTTAAAGAGATACCTGTCCTCCACTCCAATACTTGTCGCACCTAAGCCACAAGAGAAGTTGCTGTTGTATATAGCGGCAACCAATCAAGTGGTTAGTGCTGCGTTAGTAGCGGAGAGGGAGGCGGATGATGAGCCGGCAACCATGGCAGATGCATCCAGCGACAAGCAAGGGACTTCACCGGCAAGCTCTGGTCCCGACAAAGATGGATCTGCGCAGGCGTGCGAGAAGGTGCAGAAGAGAATGGTGCAGCGTCTAGTTTACTTTGTCAGCTCCCTTCTGCAGGGGGCTAGGTCAAGGTACTCTGGTGTGCAGAAATTGCTTTTCGGCCTTCTCATGGCCTCGAGAAAGCTGCGCCATTACTCCCAAGCACATGAGATCACAGTTGTCACTCGTTTTCCGCTGAAGAGGATACTGCAAAATCCAGAAGCAACAGGCAGGATTGTCGAGTGGGCACTAGAACTGTCAAGCTTTGGTCTCAAGTTTGAGAGCACCTCAACTATCCAAAGCAGAGCATTGGCGGAGTTCATAGCAGAGTGGACGCCAACGCAAGATGAAGAAGTTCCAGAAACGAGCATCCCCGTCAAGGAAGCAAGCAAAGAGTGGCGGATGTACTTTGATGGTGCCTTCTCGCTGCAAGGCGCCGGTGCGGGCGTGCTACTTGTCGCACCCACCGGAGAGCACCTCAAGTACGTAGTCCAGATGCACTTTCCCAAGGAGCAAGCAACAAACAATACTGCAGAGTATGAAGGTTTGCTTGCCGGTCTCAGGATCGCAGTAGACCTTGGGATCAAGAAGCTCATTGTCAGGGGTGACTTACAACTTGTCGTCCGCCAAGTGAACAAGAACTATCAGAGTCCGTTGATGGAGGCTTATGTTGATGAAGTGAGAAAGCTAGAAGAGCACTTTGACGGCCTACAGATGGAATATGTTCCAAGAGCTCAGAACGACATTGCTGACGGCCTGTCGAAGTGCGCCGCACTTAAGTTACCTGTGGAACCAGGGATCTTTGTGCTCAAGCTGACTCAACCATCTGTAACGCCATCAACTGGACAGAGCAAGAAGAGGAAGTTGATTTCTGGTGACTATTTTCCGGCAGAGCTCCCCGAAGCCGCCGCCAAGAAGGTCCCCAAGATCAACACCAAGAATGTTGAGGAGCAGTCTGCTCCGACAAGCCCTAGGGTTTGTTCCGTTGAAGCAGATGCTCCCGACAAGTTTAGCTCCGGCAAGCTTGCCGGGGAACGTCAAGCTCCGGCTGAGCCGCAGGTTCTCGCCGTAGAAGCGGATGTTCCCGCAGCAGCAGATGTGCCTTTAGTCCTTGTTGTCGAGCCGCAAGCTCCAGCATGGGCGCAGCAGATCGTCCGTTTCCTTCAGACAGGAGAACTTCCCGAAGAGCAAGAAGAAGCGGAAAGAGTAGCCCGGCAGTCAAGTATGTACCAGTTTGTCGACGACACACTGTACAGAAGAAGACTCAACGGTGTGAAATTGAAGTGTCTTCACCGGGAAGATGGACAGAAGCTGTTGGCAGAGATACATGGAGGCATATGTGGTCACCACATTGGCGCAAGAGCACTTGCCGGCAAAGCCTTCCGGCAAGGTTTCTTTTGGCCGACAGCCCTCCAGGATGCAACTGCACAAGTGACCAAGTGTGAAGCGTGCCAGTTCCATTCCAAGCAGACACACCAGCCAGCTCAAGCTCTCCAGACGATCCCTTTATCCTGGCCATTTTCGGTCTGGGGGCTCGACATCCTCGGCCCCTTCCCCCGAGCTGTCGGGGGCTTTGAGTACTTGTACGTTGCAATCGACAAGTTCACAAAGTGGCCGGAAGTGGAAGCAGTGAGGAAGGTGACAGCACAGTCAGCAGTCAAGTTCTTCAGGTCGATTGTTTGCCGTTTCGAGATCCCTAACAGGATCATCACCGACAACGGCACGCAATTCACGAGCCGCACCTTCACGCAATACGTCCAAGATCTTGGCGCCAAGGTCTGCTTCGCTTCTATTGCTCATCCGAGAAGTAACGGTCAAGCGGAGAGGGCAAATGCTGAAGTGTTGCGTGGGCTCAAGACTAGGACTTTCGACAGGCTGCACAAGTGCTGAAGAAACTGGATTGAGGAGCTGCCGGTGGTTCTTTGGTCGATCAGGACGACGCCAAATCGAGCCACTGGCCAGACACCTTTCGCTCTAGTCTATGGAGCAGAGGCAGTTCTCCCCACGGAACTCGTATACGGGTCACCTCGAGTGCTCGCTTATGATGAGCTTGAGCAAGAGCAGCTGCGACAAGATGACGCGCTGCTCCTTGAGGAGGACCGTCTTCAGGCTGCTGTTCTAGCTGCTCGATATCAGCAAGCTTTGCGCCGCTACCATAGCCGCAAAGTTAATGCCAGAAGTCTCGAGGAAGGCGACCTTGTTCTTCGGCGCGTTCAGTCCGCCAAGAATTCCAGCAAGTTGACGCCGAAGTGGGAAGGCCCTTATCGGGTGAAACGAGTCACTAGGCCTGGCGCTGTCCGCCTTGAGACCGAAGATGGCATTCCAGTGAGCAACTCCTGGAACATTGAGCATCTTCGTAAGTTTTACCCGTAGGGCGCGGTTGCCGGAACCTGTTCCGGCAACCACCTTTTGTACAAGTCTTGCTGATGTTGCATGTAATCCTTTGTACAAAGCCGGGCGCAGACCCCGTGCATAAGTAAAGCTAATGTGCTTCGCACTTCTTGTCAATTTCATGCTTTCTACCTTATTTTTTTGCATGTGTTACCTGGCACTTTGTGCAGCACCTATTCCGGTAAGCAATAACGAGCCATAAGGCTCCATATCTTTATTTTCTCTTCTTTCTCTTTCCCAAAGAAAGGAAGGTTCCCTCGCCCACAAGTTTGCCGGGGGGGAAGGAGAAGATGATGGAATGGACCAAGCGTCGCTCGAGGAAGTTTTGTCTTACCGCGAAGCAAACGACAGAAAAGCTAAGTTGCTAAAATTGGAGCAATCAGTTTTAAAAATTTTAAGTTATTTTCCTCGAACGACCGTACTTTGTATAGAAAGCCTGTGCGCGGAGGAACCAACTCGTAGCTAGTTGCGCCCTTACTTTGTTTCGAGTCCGCTCAACAACTTAAGTGAGCTGCGACTAGTTGCAACAAGGTTGCTTGTCGGATGCGGCACCGCCAGCAGGCTGCTGACGTCCCGCACTCAGCGCTCGCGGCAAAGGTGCCTGCGCCGACAAGTTCCCTAAAAGCGCAGGGCAGAAACATACAAAGGAAGGAATCAAGTAAAGGAAATAACATAGCAATCATTACCCGAAATAGAGTTATATTACAAGATAGCTTGCCGCAGCTCTAATAGATTGTTCTCATAACATGATCAACAGCGACAAGGAAAAGAGAAAACGGGCGACCTAGTCTACGCGATCGCCCTCGACCCTCTTGATCCCGCTCACCCTGTCCACAATGGGTGCGACAAGGGTCTTGAGCGCCTCCAGATCAGCATCCGGCGGCAAGGACTTGAGGACGTTGGTGAAGTTGAGGCCTGGATTGCGGAAAGCCACCTTCATCAGCACCTTCTGAAGAGCTCCCGCACAGATCTGGCGCGACTCGTCGGCCAGCTGCTTTGGGATCTCTTCCCGGAGTCGCTGGAGGGCCCTCACCACGCCCTTGAAGAACAAGCTGAGCTTGGCGCTAGGCTGGAGGTGCTCATCGGAGGAATACCCAAGATCTACCATCCCCAGCTCCGCCAGCTCCCCGTTGATGGCTGCGGCAACATTCACGAGACCCTCGGTCCAGTGCTCCACATTCTCCCTGAAGGTGTTCTGGGCGGCAGTGCCAGCAGCGCCTCGTCGGCCTTGATCTTCTCCAACAAGGCCACCTCCCGCTCCCTGGCGCCCTCCAGCGTCTGAGTCAAAGTAGTCAGCTTCAGCTCGAGATCTGCCTTGGAGTCCTGGGCGGCGCTGAGTTCCTTGCTCCTCTCGGCGAGACGGCCCTGCAGCTCGCCAAGAGTGTAGGCGTCCTTCTCGCGCTCATGCTTGAGTGCGGCAAGCTTCTCTCCGCTCTCCTTCAGATTGGCCTCCAGTTGCGTCACCTTCGTCTCCAGCTCCTTCTTGGCGGTCTCGTCAGCTGCAGCAGCATCCTTTGCTTCCTTGAGAGGCCCGCCAAACGTTTGCTCGCGCGCGGCAAGGTTCTCCTCATGGCTGTCAAGATTGATCTTCCGCTGCGCCAGCTCGCCTTCCTGCGCAGACAGCTTCTCGGCAGCAAGCCGCTGTTGCTCTTCAACCTCAGCCTTCTCGAGGACGAAGGCCTTGCGCTCCTCAGCGAGTCGCTCCCGCTCCTCTGCCAAGGACCGGAGAGCTTCCTGGTTGATGCCCCGGAGCTCCTCCGCACGCTTCTCGATGTCCGCTCCCGCCTTCGCGACAAGCGCTTCCCGGGATTCCAGCTTGGCTTGTCGGGTGCGGTAGAGCGACAGCAGCTTCCGCAACAGCTGCTCCTCCTCAGACTCGCCGCTGCTGCTGCTTGGCGCGGCGACCAGCGTCAGCCCAGCGGAGGCGAGCAGCTCTTCATCAAAGGTCTCCCCTTCGACCGGAGCCCTGGAGCTCGACGCCCAGGGGAGCTTGATGAAGACGGCATCGCCGGCCTTCAGATAGGCGCTGGGCGGGGGCTCTTCGGAGCCTGATGCTGCAGCAGTGGCGGAGGGATTGGCGGTCGGCGTAGCGCCTGGCGCTCCTGCGGCCTCAGGGCCGTCAGTGCGATCGCCGGACCCCTCGCCAGCCTCTGCGGCAGCAGCCTTGGCGGCCTCTTCGCCGGCGGACTCATCGGCGCCAGCCTCTTCCTCAATGGCGGCGGCGTCGTCAGTATTGCCGCGCACGTCCTCTTCGCCGGCGACCTCAGTCTCGATCGGCTCTGCGGCGGATGGATCTGATGACCAGAAAATGAAGAAAAGTCAAGCAGATATTCAAAGAGAAAATCAGAAGAAAAAGAACCCAAGGGAAATTTTAAGGCAAGAGGATTACCTGCGATGGGATCTGCAGCCGCGGTCTCGACCACCGGAGGGTCGCTGGTGCTATCCCTTGCCGGGGACGCCAACCTTGCCGGAGAACACTCCCTTGCCGGGGGATCCTCCCTTGGCGGTGTAGTTGAAGCAGATGGCATGTCAGGAGCGGCTTCAGGGCACTCCTGGTGGGGCTGCTCTGCTCCTACACAAACCAGCAGTCAGATATCAGCAAAGAAAGAGCACCCATGCACACCTGAAAGCAAGAAGTAAACCATATACTTACGCTGGGGGCTGCGCTGGGGGCTGCTTTGGGGAAGAGTTGCCGGGTCCGGCAAGGAGGTCTCGGACACGCCTCCTGCTGCCGCGGTGGGTTCGTCCTCGATGACAATCACCGGGGCCTTGGCTCTCTTCGACGCTCTCTGGGCTAGCGTCCTGAAAAGGAATGGGTTCAGAATGAAGCAAATCAGATACAAGACAAAGCAACAAAGTCGAAGAAATACAAGTACAACAAGGAATCTTACTCTTCTTCTTCTTCCTCGTCGGAGCTAAGCGTGGAGAGATCAAATTCTGGCTCGCCTCCGGTGCGACGAGGCGGAGGAGTGGGTTCCCTTGGCCGCTTGGCGGGGGCAGCAGCGGTGGCCTGGGAGGGCCCCGCTCCAGTTGCTGCAGCGGCGTGAGGTGCTCCCGCGGCAACAGTGGTTGCCGCGGTGGAACGCGTCGCGCGGCGCGGCGACTGTTGGCCCGTCTGCCGCCACGCTATGTCTCCGGCCTTGCGAAGACGCCTTCTTGGTGGAGCTGGGGGCTCTGCTCGCGGCAAGCTGCTTGAAGGTTGGGAGGAGGCGCCCTCGGCGGACTCACTCGACTCAGCCTCAGGCTCGGCAAGCTCTTCCTCGCCGGCAAACTCCCTTCGCTCGACAAGGCTTGCCGCCTCTGCTGCCTCTGCCTCCTCCACGGTGAATCCGAACTCGCCGGCGGCAGCGGCTGCTGCCGCCTCTTCCAGCCTCGTGGCGATGCGCTGCATCTCGTCGTCAGTGGTGTCACGGGTGAGGCCCCTCTGCTCATCGGGGCGGGCCGGCACTTCTACCAGGCTGTCGAAGAACCCCCGCACGACGTCATCCGTAGGATCTTGCCAAGTGGGAACAATTCCATGCGAGTCGCACAGCGGCATCATTGCACGGATGCGGTCGAGCGAGGAATTGTTGCACAGCGGAACTACGCCCCTCGGCAACCTGAACATTTCGGGATGGTCTGGATCAGGCTTGAACAGCTCCAAGAGCATCGCGTCAAGTTCCAAGACAGTGAAGTTGAAGTTGAGGCCCGGGCGCAGCCTCATGATATCCGCCGCGTTTTGGAACTCCCAAGCAGGTCTCCTCCTCTCCTACAAGGGGCCAACGGTGCCTACGGTGAGCCCGGCAACCCTGAGGTGCAAGATCCGGGTGATGGCAATCTTCAATCTAGCGTCTTCCGGGGCCACGTTGCTCCAATCGTTGCCGCGCGCTATTGGGGTTTGGCACTGGGCAGTAAACGGCTGCGGGTTCTCCTCAACAATCCAGCACCAATCTGCCCTCCATTCCTCCCACTTTCTGCGGAGCTCCCCTTCCAGATAAGCTTCCTTCTTGCCAATCCTTGAGATCCAAGCGACTCCTCCGGCAAGAGGCTCTCCTCTCTCAACCCGGGGCATGAAGAAATGGCGGAAAAGGGCTACGTTTGGATGGACTCCGACAAAGTTTTCGCAGAGATGTGCGAAAACTGCCATGGTCAGGATAGCATTGGGGGTGAAGTCAAGGAGGCGGAACCCGTAGGTGTTCATGATGTCACAGAAAAATTCAGAGAAAGGCGGGCAGAGCCCGCAGTAGAAGAACAGCGTGAAGAAAGGGTACCCAGTTGGAGCTAGTTCCGAGGCGGCAGCTGGGAGTACCATCGTGCACGGATGCGCTCGCGTCTCCGTCGACCAGAAGAGGTAGTAGTACTCCCTCAGCTCCTTCGCGGCGAGCTGAGGGGGGAAGATGGCCCGCTCCTTCCGCAGCGCCGCAAGCCGCTGCGCCTCGTCCGACTTCACGCCCTTCCCCTTGTCGGCTTTCGGAGCCATGGCGGAGGTGGTGGGGGAGGTCGACGGCGTCGGTGGTGCTGGTGGCGATGGGGGCGGAGCGCTGCTCTCTTCAGCCTTGGGAAGAAGGGGGGGAGCAGCGGAGGTTTTTCGAGATTGGACAGCAACTGGCGAGGTGGGCGAACTGCCCCTGTTTCCCCTGCTTATAAGGAGGGAGGGGGCGGACGTTCCTCTTTTCCGAATAAAGAAACCCCCCACGATCTCTCCCACGACGTCGCATTCGACGCGTGCCGTTCGCGGGGGGCGTGGTGGGTCCAGAGTGAGTTACGGCGTCACCCAGGCCGCGCGTGCCCGTGCCCTGTTTTGGGCCTGGCCCAACAGTGCTCGGCACCGTGTATGGCCCAGGCCCGGGGGCTCCTGTCGGTGTACTAGAGTAGGGTTACCCTAGTATCCCGAACTCGTGAACGGGCAGTTGCAGCACCCCGCGGCAAGGCTTGCCGGGTGACCGCCAAGGTCCTCCGTGGTTCCTTTGGAGCCACTCAAGAACAAAGTATTCAAGCCAAGGAGACAAAGGCCCCGGCAAGAGGAGCTTGCCGGGAAGGCCACCCAAGGCATCTAGGAGACAAGGCCCCGGCAAGAGGAGCTTGTCGGGAAGGCCCGGTGAGCGACAAGCTTCCGGACGCAACAAGTCAACAACCGCGGCAAGGCGCTTGCCGCAGCAGGCTACCACTCTTTTCCTACGCTCCAGCACATCCACCAACATGTCGCCCTGGGACCTTTCCAGGCGCGCGTGGCAAGAGGCTGTGCAGACAGCGGAGCGCGGTGGCAAGCGGCGCTGACAAGATCGCCATCGTGGCAGGCGGTGGCGCCCCTGACGGTCCCTGTTTGCACTGTTTGGGCGACGCAGACGGGCATTTAATGCCTTTGTCCCCTGCCGTCAGGGTTAGGTATGATACACTGTACAAGTAGCTGTACCAACCGCACTCTTTTTCCATTTTTGCCCTTGTCTACGTTACCACCTGTCGGAGACCCCTTGAGCATATAAAAGGAGGCCCATGCGCAACGTAGAGGGGGGTTCGAAAGGCTCGAAACCAGAAGATACACCCACGCTAGGTCTCGTTAGCAGCTGGTGTATACTGTAGCACTCAAGCGCTCCCTAGCAAGAACACAATACAATCAGACATGCAACAGTAGGAGTATTATCTCTCCGGAGAGCTCCGAAGCTGGGTAAACTGCTCGTGTGCTTCACCTCGATCTGCTCTTCGTGCGACCTCCGCCTCCCACCGAACCGAAAGGGGCTCGGTCCGCCGGTCCCATAGGTGTTCGTGGGTCAGATCAGCTTCTCCGACAAAGAGGCCAAAGAAGCCCACCAAAAAAATAAAAAATAAGAAATAAAATAAAGAAATGAGAGAAAAAGAGAGAAGGGGCAATGTTACTATCCTTTTACCACACTTGTGCTTCAGAGTAGCACCATGATCCTTCATATAGAGAGTCTCTTGAGTTATCACTTTCATATACTAGTGGGAATTTTCATTATAAAACTTGGCTTGTATGTTCCGATGATGGGCTTCCTCAAATGCCCTAGGTCTTCATGAGCAAGCAAGTTGGATGCACACCCACTTAGTTTCAGTTTGAGCTTTCATAAACTTNGGCAATGTTACTATCCTTTTACCACACTTGTGCTTCAGAGTAGCACCATGATCCTTCATATAGAGAGTCTCTTGAGTTATCACTTTCATATACTAGTGGGAATTTTCATTATAAAACTTGGCTTGTATGTTCCGATGATGGGCTTCCTCAAATGCCCTAGGTCTTCATGAGCAAGCAAGTTGGATGCACACCCACTTAGTTTCAGTTTGAGCTTTCATAAACTTATAGCTCTTAGTGCATCCGTTGCATGGCAATCCCTACTCACTCACATTGATATCTATTTATGGGCATCTCCATAGCCCGTTGATACGCCTAGTTGATGGGAGACTTTCTCCTTTTTTGTCTTCTCCACATAACCCCCACCATCATATTCTATTCCACCTATAGTGCTATGTCCATGGCTCACGCTCATGTATTGCCTGAAAGTTGAAAAGGTTTGAGAACGTCAAAAGTATGAAACAATTGCTTGGCTTGTCATCGGGGTTGTGCATGATTTAAATATTTTGTGTGGTGAAGATGGAGCATAGCCAGACTATATGATTTTGTAGGGATAAATTTCTTTGGCCATGTAATTTTGAAAAGACATGATTGCTTTATTAGTAGGCTTGAAATATTATTG
>LR880968.1:109879547-109904242 GCA_904067115.1 Aegilops sharonensis | reverse complement strand
CATTGATATCTATTTATGGGCATCTCCATAGCCCGTTGATACGCCTAGTTGATGTGAGACTTTCTCCTTTTTTGTCTTCTCCACATAACCCCCACCATCATATTCTATTCCACCTATAGTGCTATGTCCATGGCTCACGCTCATGTATTGCCTGAAAGTTGAAAAGGTTTGAGAACGTCAAAAGTATGAAACAATTGCTTGGCTTGTCATCGGGGTTGTGCATGATTTAAATATTTTGTGTGGTGAAGATGGAGCATAGCCAGACTATATGATTTTGTAGGGATAAATTTCTTTGGCCATGTAATTTTGAAAAGACATGATTGCTTTATTAGTAGGCTTGAAATATTATTGTTTTTATGTCAAATGATAGAAAATTTGCTTTGAATCACTCGTGTCTTAATATTCATGCCATGATTAGACATATGATCAAGATTATGCTAGGTAGCATTCCACATAAAAAAAATCTTTTTATCATTTACCTACTCGAGGACGAGCAGGAATTAAGCTTGGGGATGCTGTTACGTCTCCGTCGTATCTACAATTTTTGATTGTTCCATGCCAATATTCTACAACTTTCATATACTTTTGGCAACTTTTTATACTATTTTTGGGACTAACATATTGATCCAGTGCCCAGTGTCAGTTCCTGTTTGTTGCACTTTTTGTGTTTCGCAGAATATCCATATCAAACGGAATCCAAACGGGATAAAAACGGACGGAGCTTATTTCTGGAATATTTGGAAAATTCCGGAAGAAAAATCCACGCGAGACGGTGCCCGAGGTGGCCACGAGGTAGGGGGTGCCCCTGCCCCCCAGGGCGCGCCCCTAACCCTCGTGGGCCACCCGTAAGGCGGTTGATGCCCTTCTTTGGCCGCAAGAAAGCTAATTTTTACTGAAAAATCACGGCGAAGGTTTCAGGCCAATTGGAGTTACGGATCTCCATATATATACGAAACGGTGAAAGGGCACCAGAAGAGAACGCAGAAACAGAGAGAGACGGAGAGACAGATCCAATCTCGGAGGGGCTCTCGCCCCTCCCACGCCATGGAGGCCAAGGACCAGACGGGAAATTCTTCTCCCATCTAGGGAGGAGGTCAAGGAAGGAGAAGACGAAGGGGCCCCCTCTCCCCTTCTCTTTCGGTGGCGCCGGAACACCGTCGTGGCCATCATCATCACCACAATCTTCACCAACAACTTCACCGCCATCATCACCAACTCTCCCCCCTCTATGCAGCGGTGTAAACTCTCTCTTATCCGCTGTAATCTCTACTTAAACATGGTGCTCAACGCTATATGTTATTTCCCAGTGATGTATGGCTATCCTATGATGTTTGAGTAGATCCGTTTTGTCCTATGGGTTATTTGATGATCAAGATTGGTTGAGTTGCATGTTTTATTATTGGTGCTGTCCTATGGTCCTCTACGTGTCGCGCAAGCGTGAGGGATCCCCGCTGTAGGGTTTGCAATATGTTTATGATTTGCTTATGGTGGGTGGCGTGAGTGACAGAAGCACAGACCCGAGTAAGTAGGTTGTTTGCGTATGGGATAAAGGGGACTTGATACTTTAATGCTATGGTTGGGTTTTACCTTAATGATCTTTAGTACTTGTGGATGCTTGCTAGAGTTCTAATCATAAGTGCATATGATCCAAGTAGAGAAAGTATGTTAGCTTATGCGTCTCCCTAAAATAATATTGCAATAATGATTACCGGTCTAGTTATCAATTGCCTAGGGACAAATAACTTTCTCGTAACAAAAAGCTCTTTACTAAAACTAATTTAGTTGTGTCTTTATCTAAACAGCCCCTACTTTTTATTTACTCGCTCTTTACTTTCTTGCAAACCTATCCAAAAACACCTACAAAGTACTTCTAGTTTCATACTTGTTTCCGGTAAAGCGAACGTTAAGCGTGCGTAGAGTTGTATCGGTGGTCGATAGAACTTGAGGGAATATTTGTTCTACCTTTAGCTCCACGTTGGGTTCGACACTCGTACTTATCGAAAGAGGCTTCAATTGATCCCCTATACTTGTGGGTTATCACCGAGCCGTCTCTGTTACGGTCCAGCGCCTCAAATGGCCTGACCGTGCCTTTGCATCGGAGTCGCGTCATCCGGGCCGAGTTGACCTGAACTCGAGTCACTTCCGTCATGGTGTTAAGCACCGAGCCGCTGTGCCTTGCCTCCGGACCGCTGAGGACCGCCCTGAGTCGTGCTATCTCTGATTCCAACCCGGACCCAGCCTCGCTGAATCGCTACCGGGCCGCCACGGACTCGCCCCGCTGCCTGGACCTGCCCTGTTGCTTTGAGCCGCCTTGCCGGTTCGACGCCTCTGCCGTGGCCTCACTCCAAGCCGCCGTCGTGGGCCTCCGCACTCGCAGTCTCGCTAAAATCGCCCTGCCGGCTTGATGCCTCGGCCACGACTGTCTGATTCCGACTCGTCCTCGCCCGACCTCTGCTCCGGCTTCACGCCCGCAGGCCTCCGGTTTGAGTCACCGCCCGTTCCGCCTTGCCCCCGTGGGCCACCGCACTCACAGACTTGCTAAACCGCCCTGCCGCCTTGGCCTCGCCTTGAGCCGCCACCGCCGCCTTTTGATCCGGCCTTGCTTCTGCCACAGATCACTGAGCCTCCGCTTTAAGCCATTTGCCGGTTCACCGCATCCGTGCCCAATTGCTGGGTCACCGCGCTCGCCTGCTTTGCTTTTGCTTATCTTCTGCGGTTTGTCTGAAGATGTTATGAGGACATGCTGCTGCTACTTCATGTGTGTGTTGAGGGACAGCGGCGGCCTCGTTTTCTGGTCTTTGCATTCATGTTGCATGGAAGATGTTAAAAAGAAGTATATGGTTCAAATCCGGTTTAAGAGGAAACTATCTCTTGGAAAGCTCTGACGCTGTCAATATCCGGTTCAAGAAGTATTTATCTCTTGCAAAAAGTTAAATGTTGCCGAAGAGGACCTGCTGCCAGGATGCGCGGTTCAAACATGGGTATCCTGCCTTATTGTCTTATCATATTATTGATCACTTGGGGGCTTGGTCATATTCGAACCATAGCTACACCTCTTGATCGGCGTAAGGCCACCAGGGAAATCACTTGGGGGCTTGGTCGTATTCGAACCATGGCTACATCTCTTGATCGGCGTAAGGCCAAAAGTAAATCACTTGAGGGCCAAAGAGAGTGTTGCAAAAGCACAACTCAAACTAGGCACCCACTGAGCACAGCTCAAAAATTTGCTTGGGGACTCTTGCTTCGCGATGAACAAAGAGTCTACACTTGTAATAGGCTATCAATCCAGGCTTGGAAGCCAGGTGTTTGCACCTAAAACCCCGGGTTATCCTGCCTTTTTTAAGTAAGCCACTCCATCCAGGTAAACCTGGTATGACCCGCTGAATGTTTGACAAGTCAATCTCATAGACCCTGAACTTGTCAAAGTTAAAACGACGATTGATTAATGATTGAGGTCCATCTTAAAAAGGCTTTGTAAAATGGTTTAACTCAGTGGTCTGGTAGCCCATGAAAAGCCTTGATTTTGGGCCTGGNTTGATCACTTGGGGGCTTGGTCATATTCGAACCATAGCTACACCTCTTGATCGGCGTAAGGCCACCAGGGAAATCACTTGGGGGCTTGGTCGTATTCGAACCATGGCTACATCTCTTGATCGGCGTAAGGCCAAAAGTAAATCACTTGAGGGCCAAAGAGAGTGTTGCAAAAGCACAACTCAAACTAGGCACCCACTGAGCACAGCTCAAAAATTTGCTTGGGGACTCTTGCTTCGCGATGAACAAAGAGTCTACACTTGTAATAGGCTATCAATCCAGGCTTGGAAGCCAGGTGTTTGCACCTAAAACCCCGGGTTATCCTGCCTTTTTTAAGTAAGCCACTCCATCCAGGTAAACCTGGTATGACCCGCTGAATGTTTGACAAGTCAATCTCATAGACCCTGAACTTGTCAAAGTTAAAACGACGATTGATTAATGATTGAGGTCCATCTTAAAAAGGCTTTGTAAAATGGTTTAACTCAGTGGTCTGGTAGCCCATGAAAAGCCTTGATTTTGGGCCTGGTAGCCCATGAAAAGCCTCGACTACAAGTTTTCATATGCTTTTATTTGTCAAAGTTTTTCTTGTTGGATAAGGATTATGGTAAACCGGCGTTTATTGACCCGGTCTAATTTTTTGACTACAAGTCGCCAGTATAACATAAACCGGTGTTTATTAACCCGGCCTGGCTTTGGACTGTAAGTCGCCAGTATATACTTGTATTGCGCCATTGGAATCATTCGCTTATATATCATTAGATTATATTATTCAAATCTTCAAATAGCCAACATGGCTGGATTTTATTATGGTTATATATGAATAATCAGTATTATGATTAAGGCTTTCAAAGTCGCTTTAGCGCAATGGCTATCATATTATCAATGGATATGAATTATTATACATTGGAAGGAATAGTCCTAAGTAGCTGCAGGCTTACGACCCGGCACTTGGGGGCTAAATTATTCAAGTTGAGAATTACATCAAATATGCAAGTCCCATGTGACTGCCAGCATGCACCATGGCACTCGGGGGCTAATGCAAAGTCAATTTTGCTCAACTCATCGAAGACCCGACTCATCACATCATAATGAGTCGGCCCTTGGGGGCTATCAATTGCTCCTGTCAAAATTCAAGGTACACAAGTTTTAATACATTATATTGAAAGATTCATTGCTCAGTTGGTAAAGCACAAAGCTCTTAACCTTGTGGACGTGGGTTCAAGCCCCGTGATGAGAGTTACATCATATGATGTTATTTTCAATGAAGTATCCATAAAGTCCCATCTCAGTATTAACTTACTAAGCCGGCCCTTGGGGGCTACACGTTGCTGTTAAAGTCTACATGATCATACTTTCAAAGTCCCTGCTCATTATTTGCATAATGACCCGGCCCTTGGGGGCTACACTGCTTGAAGTTTTTATGAGCATCAGGAAATTACAAGTCCCAGGTTGTTGCAAGCATGACAACCCGACACTTGGGGGCTACATATGTGGAATACTTAGTTCTGATGTATATTTTCAAAGCTGATGTTAACACACAGTTATGAACCGGTGCAATCAATATTCATAAATCGGCAAGTTCTACATTCTTAAACCGGTTGAAGATCAGATAAGTATTTCAAAGACCAATATTTTTGTTAAGCATTGAGAGCTGAGTCAAAGGAGTTATTGTTCACAATATTTCTCTGTGACAAACCAATGTCAGCAAATTGATTATGAAGCTGGCCTATTGACCCAGATTTTCTAGAAGAAGGAAATGACAAGGACTTAAGGATGATCAGGATCAGTTTAACATGGATAAATCCAAATTAATCTGGGGGCTAATGTCGGGGATATACCCTGCGGTATGACCTGGCCGGAGTCATAACCCGACTGGGACTTGGTAAACCGGCGGATGGTAAACCGGCAGACATTTAAGATAGATAGTTAATACAGATGGCTAAGACAAATGGTAAACCGGCAGGTGGTAAACCGGTAGGTATTAAGTCAGATGATAACCTGACAGACCATCATAAACCGGCAGACCATCATAAACCGGCAGACCATCATAAACCGGCACCAGTCATAACCCGGCAGACAGTGATAACTCGGTTGCCAGGGGTTATGAAGCCCGAGACGTTATGAAGTCCAAGACGTTAAGAAGCCCATGAAGAGAAGTCAGAATAGTTTAAGTCTTAATCCGAGTTGGACTCTACATGTAACCCGCCCCTTCAACTTATATAAGGAGGGGCATGGCACCCCAAGAGGGAGCAAGAAGAAACAATCCCTAGGGCTAGACACAACTAGGAGAACCGGTTTACCGGCGACTCTCTCGTGATGATAATGAGACCTAGCCACAAACAACATGTAGGGTTGTTACCGGATGATGTTTCCCGGGGCCCGAAGCTGTCTAAACCCTTGTCTTGTGTTGTATCTCTTGATTCCTCTCAACCCCTCTCAAGATACCACATAGATGTGTTGGCCTCACAACTAAGTCCTCACACTAGGACATCTGCCGGGACAAATCCACGACAGGTATGTTGCCTTGATGACTTATTATACGTCACTTGGGGGCTCCATGTTCAATGAACATAGCTTTATTTACCCCTTTTGATCGGCTTGTACCCAGGTGTAAACCACCAAATTCTGGTTTATCCTGCCTTGTATATCTGCCACTCCGCCCAGGTAATCCTGGAATGACCCGCCGTACTCTTGACAGTCAATCTTATAATGAACCTGAACTTGTCAAAGTTAAAAACGGCAGTTGGTCATATGAGGCCCGGCTTACAGGTTTGAATGAAGGATTAACTCAGTGGCTGTGCGGCCCATGAACAACACTTGATATTGAGGCTTGGCAGCCTATGAAAGCCTTGTTTTTTCTGATTTGTTATTTTCTATGAACGTTGTTTTGGTTCATATCCTTGTACCATATTGGCATATGGTTTAAAACGATTCAGACCATGTAGCCTTAATCCTTATGACTCATATTTGAGCATATTTGGTGGTTTTGATAACCCGGTCTGGTTTTGGACGATAAGTCGCCAATACACTTTGATTGTGCACTTGGAGTTCTGGGCTCTGAGTTTTGGGCTGCTAGCCTTGCTGCATATGGCGTTGTTAGCCGGCAGTATGAAAAAATCTCACATGTATGTTTACTTGTTATATGAATATGCAAGGTTTTTATAACCCACCCTGGTTATGGACTGTACAATCACCAGCAAAATTTTATATGGGACATCATGACCCGCCCTGGGGTAAACCACCAGGGCACATGTTATCTGCTAGTGTGCATGGAATATGATAATATGACCTGCATGATTGATAATATTATGAGCAGAAATAGCAGATCTTCCAACATCAAGATCGGCGGTTTGAAGTGTTGTGAAGATAAGCATGCATGATGGCATGGCAGATCATTGTTTTCAGCTAGCCTATTACAAAGTGTCACACAACCCAAAAGAATAAGTGTTTTTTTGTGCAAAAATTTTACGTGGCTATCTGAGAGCCACCTTGTGGTTTAGTTCCCCTGGTCTGGGCGTGTTGAAGATTCCGGGTCATCTTGCACCAGTTCTTCTTCTTCTTCTTCTTCTTCTTCACCCATTGGCTGGAAATCAGATGTGGCCCAGTTAATCCCAGTCAAAGCTCTAAATACAGCCTCGTCATCTATAAGGGTCGACGGATCAATATCAGGTGTGAAGGTGTGCTTATGTGTTGGCGGGATAAGCTCCATGGCCTCGTGAACCGGCGCTGCTATTTTTAAGTTTTCTCTTGAGTAAGCCGCCTGATTTTGAAAGTCGGTTTCTTCAGCTAGCTTGCTCGCCAAAGGGCGTGTTGCCTTTACACACATGGTGAAATCTGCGGCTTTGAAGGGAGACCCGTCTTCTTTCAAACTTGGGCAGCCGGTGGCCAACTCATCTGGGTCCAGTTCCGCTTGCCATGCTTTTGCCCGACTCAGTGCGGTGATGCCACCAGCTCTGGCGGCTGATTGCTTTAGTTCTTCAACTATTTACGGCAGCACCGACAGTTTCTCCAACACTTCCTTGATGAGTGAAGGTGGTTGCTTCTTACGTGAAACAGCAGAAATAGCCCGTCGAGCGCCGGCATATGGCTTTAAACTTTACACGCATGTCTTGACCCAGCTTGGAACTTCTGGAGCCTGCATCAACAAATATATTGATAAGCCGGCTAATGATCGTGGTACATTAGTGGTAAAAGGTTGAATTACAATATTACTTACCAAAGATGGCGGCTGTCATGCTACTAATCTGATGTTTTAAGCTGGATCACTTGTCAGTCACCGGCTTAAGAGCAGCCTTAACATCTTTAGCTCTCTTCAATAGAGCCGCCTTCTCTGTATCCTAGCTGGTCTTCTCCGTATTGAACTCTCTTTTCGCCTTTTCAGCCTCTTCTAAGGCGGTTTTCAGCTCTGACTTGGCCTTTGTGGTCTCTGCTTGTTGGGACTTGATGTTTTGCGACAGATCAGTGACTTGGGATTCCTTCATATTTAATTCAACCTGCCATATACAAAAAGACAGGCATCATTATGATCATCTTATTTGAAGTCCCAAGCATAATACAAGTATTTTACTTGGCACTTGGGGGCTAATGTACATTGCTCTTTTGAAGACAAATCTCTAATGACCCGGCTAAGTTTCTTCAACTAAAGCCTGCTCATCAGGGCTACATATTTGGATTTGTTCATAAATATGGTGATAAGTCCCCGCTTAGCCATGTAGATTAAGCCGGCCCTTGGGGGCTACATATGTGAAATTGAGGACTACAATTTGAATTCATGGCTTAACTTTCCAGTTTAAGCTGACCCTTGGGGACTACTCGTTTTTGATTCAGCAGCTACAAAATGCTATGGCATAGCTACAAGATCAAAGAGGCTATCTAAGTCTACAACATATTCAATTCTTTCATATTTAGTAGACTTGGCCGCTGGCAGAGATATACTTATATGGGAAGGTTTTGTTAGTGCTTACCTCAAAGCGCTTCTTCATGACGTTAACCAGGTCGGCTTCAAATTCACGGCTGGTGTGAAGGCGGTTTCGATAACTTGCATTAATCTCATAAGCATTGAACATGGTATAACTTTCCAAATCCAGTTTCCACTTGCCCTTGTCAGCAGCTGAGAATTCTTCTTTGGCGCGGTGTTTAGATAAGATAGTGGGGTTGCCAGGTGTTGTATAAGCCATACCGGTAACTATTTGTAGGATCAAAAGTATGCCTAGCGGGGGGTGACTAGACTACTTGACCAAATAAAAATCTAGCCTTTTCCCAATTTTAAGTCTTGGCAGATTTAAGAGACTTAGCACAAGTCAAGCAATCAACCTACACATGCAAATCTAGGAGTATAGCAACGGAATGTAAATCATTGCATATGAAGGTAAAGGGGAGGAGTTTCGAGGGAGCAAACTCAATGTAGACACGGAGATTTTTGGCGTCGTTCCGATAGGTGGTACTATCGTACATCCATGTTGATGGAGACTTCAACCCACGAAGGGTAACGGCTGCGCGAGTCCACGGAGGGCTCCACCCATGAAGGGTCCACGAAGAAGCAACCTTGTCTATCCCACCATGGCCATTGCCCCCGAAGGACTTGCCTCACTAGGGTAGATCTTCACGAAGTAGGCGATCTCCTTGCCCGTACAAACTCCTTGGTTCAACTCCACAATCTTGACGGAGGCTCCCAAGTGACACCTAACCAGGAGACACCACTCTCCAAAAGGTAATAGATGGTGTGTTGATGATGAACTCCTTGCTCTTGTGCTTAAAATGATAATCCCCCCAACACTCAACTGTTTCTCACAGATTTGGATATGGTGGAAAGTTGATTTGAGTGGAAAGCAACTTGGGGAAGGCTAGAGATCAAGATTCTTGTGGTTGGAATGGAATATCTTGGTCTAGGTGGTTCTCTCTCAGAAAAATGTATGCTGGAAGTGTAGGCATGTTCTGATGGCTCTCTCCAGGAATGAAGGTGGAGGGGTATACATAGCCTCCAAACAAAATCTAACCATTACACATAATTTACCAAACTCGGTGGGACCGAATACTCAAACTCGGTCAAACCGATTTCGTTCAAAATGTGAACGTTAGGATTTTTGGTGGGACCAACATGACAACTCGGTGGGACCGATTGTGTTAGGGTTAGGGCATAATGTAATCTTGGTGAGACCGATCACATGAACCCGGTGAGACCGATTTCTGTAATAGGCAAATAGAGAGTTGGTCAGGCAAACTCGGTGGGACCAATTCGCTCATTTCGGTGAGACCGAAACGTTACGAAATGGAAAAGAGAGTTTGCATTGCGAACTCGGTGGGAACGATTGCTCATCTCGGTTGGACCGAAGCGTTACGAAGGGAAACAGAGAGTTTGCAATCCTATCTCGGTGAGACCGAGATCCCTATCGGTGAAACCAAACTGATTAGGGCTTTTGGCTATGGTTATGTCAACTTAACTCGATGGCACCGGATAGATCAAATCGGTGGGGCCGAGTTTGACTTTTGGTTTGGGACATATGTGGATGTGAGAAAGTGATTGAGGGATTTTGGAGCATATAACAAGCATTTTGAGCAAGCAAGCCATCAAGCAACACCTCACCCCCTTTTAATAGTATTGGCTTTTCCTATGGACTCAATGTGATCTTGGATCACCAAAATGAAAATGTAGAGTCTTGACCTTGAGCCAATATGTGTCCTTACCATTTTGAGGGGTCCACATCTCTAGTCCATGCCATGCCAATCATTGAACTTTCTGAAAAGATTATCTTGAAAGAATATTAGTTCAATGAGCTATACGTTGTTAAGAATTACAAAAACCACCCAGGGATTAGTTGCACTTTCACTATTACGTCTTCAGCTTCTTGAGCCGGCTGAGCGGGACTGGGTGGCTTAGCATGAGCTGGATTAGCATCCATGGAGTCCATGGTGACATGGTGCCCTTCTAGCGGCGGGTCACTGATAGCTGCTTCAGAGGTTTGATGCAAAGATTCAGACAATGTTTGCTTCTCCGGGTTAGTGATGACCCACAAGTATAGGGGATCAATTGTAGCTCTTTTCGATAAGTAAGAGTGTCGAACCCAACAGGGAGCAGAAGGAAATGATAAGTGGTTTTCAGCAAGGCAATGTCTACAAGTGCTGAAATTGTAAGTAACATAATAATTTGATAGCAAGACAATTTGCAACGAGCAAGTAATAATAGTAGTAACAAAAGTGCAGCAAGGTAGCCCAACCCTTTTGAAGCAAAGGACAGGCCAAATAAGTCTCTTATAGTAAGAAAGCGTTCTTGAGGGTAAACGGGAATTTTATCTAGCCAGTTTCATCATGTTGGTTCGATTTGTGTTCGCTACTTTGATAATTTGATATGTGGGTGGACCGGTGCTTAGGTGTTGTTCTTACTTGAAAAAGCCTCCTACTTATGATTAACCCCCTCGCAAGCATCCATAACTACGAGAAAAGTATTAAGAATAAATTCTAACCATAGCATCAAACTTTTGGATCAAATCGGTCCCTTACGGAATAGCGCATAAACTAGGGTTTAAGCTTTTGTAACTCTCGCAAATCATCTAATAACTACTCCACAATGCATTCCCTTAGGCCCAAATATGGTGAAATGTCATGTAGTCGACTTTCACATGACACCACTAAGGGAATCACAACATACATACTATCAAAATATCAAACACATATCAAGTTCACATGATTACTTGTAACATGATTTCTCTCATTACCTCAAGAACAAAAGTAACTACTCACAAATGATAATCATGCTCAAGATCAAAGGGGTATTAAATAGCATATTGGATCTGAACATATAATCTTCCAACAAATAAACCATATAGTAATCAACTACAAGATGTAATCAACACTAATAGTCACCCACAAGGACCAATCTATAGTTCCGGTACAAAGATTGGACATAAGAGATGAACTAGGGTTTGAGAGGAGATGGTGCTGTTGAAGATGTTGATGGAGATTGCCCTCCTAAAGATGGGAGAGTTGTTGGTGATGATTATGACGATGATTCCCTCCTCCGGGACGGAAGTTCCCCCGGCGGAATCGCTCCGGAGGAGGGCAAAAGTTCTCTTGCCCAATTTCTGCCTCGAGACGGCAGCGCTCTATCCCGAAAGTCCCCCCCATATTTTTTCTAGGTCAAAATGACTTATATACCAGACGATGGGCACCGGAGGTGGGCCTGCATGAGCACAACCCACCAGGGCGCGCCTGGGCTCCCTGGCGCGCCCAAGTGGGTTGTGCCCACCTGGTGGGACCCCTCTGGTACTTATTGGCTCTATTATTCCTCAAATATGCCATATAAAATCTCTGTAAAGTTTCAGCTTGTTTGGAGTTGTGCAGAATAGGTGGGCTGACGTAGCTTTTCCAAGTGTCAGTGTCCTGGACTAGGGGGTACTCACCACATCGTCTCCCGACTAGGTGGATCGGGCTGAGGACCCCCCTGGCGATTCTATCATGAGCCACTTCGGACAGCCCATGCCGCATACAAGGAAGATTCCACAAGACTTGATGATCAAGACAATGACTCCTCTCCACCAACATATTCGACTAGGACTCTTGTTATCCTAGGCCTCCGGTATATTATATAAGTCGAGGCCAGGCTAGTCAATAGATCGTTATGACATTACTCATCATACCTTAGGTCTTAGACCACAACATATGATCTCAAGGTAGATCAACTCTTGTAACCCTATATTGATCAAGATCAATCAAGCAGGAAGTAGGGAATTACCTCGATAGTGAGGGCCCGAACATGGGTAAAACATCATGTCTCCTGTCTCTGTTACCCATCGATCCATGACACACAGCCTGGGACCCCCTACCCGAGATCCACTGGTTTTGACACCGACAATGGTTCTTTCATTTGATCGGCAAAAGATCAATGGCTTGCCTGCAGATCAACTGCGACATCGGCGTCTTCGTCGTCGCCTCGACTGGTCACCTTGGCTTGACTGAGGACTGTGCCCTGCCTCCAGTCATCATGTTCGGACGAGCGCCTTCATCAACATCAACTCCGATCTCTATCATGATCATGGAGGAATCATCCATGGAGCTCGGGGGCTCAACGTCAACACTGCCCTCGGGCGACCATGCTGTTTTTCTGGACAACGAACTTGTATCCGCCGCCACCGCCTCCTCGAGTGTTATTTTGACGATTGCTTCTGTGGAATTGTGCGGAATTAAGTCTACAACAACCATGCAAAAATTCTTTGAGTTTCGATGGAGGAATCTCCGGCAATCTACGATATACCGGAGCCCTGTTAAATCTGGACGGGAATCTGGACGAGTTTGGAGGGTGGTGTCCAGCACCTAGCTCGGACGTCCTTTGGAAGATCCAACCGTTGATGGGCTGCGGAATTCCTATATCTACCACCCCTCAACATTTCAGCTCGATCCGACCGTCCAAACTCCGGGAACCTTCCGATTAGTACATCACTTTTTGGATCTGTTTTCTGTGTGAATACGAATCCGGCCCGAGTTCATGTTTCTTCATGAATGGGATATTGGACAACCTTTTTGAAGGAATTTTTTTCTAGGTTATTGTGCGTTGTTTTTAAACACGTACCCATCAAATTTTGAGCCTCCTGTGAGGTAATCTTCACCATCACGCTAGTGTCAAACCAGTCCGGCCATATTGCTTCACGGCTGCCGACCTGCACTAGACACGTCGTCGGTTTGTTGAGCCGAGCTCAACTTCTTCGAATCATCATGTCGGCGAGCCGAACAAGAGTCTAGAATCGCAAAGGATAAATCATCACCAACATCGCCGCCCCACGGATCACATGGAGCGGGCACACCGGCATCACCGCATGGTCACTTCATCAAGCCGGCATTGACCGCGTCACAAGTTGTGACGTGCGTCGGCATGGCCGCACTGTTGCTTCTTCAAGTGGATGTCCATCATGTCGAACTGCTTCAACACCTCGGCTGACATGGCAGCTGCAACGTCTCCTTACCGACCTGCTCCGTCACCTCGGCTGGACCGGGGGCTTCACTATATCTTTATCAAACCTACTCTGGTGACTTCGGCGTCACCAGCCGACCTACTTCGACTCATTGGCTGACATGGAGGCTTCGACTCCTCGGCTGGACCTGGGACTTTGCTATTTCTTCATCAACATACTCCAGTGACTTCGGCGTCACCAGCCGACCAGCTTCGTCACGTTAGCTGGACCGGGGGCTTTGCCACGGCGAGCCAGTCTTTACCAACATCGCCATGTCGTTGCTTCATCGCCCATTAGGCAATGGGTGTGCGGATCGAGTCCCAATTTTGGGAGTAATCTTTCTTCATATTGCTACAACAAATAAACCAGGTGCTATTAATCCTAGTAATTTTTTCTTGCTTGGGTTTATTTTTCCTGAGGAATTATTACTCTGGTTTGTTCCATCATATGTACACAGGTCTGTCAAATGGTGGCCGCACTAGCGACGGTCGTGTGGTGGTTTGGTCAGTTTCCGTATACAGTTCGGCGAACACCGCATCCAGAACTCGGACCGACTTGTGAATTCAGGCTTTGCCACGCCTTCACCGCGTCACGCCGATGCCCTGCATCGACATCCCTGTTCAAGAAATCGTCCGATTAACCAGTTAACTTGCCGATTAATCCCTACTCCTAGGGTCACCGAGTAGCTAATAAACCGATAAATCATCCGATTAATTGATTAAATGGCCGATTAACTTGCCGATTAGCCTATTAATCCCTTACTCGCCAACCAACCGAGCAGCTACCAGTTAACGATTTCCTCAACAATGATCGACATTGACTTCGGCGCCAGGCCACATCTCTACCTACTAATAAAGCTAGGTGATATTCTTAGTTTCGTCCCGCGGTGATTTTATCTTCTTTCCGCGGTACACGAGGTGGTACTATTTTTTGTGTCTCGGCACTATTTTTTTTGCCGAAACTGGCTGGCCCAATAGTGTAAAGGCGGGCCGCTGGAACTGGGCTGCTCACCTAGCTGGGCTTAGCCCAAGTCGTTGGGGAGGGTGCAGGCCAGGTGGCTTGAGACCGAGAGGCCCGGATGGAGTTGGGCCAGGGGCGGCTCGTGCGCTCGTTTTCCTGTTCAATGCAGAGAGTTGCGGGCAGCTCCTGGAGTTGCAGGGAAGCGGCGGCGCGCACAGGTGGTTAGGGATGGATGGTCCATGGCGGAGGCCGCGAGATCCGGCGGCCGGCAGGAGGACGCAGGTGAGGAGGAGTGGATCCCACATTGCATGCACGTTTATAATTGACGGCTAATTCATCTATTCAATAATCCCACATTGCTATTTTAGATCCAATTATCCCGATTTATATACTCTTTTGAGTTTCTGGGATATCAAAGGATTGGGGATTCCAAAGAGTGGCAAAGAGATTAGGAAAGAAAACGGGGCAAAGAGATAATAAAAGAAACGGAGAAGCTGCAGAGAGGAATAGTGGAAGGAGGAGGATGGTGCATGGAGGCGGCAACACCATCCGAGGTGCCGTGGGACGTGCATAGGGGCTGGTCATGGTGGGGGAGTGGAGTTTCTGTAGAGGGCATAGAGGCGGCCGAGGGCCAGGTGCCGAAGCTCGCGGGCGGGCAACCTGCAGGCGAGCAACGATAGGAAGAAGAGATGCAGCGGGAGGGGGAACGAGAGGAAGAAGGGGTTCAGCAGCAGATAAGCTCATCTCGCCGACGGCAATGGCTTACTCCGGTGGCCGATCAGGCGCGGGTTCTGCCGTGGGTTTGAGCCCCTGGAGGATGGCAGCACGCAGTAGGAGATCCAGAGGAGGAGACATGAAGGATTGTGGGGCCTTGGGCCGCGACTACTAAGATCTAGGCTAGAGCCTAGAGAGAGAGAGAAGGAGATAGTTTACTTCTTTTAAAACTGGTCAAATTTTCCAGGAAAAACCATTTTAAAAAAATATATGCATTTACAAGTGTTTACAAAGAAATAAAATACTCACAATATTAAAAATGTTCAGATCATGCTCTACTTAAAAGAATATTCCAATTTTAACAAAAAGTCCACTTTTAAAAACTAGTAAATATTCATGTTTTTCAAAAAATCAAAATATAAAAACGTTTTACAAACTATTCCATGAGCTACTATTGTTCCATCAGATGAAATTGATCAGGTGTGTGAGTTTCTACGCCCGTTGCAAAGCACATGCATTTGTAAGTATCTTTAAAAAAATTATTTTGCGTAAATTAATTACGCGAGGATTTTTATGTATTTACATTATTGTTGTTGGAATGCACTATTTTACATGTGTGGGTAATCGACTTCTACTGCGTCACGCTGTCACTTCGGCAAGCCGACGTCGTCGTCCCAATCAGCGTAAATCGGCTCGCGTGATCACCTTGTTGGTCGAACTGCCATACCGACATGTTCGGTTGCCTCGGGACTTTGACATCGCTGAGGGAGCTCTACCTCATCGAGTGTTCGGCACATAGGCCATATTTCCTTTATTACTCACTTTGCATAAATTATTAATTATGCAACAATTTTTGTTAATTTATTATTATTATTATCTCCAGTTTGCACTATTTTCTGTGCATAGGTAAATGATCCGGGTCGGGCCGTGTTGTCACCTCGGCGTACTGACATACAACGTCATCTCGTCTGGACAGGGGGCTTTGTCATCACTTCATTAACCCATACCGGGGACTTTGGCGTCACTCTACCGGCCTGCATGGACCGTGCTATGTCGCCACTTCGGAGTGTCAAGCTCTTCGCTCCGCTACCTTGGGACCGGCTTGGGGGCTAGGACCTTGTCCCGCATCAAGCTCGGACCACGTCATCAATGCCGAACACATTAACCAGCTAAGTCGCTTTCATGCTCAAAAACTTTCAGTTTTACATTTTGTTCGGTTCGACCAAGCATTATACTTTTTTGGCAACAAGTTGTTTGTGAAAAACTTCCTTGTCAAAACTTTGGTTGTGACACACAAATTCAAATACCCCGTTTACTTGGGGGATTCCTTCATGAAGCCTTTCCTCTTGCATATGATTATACTTGTATGGCTTCGTTCCTTGTTCGTGTATCGCAACAATATGCACCATGTTGACTTAAGTGTTCTGCAAGCTGGGTTGCCTTGCACCTGTGTTTACCCTTACGTTCCCGATTGTTTGGCTAGGGAGTAAAGGGAGCACCTCTGCGATTGTCACGATCGGGTCATCCGAGATCGGACCACAGACTAGGTGAAGTGGAAAGATAGCGCTCTTATTGTTTTCAATCATGGTCGGCACACAACAGAACTCATGAGTACGAAAAATCTATTGCACAAGTCTCATAGTAACAATGAGAAACCGAAGAAAGGTATCGGTGGGGGTACTATTTTCTTTGAAGATGCTTCTTACACTCCGTCAGTAATATAGCATAAGTTCCCTGAGCGCGCTTTGTCTATTACAGCCTTATGGCCTGATTGCCTGGTTATCAGAAACACCGTCGATATTCTCGACAGGTGGAGTACATAACACTTTTCGGCCCTTGACCGAAGAGGGAGAAGCCGACGGTCGGTTAAGACGCGTTTAAAGTTGGGTGAACACAGATATGATATAAGTACTTCGGTACATACAATCATTATAAATAAAATTCTTTTACTCAAGTCACTTGGGAGCTCTTAAATTTATGTGAGCTGTTTTATAATAAGTGTTCTTCTTCCTAGTCGTTGCAAAGTCTTTTTCTATCACTCCTTTTTTCGACGTGAGTGTGTGGTCAATACCCGGGAGCCTAATTCCTCTCTCAAAGCCGCTAGAGTTTAGTTTGCTAAACTGGCCTAACGAGAAGTACTCCACCTTCAGGATAGGAGGTTGAAGTCGTAGGCTGACCCACTTTAAGTCTTGAGATAGGATGTGTCGTGTTAAAGCATGACCGAAGCACACTTTTTTTCTAAGACCAATTTTTGGATTGGCACCGAACACTTGATCTAGTTCGGACGTCAAGTTTTTACTGAAGTTTTTTGGTTTTCCAAGCCTATGGCACTTTTAAACATTTGTGTGTTTCCAGCATAAGTCTCGCAGTGCAACACCGGACACCTTTAGAGATTCGCCAAAAACATTCTCGGACATTGCTATATATGCATCGGTTTCGAATTGTGTCTTTGGTCAATAGTTGGGTTGCCCGACTCCTGTGCTTGCCTCCTATGTTCCGCTTTGTTCTTCTAGGTGTGCAGAGGAAGAACCACTGCGATTGTGCTTCCAACTCGCATGGTTAAGCACCTCAGTGGAGAAAGCCGAAAACTGACTGTCACAATAAGCGTAAACTGGTCAGCGATCCGGTGACTATGTTAAATGACAGGCCATTCATAAAATTGGCTGAAGTGTTTACGGCTTGACCTCGGCTGTCGCCGAACACTAACCGGGGGCTCGTAGCTAGCTTCCCCAATTTAAAGCTCCTATGACTAAGTGAAAGTTGTAAAGCCAGCATATATGATTGCCTCATTTCCGCTAACACAACCGCCTTCGAGCACCGAGACATCGGCTAAGGGTAGTCTTGTTATTGCGGAAACACCTTGCGTAGTATCTACAAAGGGGTAGAAGCCGACGATGGGCCACTTTCAACTGATAAACGGTCGCATTGGAGTCAAAATAAGTATATATCATCAGCGTTTGTATTCATTATACAAGCGTTGCCATCCGTAATTATCGTTATATAAAGCCATAAATATGCATCAATTTGACTTAAGATTTTGGCCAAGCTGGGTTGCCTAGCTCCTGTGCTTACCCCTACGTTCCCAATTGTTCGGCTAGGCGGTAAAGGGAGCACCTATGTGATTGTTACTACCGGTTCATCCGAGTTAGTACCTCAGACTGGGTGAAGCCGGAAGCTAGCGATCTTAAAGGATATAATTGGTCGGCAACGAAGGAAGTGAAAATTTAGGTTCGCTATAGACCACATAGTTCGGGAACTTTCCCCAAACTAAATCATCAATATTTTCCACCCACATTGATCGGAGGTGAGGTTTCATGATCATGATCAGCATGACAGCCCAAAGAAAGGAACCGACAGCGGGACTATTTTCCTTGGAAGATGTTTCTTACATTAAAAAGTAATATAACATATCTCTCCGCGTACCTTTGTTTATAAAACCTTATGACCGGATTGCCTTGTTTGTCTTCAGGGCTTTATAAAGAAGGACAAGCACTCCCGGGCTGCTGGCCGAGGAGGTTGAAGTCGATGGTCGGTCAACAAAGTTTTGTACAATGTGGATCCGAGCATTAATGATGTAAAATACTTGGATACATAGGATCATAAATTGCGACTAAAGTTGATTTATTGCAGCTCATCTTTTAAAGACCAAGGGACACAATCTCGCTGAGACAACCGAGCAACTTACATAAAGCTCTCCTAAATCCCAAGTGGCATCGATTTCCTATCTATTAAGCCCCTTGGGGCCAACCTTGGCGAGCCCAGCTTTCGCTGGCTCTAGCTCCTTTAAGAGATCTTTATTCTCTTTTCGAGAAGTTTGTGTTAAACACAACAAATTTGTCTGTCAAATGGATATCGATCCTTAATTTGGCCACCCGTGCCCACATTAAGGCTCGGGGGCTACTGGGTTTTGCGCTCATTATTTATAAATATTAAAGGGGCACATCGATCCCCTGATCTGGTGTTTCCACCCGACCACTGGCTCGGGGGCTACTACATTTTTTTTGAGTGTTAAGACAGTAGGAGAGGTTCCTACTGCATGTGTATATAAATGATCAAAGAACAGTTACATGGTGATTTTTACAATGGAGTACAAGAGGGGGGTGGCTATTAGCAGATCACTACCCTAAGTATGCTGAGGCAGACTTTGCGAAAAGGAAGAGACAACATGTCTCTTGTCACTAGGTAGTCTATATCTTATATTGCGAAAGTCTTCCTTGAATCTACTGAACCAAGAACGAATGGAGGGTGTCACATGTCTAAAATAATTGTTATTGCGCTCCTTCCAAAGGCTCCACGCAGCAGTGAGGAACACCTCCATGATCATCTTGCGTGGGTTTTGACTTTTCAGGTTTTCGAGCAGCTGCAACCTATCTCCTTGTGCAGGCCACGAGAGACTTAGCATGTTCCAACATTCTCTGCTGAAAGTGCACTGAAAGAAGAGATGCTCCACCGTTTCTTCGACATGATCCCCGCATAGCAAGCAGTCCAAGTTATTACCGATATTATAGTGTCGTCTCTTGAGCATGTTCCTCGTGTTGAGCCGGTCTGAAAGTAAGAACCAGCATAAAACTTTGATTTTGGGTATGCAAGAGGTCTTCTAGAGCCACTTGTAAGCCACGTGAGCAATCACCTCATGAAACACAAACTGATAGTAGGTTGTGGTTTTAAAATCCGAGGATCCCCAACAATAGGACCAAACGTCGTCATGATCTTCCAAGGTCACTGCCGCCATATCATGTTGGAGGAGTTTGAGTTCATCATGAGCTTGCACCGAGAGCGGAAGATGGAAGGTTTCATTAAGGGTTGGGGCGGTCAAAAATCCTTGCACAGAGACGTCCTCATTAACGGCATAGGAGAAAGCGCGGGGATACCGTTCTGCCAAGATGGATTGGTTCCAGTTATCTTTCCAGAATAGGACCGAGGAACCACGATTGATTTGCACCTGAGAAATACCACGGTAGATTGGCATAATATTTGCCAAGTCTCGCCACCAAAATGAGCCACAATTCTCCGAGGCATGTGGTATGGAGTCAGCATAGTAGGTTTCCCAGATGAGCCGAACCCATGGAACATCCATTCTGTTATAAAACTTATGTAGGAATTTGAGCAAAAGTGCGTCGTTTTGAATTTTAAGATCAAGGACACCCAAGCCCCCATTCTTTTTAGGTCGGCACACCATGTCCCAGGCAACTAAGGAGGTATGTTTGTCACCATCAGTCATGCGTTTGTTCCATAGACAGTGTCTGCGAATTTTGTCAAGCTGAGCAAGGATCTTTGGTGGTAGACGAAGAGTTCCCATGGGATAAATAGCCATCGAGGTGATGAGTGAGTTTACCAATGCTAACTTGCCCGCGTAGGACATCAAGGACATCGCAGCAGTGATCCTCCTTTCAGCTTTGCAGACGAATGGCGTCAAATCGAGAACCGAGGGTCTGGTGGTTCCAAGCGGCAGACCGAGATAGGTAAAGGGCATGCTGGACTGGGTGCATCCAAAAAGGTTGGCTAGGTCATTGCACATGTTTGTCGGCGTATTAATTGACACAAGCGTAGATTTGTGGAAGTTGATCTTTAGACCAATAGAGATTGCATAGTCCTCGAGGATTGATTTTATTCTAGCTGCTTGTTCCATGCAGGCCGGGAGGACAATGATTGTGTCATCAGCGTATTGGATGACTGGATATTCAGCGTCACCGGTAGGCGGGACGGGATGAGTGATCAAGTCTTGCTGGAGCGCTGCATTGATGGCGCTTTGAAGTAAATCAGCAGCAAGGACAAATAGTAGGGGAGACATCGGATCGCCTTGACGTACCCCACATTTGCATAAAAACTGTCGACCTGGCACCCCATTCAGTAATACAGAAGATTTGCCCGTCGAGAATATGCTCTCCATCCAAGCCAGCCATTTGGGCGGGAAACCCATTTTTTCCATAACTAAGAGCATGGCAGAGTGCTCGACCGTATCAAACGCCTTCGCAAAATCTAGTTTGAGAAGAACTATCTCTCGTTTGGAAGCCTGACATTGATGAATGTATTCGAAAGCCCAGGCCAGGCAGTCATGGATCGATCTGCCTCGAAGAAAGCCATACTGATTGCGGTGAACAAGGCGGAGTATGATATTTTGGAGTCTATTGGCCAAAATTTTAGTGATCAACTTCAAACAGTAGTTAAGCAACGTGATCGGACGGAAGTCATTAACACAATCAGGTGAATTGACCTTGGGGAGCAGAGTGATAAACCCTGCATTAATGCTTTCCAGATTAAGGCCACCATGATGAAACTCAGCACAAAGAAGATAGAAGTCATTTTTTAATTATTGGCCAACATGCCTTAAAGAAAGCTCCATTAAAGCCATCAGGGCCAGGGGCCCGATCAGGTGGCATTGCAGAAACCACCTCATCAATCTCTTTGTGCGTGAAAGGAGTAATGAGGTCCGAGAAGTCCACCTCCTTCTTCAACAAGTTGTCTAAGTTGAATTTCATAGGTTGAGGATTCGCTTGGCCCATTCGTTCTTTGAATGCATCAAACAAAATGGACTCTTTGCCCTCATGGTCAGTGACCTCCGTTCCGTCAGAGGTTTTGAGCGAATTGATGCAGTTTCTTCGGAAGCGCTCGGTGGCCATGGTTTGGAAGAACTTGGAATTTTCATCACCGAACCGTATCCATCGAATTGTACACCTCTTTTTCCAGTAGTATTTTTGATGTTGCAGCAACCGAAGCAAGTGACTTTTGAGAATGCGGCGAAAATTTCTCTCTGGTGTTGGTCAGGGTCCGTCTATCCTCAATATTGTCAAGTTCCAAAAGAGCTTTATTGGTGTTTTCAATGGCTATCTTAAGATGAGAAATTTTCTTACTCCATTGTTTGAGAGCATGTCGAACAGCCTTGAGCTTCTGCCCAATCCTTACCGCACAATTATGGTTCTTATTGAATCGAATAGGTTTGTTCCAGGCCTGTTCCACAATTTCCATAAACCCAGGATGAGCAAGCCAAAAAGTTTCGAACCTGAAGAGTTTGCTTTTTGGAATTGTAGTTTGAATGACCACAGAACAAGGAGTGTGGTCAGAAACAGGTTTGCCCAAAGGATTAACCAGGGTGTTGGGAAATGTAGTAGTCCAATTCAACGTAGTAAAAAACCAGTCAAGTTGCTCCAGGAGTGGTTGTAGTTGCATGTTCGACCAAGTGTAAGCACGTCCCTTGATGGGTATTTCAGTTAAGTTTTGTTCTCTAATAAAGTCATTGAAAGTAAACATGTCTTGGACATTTGCACCTGGTTTGTTTCGGTTGTCGGGTGAGCGAATGTAGTTGAAGTCGCCTAGCAATAACCAATCTTCAGCAGAGGGTATATTGAGGTCAAAAAGCCATTGTGTAAACGTGACCCGATGCTCACCCTGACAAGGGCCATATACATTAACAAGCTTCCAACAGTGATTGGATTGAGTGGAGGTGAATTCAACACCTAACGCAAATTGTTCAGATAAAAAGACCCGGCCCGAGAAAATACTACTATTCCATACCGTTATAATTCCACCCGATGCACCTTGAGAGGGGATGTACGCAAACTGATCAAAACGCCGCGGGAAAATAGATTTCAAGACAGCAGCGTCAAATGAGGGCATTTTAGATTCTTGCAAACAAACGACCGCGCAGCCACTAGTATTGATCGCATTACCAAGCGCTAAATGTTTATCAGGTGCATTAAGACCACGTACATTCCAACATAGTACGTTCCAATTACGCAAAAGCATTGGAAAGATAGGAAAGGTTCAGTAGTGGTAAAAGCAAAGAGAAATAATGCCAACTACTCTTCAGAGAAAGCCGAAGTAGGCAGCTCTTCAGCAGGTATCGCACAGAGATTGACGCCAATAGCCTGCATAGTAGAAATGGGAGTGGGCGGAGGAGCTGCCGCCGCATCAACTTCAGCAGTAACTATCTCAGGTGGTGAATCATCTTCAGAAGTACGCTCCGAGGCTCCAATATCAGCAGCAGAAGGGATAGTACGAGGCTTGACTTTTGATTTGACAATGCGAACTTCAGAGGTTTGAGGAACCTTAAAGCCATCATATTTGTTGTTCCTGTTGCTGCGTCGCAGAGTGGAGGTATCAACAGGAACTTGCATCTTACCTTTGCGTTTCTTCTGAGTCTGAGCGGCAGTGACCAAATCTCCCTGATCAGGATCTGTCATTGCCATTGAAGTGCCTGAAATTTCCGACAGAGCTGGAGTGGAGAGGGCCTCAGAAGGTGCTGAGAGAGTCTTGTGATCAACCTGCTGATTGCCCGCAGACATGCGTGATACCTCAAAGGATTCAGACGGCTCCCAAGTGAGAAGCAGAGGCGGCGTGGCTGGAGGAGCACGTGCATTAAGCTGATCATCCACATTGGAGGGGGACTGGGACGGAGCTAGCAAAATAGGCATAGTCATAGCTGGAACAGAAACAGGTTCCTGATGTGGAGCCACCTGAGAGAATTGAATGTTCCCCCCCAAACAAAGAAACTTGAATTTCCACCTGGAGAGATCGTTGCTGCATACCTAGACCAGAGCGCCACAGACCAAAGGATGCCATCATCGGACGGATGGCGGAAAAGATGGCACTGTTAAGCTGCTGACGTGGAATAGTGTTCTCCAACAGTAAAGCCATGAGAGCATCCCCTTGAGCCGAGAGACCAAAACGCAGACCATGGCTATGGAGTTCAACAGAGATTGTGAGCGAGTCATCCACCAAAGGAATAGTAGGAACAACATCCGGCATCTGACTTGAAAGCACCAGAAGATCAAAAACAGTGTTTTCCGAATCCGTGTCAGTCTCCTCAGAGGAATTGATGGAATCATGCCACGCCTGAAGAGCATTGTCAGAGATATTGTTCTCAGGCACAATACCATCTTGTACTTGCAGGCCCTGTGCAGCAAGCCAAGCTTGAAAATTCATGAGATAAGGCGGCAACTGAGGCAGAGGAGGAGCGGCCGGTGCAGGCCATGCACCCCACCCTGCATTGTCATGATTCTGTGGCCCAACCTGTTCTTCTGGATCGCCATTGGGAGGTGCAGCATTCTGCACAAACCAATTGTGCACCTGCTGTTGGTATAGTTGTTCAGCAGTCAGGTCCGGTCCAAATTGAGGATGCGGGATGCCATCAGGTGGTGGCGGTTCCTCCCCTGCAGGCAGCACTTCAGGCAGCAGGCCATTCCAATCATTGCTGCGAAGGATAGAAATCTGCACAGTCCAGCAATCACGCCCCCCCCCCCCCAACTACCAAACAACAAAGCTTTTGGGCACCAGATTCAGACGCAGAACGCGAACTTTGAGCAGCATGTAGCGGCGATCTTGACGGGGGTTATACCAAGAAACCAAAGCACCGAAACCACCAAGCGATTTATTTATATAATAGTCCGTCTGGTAATCATAGGGAAAACCAAAGTACATTAACCAGATCTCAGGACCAAAAGTGGTGGTGCGACGATTAAGAGCTTCATTGTGAGGGATGAAAGTTATGAGCAGATCTTCATCCTCCAACTCTAATGGGGTGGCAACCGCAGTATCACGGAGAAAAACATC
>LR880968.1:109846984-109879418 GCA_904067115.1 Aegilops sharonensis | reverse complement strand
ATCTGCACAGTCCAGCAATCACGCCCCCCCCCCCCAACTACCAAACAACAAAGCTTTTGGGCACCAGATTCAGACGCAGAACGCGAACTTTGAGCAGCATGTAGCGGCGATCTTGACGGGGGTTATACCAAGAAACCAAAGCACCGAAACCACCAAGCGATTTATTTATATAATAGTCCGTCTGGTAATCATAGGGAAAACCAAAGAACATTAACCAGATCTCAGGACCAAAAGTGGTGGTGCGACGATTAAGAGCTTCATTGTGAGGGATGAAAGTTATGAGCAGATCTTCATCCTCCAACTCTAATGGGGTGGCAACCGCAGTATCACGGAGAAAAACATCCGGAAATCCAAATATACCTATCCCGAGCGGATGATCGCTAACTTCAGTAGTGAAAAGCTGGGCTTCATGAAGCAAACCTCGGATGGCATGACGGATGGTGGCGCGGCGATGCAGAGGAACATAGTGACTGGTCTCCGCAATGGCCAGAAAGTCGTGATTGAGCAGCGGAATAGGCCCGACCACCATGCCACTGCGAACGACACGGTCCGCCGGACCTTGCTCAACGGCGAAACCAGGCGGGAGGAACGGCACCGGATTGAGGGGATAGTTCGCCATAGTGTTCGTGCGTGTGAAGGGTGACTGAGGTGGCAGGGGTGGCAGGGGTGGCGAATGGCTGGGACGGGGCGGTGTCGCTTGAGGAAACCGAGGAGAAGCGGAAGCGTGAGGGGTATTCTTGGTAGGTTGAGGATTTTTGGGGAGCCATTGCCATCACTCACGCCATCGCTTCAAACGACAAGATTTGGCCACGTGTCCATAGTGACTACAGACCTCACATCGCATGGTCAATGTACGGGTACGTTTTTTCACCGGATCAACCGGAGCAACGGAATCAGTGGGTAGATTGAAATTGTGAGGTTTGACAGCATCAATCTGTCTAATTCGTTGCCATGTACACCGAGTCGGGCAATTAATTACCTTGTGATCAGGTGCAGAGCACTTAATGCAGATCAGCCTAGCCGGGCAGTGAATCTTTGGATGACCCCATTGTAGGCAACGAGCACACAAAACTGCCCAATTATTAGCAAGAGTAGTAATTTCCTCCTCCGAATAGGAAGCTTGGGCGAGATCAGCCTTATGTTGGGCCGAAAGTGTAGGAGGCCAAATGGAATGGGCCGGCGCATAATAGAACACCGAATTAAGGAAGCACCGTGGCAGTGTCGGATAAGGAACATTAATAGGGCATTTAAACCCACCCAAATTGAGACATGCCTGATCACGCATATCCTCCAATTTCGCTTCTCGAAGATATTTCCTCATCAATGATATTCTCGGTGACTCCGAAATTATGGGTTGCTCCACCTGAGTTGCCAAAAAAGTTCCAAATTGAATCTGAGGGCCGAATGTGTTCTTCGTGATGCATGAAGATGAAGAAGCTTCTTGAGCATTTTTGTTGGAAAAAACCATATGATCAATATGCTTCAATGAGAATTTGCCAGACTCATGAAAAGAAACAGCCCCAGATGGGTGTGAGCTCAGAAATGCTAAATCCGATTTGATAGCCATTGGGTGTCGAGCTGATATTTCTGGTAATTCCTCATCAGCATGCCAAGTTTTCTTAGACATATAAACCCGGGTATAATCACTCTTGAACAGATGAAAATGGCAAACAAAGTCCGGCCAAACACGATCCTTAAGACCGTAGATAAAATGTCCCACTTTATTATTGGCAACCGAAAAACGGAACACACGAGGATTGATCTTATGCACTCGAAAACCAGCACTAAGGCCACCAATGCAACACTGAAGAGCAATACCCACAGATTCTTCATGAAGAGAGAAAGAAGCCGAAGAGAAAGAGACGACCAGAAAGAATTCCTTGTCGCCCCGGGAGAGAGAAAAGTGCACTGTAGAACCAAATTTCCTTCTCACCTGATCTGCCAGGGCTAAGCCCGGAGCAAAATCCCAGTGCAAGAGGCCATCCATCTCGAATTACCTTAGAGATCGCCATGAGCTTGGGTGGAGCAGGTGGGAGAGGGAGGTGGGAGGTGGGAGGTGGGGGCTACTACATTGCCTATTCAATGCAGAAAATTCAAAGTGCTCAGTGTTCGGCATAACCGAACTATGGACAAGCGCGTCTTCGGACGACAATAAGTACCATATGGGACTTTTTCGGCATAAAGATGATATATCACGACGACTTCTCACGACCCTCTCTCAGGGGCCCGTCAGCCGATCACTATTACCTCTAATATATTACACTGCGTTTCTATTCCTATGTATGATGCCGAGCTAGGAGTTGATCCTCAGGCCGATTTCACGACCTGAGTCTCAGAAGCTACTAGGATCAGCAGTTTCATATTTTCCTTCAGGTGCATCTCGGATTTTAGGCCGACAGACACCTTGGGGGCTACTGGCAATACATCTTGTCAGCAAATAAATTTATACGCATCAGAAATAAAATCCGCAAACAATCAGCCCATGACCGAGTGCTGAGCCACCTCAGAAGCAGTACGACATATAGCTCGGATGCAAGTAGCTGGCTCCTTAGAGGGCATTTCCGGCATTAAGCTCGGCCAAAACTTTTTGAACCAAGGTGATCTATGACACCTCGGATATAGTTCGGCGTTAGAGATCGGATACAGTCCGACATTGGAACTCGGATACAGTCCGGCGTTGGAGCTCGGACACAATCCGACGTTGGTGCTCGGCTGCAAAAGATACCTCGAATGCAGTCCGACATTGGGGCTCGGATGCAAGAGGACACCGCTGCACGAGAACAACTTCAAACCCGAGGTGGGCGTAAAAATAACAAGGCATTGATAAAGGCCGATAACTTGAAGGGGCTCCTCGGATACCCGACATGTAAACACTTCGTATTTACTTCAGCGATCCTCAAGGTCGAAGATGAGAAGATTTGTTGAACCTGTTTTCAAGACCGACGACCAAAGATGAAGAACCATTCGGAAGGATCGAGGAGCGTCCCCAACTTGAAGACCGGTTCAGGGGGCTGCTGACGGTGTCCTGGACTAGGGGGTACTCACCACATTGTCTCCCGACTAGGTGGATCGGGCCGAGGACCTCCCTGGCGGTTCTATCATGGGCCACTTCGGACAGCCCATGCCGCATACAAGGAAGATTCCACAAGACTTGATGATCAAGACAAGGACTCCTCTCCACCAACGTATTCGACTAGGACTCTTGTTATCCTAGGCCTCCGGTACATTATATAAGCTGAGGCCAGGCTAGTCGATAGATCGTTATGACATTACTCATCATACCCTTAGGTCTTAGACCACAACATATGACCTCGAGGTAGATCAACTCTTGTAACCCTATATTCATCAAGATCAATCAAGCAGGAAGTAGGGTATTACCTTGATAGAGAGGGCCCGAACCTTGGTAAAACATCGTGTCCCCTGTCTCCTGTTACCCATCGATCCATGACACACAGCCTGGGACCCCCTACCCGAGATGCGCCGGTTTTGACACCGACACCAGGTCCAGATTTCCAGCTACCGGAATTCTCCCTCTTTGTGTGTACCTTGCATATTATGAGAGAAAAGGCATTATAATTACTCCAAAAAGCATTATTATGCATAAAAACATCATAAATAACGTTAGGAAAACATGATGCAAAATGGACATATCAACTCCCCAAGCTTAGATCTCGATTGTCCTCAAGCGAAAACCAAAATCGAAAAACATGTCCACATGCTTAGAGAGAGTGGTGTCGATAAAAACAAAACACGAACAAAGAAGCATCATCTAGATTATTATAAAGCAACAAAATTAAACGTAAAACTTTTATCATAGAATTCTCATGAATAAGTGACAATTCATCACACAATCGAAGTATAAATCATAAACTCTATTAGAAACCAACAAACTATGTTCTCAGTCAACTTTGCAACTACAATTCATCATCTTTTCAGGAAGGGTCACATATCGGAGCCTTTAGGCAAGTCCACATACTCAACCATCATATAGTCTTATATGATTGCTAACACACACCGCATACACATGAGCAAAACGTTTCAACAGGACACGTAGAAAGATAGGGGCTTATAGTTTCGCCTCCCAACGAACTCACCTCAAGGGTGATGTCAACAATAATAACTCATGTCCCCCATATTCAACTAGACACATGTGCCTAGATCTTTCCTCACCACATGATGCTTGGCTAAGGAGCAAAATAAAAAGGAATAGAGAGAAAAACTTTGACTCTTGCATAAAAGTAAAAGATAGGCCCTTCGTAGAGGGAAGAAGAGGTTGCCATGCGCTTATTTGTTTGTATACTCAACCCCTTAGTGCAAAAGAAAGTCACGTTGTATTTCCCCTTGTGATGGCAACCTTTATTATGCAGTATGTCGCTTTTATTCTTCACCATCACAAGTTCATACAACGCTCAATTTTCTCTTACACTAAATGATCTCACACTTTTAGAAGCAATTTTTATTACCTTATTGCACCGATGACAACTTACTAGAGGGATCTTGCTCAATCCCTAGGTAGGTATGGTGGACTCTTGAAAATAAGATTTGGGTTTAAGGGTTTTTGGGTGCACAAGTAGTATCTCTACTTAGTGCGGAATTTTTGGCTAGCAAAGGTAGGGGAAAACACCACATGTTGAAGGATCTATGACAATGTACCTTCTATGTGAATATGAACAAACATAAATCATTACGTTGTCTTCCTTGTCCAACGTCAACAATTTTGGCATATAATATTTCGATGGGGGCTCACAATCACAAAAGATTTCTAGGGTAGTGTATTTATATGTGAATCTTCTTTTCCCTTATTAATTCTTTCATGAGTTGAATTATAGACCAATGCTATGTTTGTCAATCTCTAATAAAATTTCATACTTATACTTTTCCTTATGTGGTGTCATCACCTACCATAAGATTAGCATGTGATATTTTTAATTTATTTCCTTTCTTTTTATTGCAACATGAAAGTAAAGAAACCAAAAAAAATCAAACTAAACTTTATTATATATCTCGCACACGATTACAAGGATAGATCACTAAGCAAACCCTTGAAAATAAAGTATCGAACTAAACTTTTATTTTTCTAGATTAAAAGATAACTATGGATCAAACTAAAATCGTTAAAGGCAAAAGATAGTGGGGTGATACGATACCCGGGCAGCTCCCCCAAGCTTGGCGGAAGCCAAGGGGAGTGCCCATACCCGATACTCAATCTTCTTTTGGTGATGAAGAAGCTGGTGGTGATGGAGTAGCAATCCTGTCCTTCAAGATCAAGAGGTTCTCCAATCTACGGATGACGCTCCGGAGGAAGATGATGTGCTCTTGATGCAAAATATTTTCATGAGTGAGATATTTATTTTGCACATGAACCGTTTCAATGATACGAAAAGCTTCAATCTCAGTAGGGGTAAGATGAGCATAATAAGGTTTAAGGATATTTTCTTCTTCTTCTTCTGCCTGCAGTACTTGCTCGACCACCGGGACTTGATCACCAGTAGTATCCTTGCTCTTGTCTCCTTTGATGGCTTCTACGGGCTCCTCTCTCTCTTCAGCTCAATCTTCATGAACCAAGCATCCTCTTCCATGTTGTTGGAGGAGGAGGAAGACATGATGCCTGGCCTGACAGATCTGATCGAAAACAACAACAAAAAGAACAGAAGATTTCTCCATGATACGGTGGTCAATAGGTTCGGGGGGTATATAAAGATTTTTTGTCTTGGTAAACAAGCAAATGGAAGAAAATCGGAGTCCGGAAGGTACCCCAGGTGGCAAGCCAGGCGCGCCCTGGTGTCTTGTGCCCACCAGGGTCACTTTCCCGGTAGTTTCTTGTTTTCCTAATTTTCTTAATATTCAAAAACTAACAAAAAATATTTTTGCATATTTTTCGGAGTCCGTTTACTTACGGTATCACGTAACTCCACCTTTTTCAAGATTCTGGAGTGTTCCTGAAGGACTCTTTTATGTGTTCTTCCGGTGTTAGTGTTTGGATAATATTACTTTCAACATTAATGGGCGTACCTGAGATATAATGTTTTATTCATTGCCCATTGACAACCTTCGGGTTAGTACCTTCGGCATTATTTATTTTGATATCTCCAGACAGATAAACCTCCTCAATAACATAGGGTCCTTCCCATTTGGAGAGGAGTTTTCCTGCAAAGAATCTGAAACGAGAGTTGTACAAAAGAACATATTCTCAACTTTGAACTCACGCTTTTGGATTCTTTTATCATGCCATCTTTTAACTTTTTCTTTAAATAATTTGGCATTCTCATAAGTTTGGGTTCTCCATTCATCTAATGAGCTAATATCAAATAACCTCTTTTCACCAGCAAGTTTGAAATCATAATTGAGTTCTTTAACTGCCTAGTATGCTTTATGTTCTAACGCAAGAAGCAAGTGACAAGCTTTTCCATAAACCATTTTATAAGGAGACATACCCATAGGATTTTTATATGTTGTTCTATAAGCCGAAAGTGCATCATCTAATTTCTTAGACCAATTCTTCGGGGACCTATTGACAGTCTTTTGCAAAATTACTTTTATTTCTCTATTGCTAAGTTCAACTTGACCACTAGACTGAGGATGATAGGGTGATGCAATACTATGGTTAACATCATACTTGGCAAGCATTTTGCGGAAAGCATCATGAATAAAGTGTGAACCAGCATCAGTTATTAAATATCTAGGGACTTCAAAACTTGGGAAAATAACTTCCTTAAGCATTTTAATAGAGGTGTTGTGATCAACACTACTGGATGGAATAGCTCTACCCATTTAGTAACATAATCAACAGCAACCAAAATATGTGTATACCCATCAGAGGAAGGAAAAGGTCCCATGTAATCAAATCCCCAAACATCAAATGGTTCAAAAACAAGTGAATAATTCATAGGCATTACTTGACGCTTACCGGTATTACCTATTCTTTGACATTCATCACAAGATAAGACGAACTTACGGGCATCCTTGAAGAGAGTAGGCCAATAAAATCCAGATTGCAATACCTTGTGAGTAGTTTTGTCTCTAGCATGCTGCCCTCCATAAGCTTCGGAGTGACATTTCCGTAGGATTTGTACCTGTTCATGCTCAGGTACAGAACGTCTAATAATACCATCTACCCCTTCTGAAAGGATCGAGAAGAGGTGTCTAGAGGGGGGCGATTAGACCGCCCAACAAGGAAAAGTAGCAGTTTTTAAGTTCTTCAAGTTAAGGTGGAGTTTTAGCACAAGTTTAAACATTCACAATAAATTTCAAGGAAGCATGGCAAGAGTATATGAGCAGCGGAAAGTAAAGCATGCAACTTGCAAGAATGTGAAGGGATGGGATTGGAGTGTGCAAACGCAATTGGAGACACAGGATTTTTGGCGTGGTTCCGATAGGTGGTGCTATCGTACATCCATGTTGATGGAGACTTCAACCCACAAAGGGTAACGGTTGCGTGAGTCCACAGAAGGCTCCACCCACGAAGGGTCCACGAAGAAGCAACCTTGTCTATCCCACCATGGCCATCGCCCATGAAGGACTTGCCTCACTAGGGTAGATCTTCACGAAGTAGGCGATCTCCTTGCCCGTAAAAACTCCTTGGTTCAACTCCACAATCTTGACGGAGGCTCCCAAGTGACACCTAACCAATCTAGGAGACACCACTCTCCAAAAGGTAATAGATGGTGTGTTGATGATGAACTCCTTGCTCTTGTGCTTCAAATGATAGTCTCCCCAACACTCAACTCTCTCTCTCTCAGATTTGTATTTGGTGGAAAGATGTTTTGAGTGGAAAGCTACTTGGGGAAGGCTAGAGATCAAGATTCTTGTGGTTGGATTGGAATATCTTGCTCTCAACACATGAGTAGGTGGTTCTCTCTCAGAAAATGAATGCTGGAAGTGTAGGCACGTTCTGATGGCTTTCTCCACGAATGGAGAGTGGGTGGAGGGGTATATATAGCCCCCACACAAAATCTAACCGTTACACACAATTCACCAAACTCGGTGGGACCGAATCGAGAAACTCGGTCGGACCGATTTAGTTCAAAATGTGAACGTTAGGATTCTCGGTGGGACCAAAATGATCAACTCGGTGGAACCGATGTGCTAGGGTTAGGATAAAACCTCAACTCTGTTTGACCTATTACACAAACTCGGTGAGACCGATTTTGGTAAAAAGCAAAACAGAGAGTTGGTCAAGCAAACTCGATGGGAACAATTGCATATCTCCGTGAGACCAAAGTAATTGCAACAGGCGCACTACAAAAAAAATACACTTCTGTGATGATACGTGTTTGTCACAGTAGGTCGCGTTTTTTGTCATGCATGTACATCAATGACAAATTTATGACAGAATCAAGATAGTCATACATGTGCTGTCGTAGAAGTGTTCCATGACATTACCAAAATTATGATCACGGAAGTGTCCACTTCCATGACGATAAATCGCGCGTCACAGAAGTGCTTTCGTCAAGGGTGACTGACACATGGCATCCACCGTAACGGAACGTCGTTAAGCTATCGGGTCGGGTTTTGGATCCGATAACCCGTTAACAGCCCCAACCAATGGGAAATTTCAACGTGTAAAATTCTTATTGGCCAGACGAAACACGTGTCAGCTCGTGAGTGGGTCAGATAGGCGCCTATGATATGTCGACACGTGCCACGGCCCACCACTGGCCCATTTAGCTTACAAAGCCGGCCCGTTTGACTTGGTCAAAAGTTAACGGGCTGGCCCATGAAAAGCCTGTTAACGGTCTCTTTGCAAATAGCCCATTTTACAGCCCGTTAACTCACGGCCCGTTAGGCACTAAAGGAAATCGGCCCAACAACGTCATGTGGGCCGTCGAATATAACACCAGCCCGTTTCACTTTCGGCCCATGTATGGCCCATGACGTCTTTCGGCCCATATGAGGCCTTCGTATCTTTCGGCCCTTTGCAGGCCCACGGTGACTCTAGCCCATAATGAACAGTAATTTTCTTTGTAGCCATTAGCGGCCCGTGTTAGCTTTCGGCCTATTGACGGCCCATACGTTCTTGGGCTCCTTTTCGGCCCTCGATTACTTCCGGCCCGTTACTGGCATGTTCCCCTAATGGGCCAAATTTGGCCCATGCCAAGAGTCGGCCCGTTACTGGCATGTTCCCCAAATGGGCCAAATTTGGCCCATGGCAAGAGTCGACCCGTTACTGGCCTGTTACCCTAATGGGCCAAATTTGGCCCATGGCAAGAGTCGGCCCGTTTATGGCCAGCCCGTCCTATATTCTGGCCCATTAACGACCCGTTATGCCTATGACAGAATTAAGCTTTTGCAGTCCTACGGCCTTTTAACGGCCCGTTACCGTGCTGGGCCGATACCAATTACGCCCGATTACGGCCCATGTAGACCCATTTATCCGACGACCCGAGGCCCACCGATTACAGGCCCATTTAGCGACGGCCCGAGGCCCACCGATTACAAGCCCATTTATCGACGGCCCATAGGAGACCCATGGATCCTACGGCCCGTATATGGCCCATGGGTAGTTGCGGCCACTAGCAAACCAGGGAAAAGGAAGACTAGGAAATAAATAAGGCCGAAACTAACGCTAGGCTATTAAGGCGATTGCACAGATTACATCCACTCTGCATCAAAGATCGCCACGAGTGCAAATATAGGGAACACCCTACACTATACAAAAATGGGTTGCTGTTTTCTTCAGCCGGTGGCTGCACGTTAAGAATAAATTTTGTATCGCACCAAAACAAATTACAACTATATAACAAAAGGAAGGTTGGCATAAAACTTAACAGTCTAGCAGATAAATGCACCACCAGAAGTTGAGAAGCTCAGTTCATTTGACCTGACTGTTACGTTTTCATGTTGTATTGTCCGATGGAGCACCATAACCCTCGCCTTCATTTCCCCTAGGCTCCTGAACAACATAGCAAATGTCTGATAGTCTGGTTTCAAAACCATGCATATCTTGACGACAATGAGCAATGTTTCTCCTTGTTTCAAACATATGAGCTTGTGTCTGGAGCGCAGATACAAGATTGCTTTGAGCTTGCATATCTTGATCATTAGGCAGTTTGGACAATATTGCCTTAACAACCAACCCAGTATTACGCAGGAACGTGCTTTTGGCACCGTTAGTGGACAGGTACTGACCCACTGCAGCAAGAGCTGACATTGCGGTTATAGTTGCCTCGCCACCTTCAGAAGGTGGCGGTTCCACCATTTTTTCCATAGCTCGCTGAAAATTTGAGGTTTTACATTAGTAGTACCAGAACAGAAGATATTAAGGAGGCAGCAAAACCAAACAAAATAGCTTTGGTCTATATACAAAACTTATTCTGGTGAACCCATGTAAAATATTAGTTGTATTTTATTGCAAAGTACATAATAAAACCAGGTTCCAAACATATGACCATGTACCATCGCTAATTTATTGTTTATTTCTTCACATTGTATTGAGGGCTAAGGATAAAGAGACGAAGTTTATAATACGGTAAGCATAGTATAACATCATTCATATCACAAAACAACTGAGAACAGACAAACAGGCAATTGTAACGTTGTGTGGGCAAGTCCAGCATGGAATTAGATTACGGGTCAAGATCAAAGGAACATCACTCCTCCCTTTTAAACCTTGTAAGGTGCAATGATACACTAAGACGATTGTGTATAAAATTGAAAAGAGTAATAGACATTAGCTGCAAACCATGCAGTTCAAGGCACAAGTCAGAGTAAGTGGTAGTTAAAAGGCATGAGGATTAAGGACTTACAACAGCGGCTTTGACTGGTGTAGTCATGCCCTTCTTCTTGCTGGTGTGACAGTCCTTGAAGATTTCCACAGCATTTGGTTCAGGTACTTTTTGGTCCTTGTGGGCTTTCCTCTGCATTTCGAACAAGTCAATATAGATCTGATAATATGGTATAGCGAAAAGAGTGAAATAGCAGCTAATTACAAGAGCCTCGCAGTGTGCAATATAGCTACGAGATCCTGTCGTCTGTTGGAATTTCACTTTCGTACGGTTGGCCTTGTTCTTTGAACAGTTCACCTACAAGAAGATAGATTTGTGTGGCACATACGTCAATAGGACTTCAACGTGTGATCTGATCACATATATATAATGTACCTAATACTACGGATCAGACCAGTGTTTAACAAGGCCCCTCCAGTCTTCATCCGATATATTTTCCACTGCAGATGTTTGGGAAAGTTCACTGTTAGCCTTGCCTTCAAAGTGAGTTTTCCTCAAGTTATACCGATACTGTCGCAGAGCAGACTTGAAAACATGGGTGCAAGCTTGTCTGGTTGCATCATCTTGGCTATCCAACTTGAACCTCATCTGTTGAAAATTATGGGAGTCTCATTATCAGCAACCTAGAAAGTATGGGACAGAGCAAGACGATATTACTAGTTTCCATACATAACCATACTTATAGATAAATGGTCGAGGAAGGTGTTGAACTGGTTTTCGTCTTTTTCATTCCTGAACTGAATCCATGTTGGGAGGATACGTACATGACACCTAACGGCAACCGCTGCCTCTGATACTAACTTGGCTGACTCTGTAGCATCATGTGGCCTTTTTAAACCTGCCTCAAAACGGATCTCCATTCTTCCTCCTCTAGATTTAGTTAATCTATCGAGCATTATCCCTGATGTTTGTTCACTATCATGCTGCCAAGTTAGAGCAAACACTTGTGATGCTAGTGTAGGGGAAATGCTATAATCAACTACAGAGCTACGTTCACTATCTTCATCTAGCATTTCTGCTTCTTGAGAATCATGTCGGGAGGTTGACGCTGCATTCTTTAAATGAGGAGTAGTCCCCTTGCCTGCCTGCCTCGTCATAAGTGATTGATGAGGGATACACAAGAACATTAGTTTGATGTAAGAACATGTTTATACATAGATGTGCTAGTAATGTACCAAAAACAGAAAGGCATGTCCTATTCAAAGGTATAATGTGTAAGCTAAGTAGATGCAATTTAACCAAATTGGAAGCAATACAAGCTAGACATCCGGCTGGAGTGGTGAACATGATCATCTAGGACCTGAGAACCTGGTGGGAGGCGGGCTGCTTCGCCACCATCGCGGCTTTTTAGTTGGCTTCCAGGTGATGCCTGTCTTTGCTGGGCTTGTCACTGGCTCGGCCAGTGCCCTGACTAGCTATTTGTCTTCTGGTGCTGACGGGATGGTGGTTCATGTAAAAAATATCTTCCCTTATCTTAATAAAGACCGACTTCGGCCTTTCGAATACAAGCTAGACACTATATGGAACATGCAACCACATATGACACCATGAAGTTAAAGCAAGCACCTGGGATGGTGGTTCATTGCGAGCGAGGTCATCAACTCTAGAGCTAAGTTTACCGTCTCCATCTGCTAACACTGCACCCTTTATAGCGTTGTAACGTGTCTTGCCTACCAGCATACGAAGCTGGAGCAACTTCTCTCGTTTCTTTTTGGCTTCTCTCATGGCAGCAGAGTCTGAAATACCCTTGCATAAAAACACAATAGTGAGAGTAAGGGTGTCGGCATTCTGGGAATGGGGGTCCCCAGACTTGCCTGCCTGCGGCCTGCGGCGTGGCTCAAGTGGGGGCCCAGCGCGGCCCAGCTTCATCAGCTCAAGCTCAAGACGCTCGTGAGGGGCCAAGCCTCGCGGGGCGGATGACAGGAGCCTTCCTCAGGAGCAGCCTCATCAGGCAGGCTCACGAGGAGGCGGAGAGATCAAGGCAGGGTACCTCACGAGGGTGCCCCGTGACGCAAGCCATGACGATCGAGACCAGGCGGGCGCCAGGTGGGTGCCAGCCTGCGCAGTGTCCTCATTTCCCCTTTGGTGCAAAGGAGGCAAGCACAAGCCAAGGCATCAGGCAAAGGTTACCGCTTCTATGCAACAAGACCAAGACCAGCAGAGTGGCAGGAAGGAGGTCATCGTGGAGCCCAGGACGGCGTCACCATCAGAGCCTTTGGCAGCCGAAGACCAACTTTGGTCAGGATAAGTGTACTAGATGTTCCCCTTCGAAATGGCCAATTGTTGGCGCCCTTCCCGCTCATTATTTGGGAAGAGGCCCAGGGCCTCCCTCTATAAATAGGACGAGCCACCACAGAGAGAAGGGGGACGAAAGACAAGAAGGACCGACTAGAGACAAGTCAAACCCGCTAGAGAGAGAGAGAGAGAGAGAGAGAGAGAGAGAGAGAGAGAGAGAGAGAGAGAAGCGACTGGACTCACCCAACCAGTCCACCGCACCAGCTCAAGAACAGCCCCTCGCGAGGCTGTTCTTCCTTTGTACTGTTGTTCATGAGCCCCAGAGGCAATCCACCACACCACACACTGGAGTAGGGTATTACACCACAATGGTGGCCTGAACCAGTATAAACCTTGTGTCTCTTGTGCTATTCATCGTTCCTAGTTTAGATCCCTTGCGAACCATTAACGCGTGAGCTGGTAGGGGAAAGATCTCCATGCGCACCCCAGTGTTCGAACCTCAAGGGTCTGCCGAAACCCGAAATCCGACATTTGGCGCGCCAGGTAGGGGTGCGTCGGAATCTTTCTTCCACTGGTCGCGTGTGATCTTCCGTCGTGTCCATGGCTGACGCTCGCCAAGCTCGCGCCGAGTGCCGGGCTGCTCGCGCCACTCGAGTCGCCCAGACGGCAACCGTCGGCGGACCCCCCGGTCATTCCCCATCGCCTGTCGCCAACGTCGCCACCGGCCCGGGTGGGAAGAGGAGCAGGCCTCATCCCTGCATCCATCGGTGAGGCGGAAAGGCCGCACCGCTACTCCTTCGCTCGCCCCTGCTGGTTCTTCGTCCCGTGCGCACTGTGCTCCCATGGAGGCTCGAGCCACGCTCATCGCGATGAACGAGATCCTGCGCTACCGCCCTGTCAACGACGTCTACGAGGAGTGGCTCGACCGCGTCGCCGAGCTCGTCCGCGCCGCAGGGGGCTCCCCCGTGGCGTCCCTCTCGTTGCCTCACCCTTCACACCGCGCGGGAGGCAGGGAGCCAGAGGTGCCCCCGCCACCTCCTTCCCAAGAAGGCGCCCTGGCTCCAAGGCGCGTGGCCCCGGGCCGAGACCCTCCGCGTCCGGTGCCCGCGCAACAAGAAAGGAGCTGCCAGGAGATCCCTCGTCCCCAAGAAGGTGCTCGCGTGCTCCCAGCACCAGAGCGCCGCGACCGCGCTCGAGCCACCGCGTCAAGACCCCGCGCTGCTCCAGGCAGCGTTGCGCGGGAATCCACAAGAGCAAGCTCCGCATCAGCAGAGAGCCCCGGTGGCCACCACAGGCTGCCGCGCCTTCACCGCCGAGCTACGTAGCGTCGCATGGCCCGGCAAGTTCAAGACAGACCTGCCTCCTCGCTATGACGGCACTGCCGACCCCGCGGAGTTCCTTCAGCTCTACGAGTTGGGCATCGAAGACGCCAACGGGGACGAAAAGGTCATGGCGAATTGGTTCCCCATGGTGCTCAAGGAAGGAGCCCGAACCTGGCTCCCGGCACGATCTCCTCTGGGACGAGATGCGCACCCGCTTCATCGCCAACTTCCAAGGCACTCGCGATCGGCCTCTGGCCGTGAGCGACATGCACCGCATCAGGCAACAGCCAGGAGAGACCCTGCAGAAGTACATCCAGCACTTCAACAACGCCCGCCTCAAAATCCCCAAGGTGACTGAGGAAGCCATCATCTCAGCCTTCTCCGATGGCGTGCATGACGTAAAGATGAAGGAGGAGCTAGCAATGCATGACCTGTGCACATCCCTGGAGCTGTTCAACTTGGCGACCAAATGCGTCAGGGCTGAGGAAGGGCGCCTCTCTCTCCTCGAGCTTCCGGCTGCCGATCCAGAAGAGAAGAAGCCCAAGGCCAAGGACGTGAAGCGCAAGGGGGCTGTCGTGCTCGCGGCAGGACCAGACACCAAGCGAGGCAGGGATCAGCCCGAGTCATCCAAAGGCAGCCGGTACTGCGTATACCACGACCTCCACACCCACAACACGAACGAATGGCAGGAGCTCAGGGCCGTGCGAGAAGGGCGTATCGGCCGACGCCTCGAGCGCAATGATCGGGGCTATGGCCGAGGAGGAGGAAGAGGCGCAGGACGCTGGGAAGACTGTGGCCCTCGCCAAGGATGGCGTGATAGACCTCGCGAGGACCGCTGGCAGGACCAGCCTCGCGAGGGAGGTTGGAGGGACCAGCCTCATGAGGACCACCCTCAAGGCAACGCAGGGCTCCCACTCTGCCACAACCGCCAAGGAGGTACGAAGACAATCATCAGGACGAGGGGGCTGGGGGCTTCCAGGAGCCACGCGCGATCGCGTACATCCTGAGTGGCGCTCAGGCCCCAGCCTCTCAGCGCATCTTCAAGCAGTTTGCTTGCGAGGTGAATGTAGTCCTCCCCACGCCAGAGGCCACACGCCCTCTCAGGTGGTCGTCGTGCGTTATCACGTTCAGCTCAGCGAATCAGCTCAAGTGTGCGGCAACGGCCGGAGTCCTCCCCATGCTTTGCTCACCAGTCATCAGCAATGTGCAAGTCACCAGGACCCTCATCAACAGCGGAGCAGGACTCAATGTCCTATCTGTCGAGACATTCAACGATCTCCAAGTGCCATACGATCAGCTTCAGCCGACCAAGCCTTTCTCAGGAGTCATTGATGGCTCCACCGTCCCGATAGGGCAAGTTCGCCTTCCCGTCACCTTCGGACAGCGTAGCAACTACCGCACCGAGCTCATCGACTTTGATGTCGCCCACATTCGCCTGCCATACAATGCCATCCTTGGGTACCCAGCTTTGGCCAAGTTCATGGCAGTGACTCACCATGGCTACAATGTCCTCAAGATGCCAGGAAGCGGAGGAGTCATCACAATGCCTTGTGAGGAAAGGGATGCAGTGTGCTCTCTTGAGTGTGCCTTCCAAGCCGCAGCAATCGAAGACCCAGATCACAGGAGCGGGAGACTTCCCGAGGAAATCCCTAAGAAGAAGAAGGCTTCGCCTGGTCCAGGCCCTCATGGGGTAGGCACCTTCGGAGGCGTGGCAACAGGACCCGCGCCCGTTCAAGGGGCGACACCCTCTGTCGCATAGGAAGGCGCACCTGACGCCCTCCTCAGGCGAGGCTTGTGGGCTCTCTCATGGCGAGCCACCGACCTAGCCGAGGTCACGAGGGAGGCGCTCGGGAACCACTTGGAGGCGTGCTTCAAGGCACGTTTCCCTCAGGAAGGTATGAGGCAAGGAGGGACAAACCCTCAGGAGTTCATCGCGAGGAACACCCAGGAGCTGCAGGAGTCAAGGGTCATGCGCGGCTGTCTCCGCCTGCCCGCCGTGGCCCCACATCTAGGCGAGGATGCTGGGCTGCGAATCTGCATCGACATACCAGGGCTCAACCGGGCCGCGTCTCAGGAGCGCCTCTGGCCCTCGCGCGTGGGGCGTTGCGAGGGTCCACCTCACAGCTACGTTCGCATGCCTTTCGGCCTGCCGAATGTGGTCGCCGCCCATCAGCGCCGGCTGAGGTGCGCTCTGGGGGCTCAGGAGGTCAAGTAGCGCGCGGTCCTGGCAGAGATGGAGATGGCTCTCGAGGAACCCCCCGTGCCCCCGGAGCCTCCCGAGGCTCCGGGTCCGGAGGGCTCGTGAGGGCCGGCTTCCTCATCACGCGTCATCTGCTACCTCAACGCCCCGCCATCTCTGACCATATCAGGTGACACCTTTCCAAGTTCCGTTTTCAGCTGGGAGCGCCCCTCGGGCTGCATCATTCCCAGGCCGCGTGGGTCCGTCCCTGCGGCATGTATCCGTTTTGCTTATGTTCTTTACTTACCTTGTTGGGGGCGCCGCTCGGGCTGCATTATCCCCAAACTGCTCGGGCCAGACCTAGTGGCATGCGCTTCCTCCGCACCTATCTAGATGGATTTTCTCCTCTGCGTTTAACCTGATTCACGTAATTATTGCCTACTACCTTTCGCGGGCCTCTCCGCCCCAATGCAAAGCGCTTGCACGTGAAAAGGGGGGTACCTGAGCATCGCGACTCATGGGCTCTTACTGGCTCTCTAGCCCTCACCCCCTGGCCTTGACCTACGACATTGCGACCTGTCATACCAGCGGCGGCTGAGCTCGCTCGAGGGCCGGGACCTGAGGACGTAGAGCATTTGGATTCTAACCCTGCAGGAACACACCATTGATAAAGGCCCAGAGCTAGGCGCAACCCGCCTCGAGGTAAGGCCTCTTGCGTCCCGCACTGGCTCACGGGTGCCCAGATACACCTCTCCTAGCCTTACCATGCCGGCCACGTGTCAGGGTGGGGCTGTACACGCCCCGGGGGCTCCTCCCGGAGGGGATCCCCCTCCCACGTACCAGTGGAAGCACCATGCTCCGCGCTGGCTGACGACACTGCCGAGGAGCGGCTATGCCCGTAGACATACGGAAGCGCTATGCTCCGCGCTGGTGATAAACAACTGAGGGCAGCTCACAATCGTATCAACCTCAGGGAGCCCAGAGCTCAGCGTCTAGCGCCATCGCAACGCCTCCCCTCTGGAGTGCCGCGCGAGGGGGCTGGACACGGGGGTTGCGCCCGGGCCACGCCCGGACGTACGCCACCCAGGCAGGTCCCTCGGACCTGGTCATCGCGTGCCTCCCCGAGCGGAGCCAAGGTATGAAAATTCGTTTGAACGTCAAGGGGCACTCCTGAGCATCGCGACTCAGGAGCCTAACTGGTCACGTAGGCCCTTACTCATTAGTCCCGTCCTGGTCTCCAGTCGGGGCTAACGGCGGCTGAGGTATGCGCGGGGCCGGGCCCTGCCGAGGTAGAACAACCAATCCACTCCTATGCCTCTCGTCCCTACTTGATGTTCGTGCGTCAAGGGGGACACCTAAGCATCACGACTCAGGAGCCTAACTTTCCACGTAGCCCCTCACTCCTTGGTCCCGTCCTAGTTTCCGGTCGGGGCTAACGGCGGCTGAGGTATGCGCGGGGTCGGGCCCTGCAGACGTAGAACACACGCAAGTAGGAGGGAAGAATGCGGATTCAAAGAAAATATTACAAGCCATAAGTCGTTTCACAATGCCAAACGCAAGTTTAAATGCCTCCACGAGGCATGGTGCATGTTGCAGGAATTAAAATAGAGCGGAAGCTGCGAAGGGATCACTCTCCTGTGGCGCCCCCACCTCACGAGGCCGCGGAGCTGGCGGCACCACGCCCAGGCAAGGTGCGGAAGGCGCGGAACTTCCCCAGCAGGGCCTCGGCTCGGCCTTTCGTGGCCTCAGCAGCAGCAGCGGCAAGGTCACCGCTCACAGGCTCCAGCAGGCCATCAAGGTCGACGCTGGGGTCGCGAAGGTAGACGTGGCTGAGGACATGCGTCAGCGCTGCAGAAGACAGGGCACGCGCCTCGGCCTCGGCCGTGGGGCCAAGGCCGTCCGCGACATCTTCAAGTGCACGGACCAAGAAAGGAAGCAGCTCGGCGGGACCGTCCTCTGCACCAGCCAACGGCTTCTCCAGGCCACCCTTGTAGAGCGTATTCAACGCGGCGCGAGCCTTCTCCTCCAACCTGGAAAAGGCCACCCGATCCTCAGCCAGGATCTTTGCATTCCTGTCTAGCTCGATCCTCTCCGCTTTCAGCGATCGTTCCAGCATCTCAAACCGGCCACGGCAGCCATCAAGCTCAGCGTCCCGGTACCTGACGGCGGCCTCTAGGGCCTCCATCTCCTTCTCATTCTCCTGGCGGCCACGGACCTCCTTGCCGAGCTCGTCGCGTAGGCCTTGCAGCTAGACCTCCAGTGCCTTGCAGCGGTCCCGGGCGTCCGCGGCGTCACCCTGGGAAGCATCGTGAGCGGCCCTGGCCTGGCAGGCGGCTTGTTTCTCCCCATCATAGGCCGACGTGGCTTGGCTCAGCGCCACTCAAACGGAGGCAGCAGAACGGCCCATCCAGAAGCTAGCTCCAGGCGCCCGGCCACCAGACGGGGATCAGCATTCCAAAGATCCTCTTGCAGCCGGCTCAGTTCGCTGGCAGCCTGGTCCAGGATGGCCGAGGGGTCAGAAGGGAATGGAGCCGGTGGAGCAGGTGTAGAAGACGGCTTGGGAAGGAGGAGACCCCTGGGCCTTGGGCACCTCAGCGACAAGGTCAAGCATAGGCATCTCCAGAGTCAGCGGAGCCACGGGGGCTGCCTCACCGCCAGAGTGCCCCTGCTGGGCTCGCGAGGATGACCGGGCAGGGGAGGCGCGAGCTTCGCTGCCTCCTTTCCCCACAGATGGAGCCGCAGCCCCGGCAGGCGAACCCGCCTCAAGCAGGACCGCAGAAGCCCCCTTCGGCCTCTTTGCCGCAGGCGCCGACCTAGCCAAGAGAATACAGACGTCAAGCCTAGGCGGCAGAAGAAAAGCAAGACACGGACCGAACACTTACTGGTCGTCGTCCACGGACATGAGCAGCCTCCGGCCGAACTTGAAGCCTGAAAGCCTGCAGCTAGGGTCAGCCTTGGGAGGCCTGGAAACAGTAGGCGCGTCGGGGAGGCCGGAGCTGGCCTCAGACCGCCCCAGAGCCGGAACGGACCCTGGGAGAACCAGCCCCGACCTGCCCTTCCTTAGAACCAGGGGAGAATCCTCCCCTCCTCGCCTGACACCGGCCTCGTCGCCGTCCGGCATGGAGCGAAGGGCGTGGGACCTACGCCGAGGGAAGGAATCCCCGACTCCTCGCCAGTCGCCTCGAAGTCAGACTCTTCTTCCTCCACCTCCTCTTCTTCCTCCTCACTCCTGCTGGAGCTGCTGGAGGAAACGTTCACCGTCGCCAACATCGTCAGATCCTCGGGAGCCCCGGCGGGCACCAGCCCCTCACCATTGAAGATGGGCATGGTGCTCACCACTTGCTCCCAGTCATCGCGAAGGAACAGGGGGACGGGAGCACCCTCCGGCTTCGCCACATCTCCCCCGACCAAGGAGTGGAGAGCCGCGACCAGATCTTCGTCAGAGAGGGCCTTGGAGCTCAGGCGAAGGGCTTCACCTGCCTCCCCAAGCCTCCACAACGGGAGCGAATGCTCCCGGAGCAGAGCCACCCGGTGTTCCAGGAACTCCCTCAGGAGTGTGGCCCCGGTCAGCTTCGCCGCCCCCAAGCTGCCTGACCTCAGGTCCGCGTCAATCTTCTTCAGCTCCATCTTCGCACGAGGGTCGACGAGCTCCGCGCGAGACCACGCATCAACGGCCTTGGGCTGCCCCGACGGCAGCGCCAGTTGGGGGTGGATGCGCCCCACATCCACCAGGACCCACTTGCTCCTGAAGCCTTCGATCCTCTTCCCGGGCTTGGAGATGGATTTGGAGCTGGAATATGCGACAAAGCTCGCGCATGCAGTAATAGGGCCTCGGGAGACCCGGAGGTAAAAGTAATGGCGCAGCAAAGCCACCGAGGGCTTTATCCCAACATGAGCCTCCAATAATAGGCAAAAATCGCCAGGAGAAGAACAGAGTTGGGATGGAGATGCAAGGCTTGCAAGTTGTATTGGCGGAGAACAGCAAAGAAGAACTCGGAAAAAGGAGGGACCAGACCGGCGATGATGGCGCTCACAAAGAACGGGTAGAAGGTGCTCCCTTGGCCTTCAGGCTGATCGGAGCCGGCCTTGAGCACAGTCGCTCCTTTGTTGCCCTGCGCCATCGTCCTCCTGCGCACAAGGACGAGATTCTTCTCCAACATAGTCGGAGGATCCAGAGCCGGAAGGTACCAGGCCTCAGACAGGGTCTTGCGAGGCGCCATGGCTTGCAGGATGGGAAGGATTGAGATAGATCTGGAGATTTCGGAAGCAAGGAGGAGAAGGGCGAGAAAGGGGATCTGGAGCAAGGCGAGCAAGAACGAGCACCAAGTCTGGCCCGGGCCTCCTTTTTTGTCAGAAGGACGGTTGCCGAGGGATCATGGGGAAGTGGAGACGCCCACGACCAATCAATCGCCACGCGGCGCCCAAGGCCGCATGCTGTTGGGCCCCGTGGCGCTTCGCACTTGCCCCTTCCCTTCTCTGCTAAGCCAAGTCCGGGCGCGCCTTGGGCCCGGGGGCTACTATCCGTGTTCTGGGAGTGGGGGTCCCCAGACTTGCCTGCCTGCGGCCTACGGTGTGGCTCAAGTGGGGGCCCAGCGCGGCCCAGCTTCATCAGCTCAAGCTCAAGAACCTCGCGAGGGGCCAAGCCTCGCGGGGCGGACGACAGGAACCTTCCTCAGGAGCAGCCTTGTCAGGCAGGCTCACGAGGAGGCGGAGAGATCAAGGCAGGGTATCTCACGAGGGTGCCCCGTGACGCAAGCCATGATGATCGAGACCAGGCGGGCGCCAGCCTGCGCAGTGTCCTCATCTCCCCTTTGGTGCAAAGGAGGCAAGCACAGGCCGAGGCATCAGGCGAAGTTTACCGCTTCGGAGCAACAAGACCAAGACCAGTAGAGCGGCGGGAAGGAGGTCATCGTGGAGCCCAGGACGGCGTCACCTTCAGAGCCGTTGGCAGCCGAAGACCAACTTTAGTCAGGATAAGTGTACTAGATGTTCCCCTTCAAAATGGCCAATTGTTGGCGCCCTTCCCGCTCATTATTTGGGAAGAGGCCCATGGCCTCCCTCTATAAATAGGACTAGCCACCACAGAGAGAAGGGGGGACCAAAAACAAGAAGGACCGACTGGAGACAAGTCGAACCCGCTAGAGAGAGAGAGAGAGAGAGAGAGAGAGAAACGACTGGACTCACCCAAGCAGTCCACCACACGAGCTCAAGAACAGCCCCTCGCGAGGCTGTTCTTCCTTTGTACTATTCTTCATCAGCCCAGAGGCAATCCACCACACCACACACTTGAGTAGGGATTACACCACAATGGTGGCCCGAACCAGTATAAACCTTGTGTCTCTTGTGCTATTCATCGTTCCTAGTTTAGATCCCTTGTGAACCATTAACGCTTGAGCTAGTAGTATCGGTGTTCTGGGAACGGGGGTCCCCAAACATGCCTGCCTGCGGCCTGTGGCGTGGCTCAAGTGGGGGCCCAATGCAGCCCAGCTTCATCAACTCAAGCTCAAGACTCTCGTGAGGCGGACAACTGGGAGCTTCCTCAGTAGCAGCCTCCTCAGGTGGGCTCACGAGGAGGCGGAGAGATCAAGGCAGGGCACCTCCCGAGGGGCCCGTGATGCAAGCCATAACGATCGGAGGCCAGGCGGGCGCTGGCCTTTGCAGTGTCCTTGTTTCCCTTTCGGTGCTAGGGGGGCAAGCACAGGCCAAGGCATCGGGCAAAGGTTACTGTTTTGGTGCAACAAGACCAAGACCAGCAGAACGCCAGGATGGAGGTCATCGTGGAGCCCAGGGCGGCGTCACCGTCAGAGCCTTTGGCAGCCGAAGACCAACTTTAGTCAGGATAAGTGTACCAGATGTTCCCCTTCAAAATGGCCAATTGTTGGCACCCTTCCCGCTCATAATTTAGGGAGAGGCCCAGGGCCTCGCTCTATAAATAGGACTAGCCACCACAAGGTAGAGCGATCTGGAGATCGACCAGAGAGAGAGAGAGAGAGAGAAGTGACTGAACTCACCCTAGCAGTTCATCGCACCAGCTCAAGAACAGCCACTCGCGAGGCTGTTCCCCCTTTGTACTGTTCATCATCAGCCCCTGAGGCAATCCACCACACCACACACTGGAGTAGGGTATTACACCACAATGGTTGCCTGAACCAGTATAAATCTCGCGTCCTCTGTGTGTTCATCTTTCTTGCCTAGATCTTTGCAAGAATTCGAGACGTGAGCTGGTAGGGGAGAGATCTTCGTGCGCACCCCAGTGTTCGAACCTCAAGGGTCTGCCGGAACCCGAAATCCGACATTTGGTGCGCCAGGTAGGGGTGCGCCAGAATCTTTTCTTCCACTAGCCGCGTGTGATCTTCCGCCGTGACCATGGCTGACGCTCGCCGAGCTCGCACCGAGCGTCGGGCTGCTCTCGCCACCCGCGTCGCCCAGACGGAGCCCGTCGGCGGACGCCCCCGTCGTTCCCCATCGCCTGCTGCCAACGCCGCCATCGGCCCAGCAGGGAACGAGCAGCAAGCCTCATCCCTGCATCCTTCGATGCGGCGCGATGGCCGCACCGCCACCCCGTCGCCGACTCCACCCGGGTTGCCGTCTCGCGCCCATCGCGCCCCCACGGAAGCACCGCCTGCTCCAACAACCGACGCCGATGCTGGGGCCAGGGGGCTCCGAGCCTTGGCCCCCGCCTTGTGGCAGGTGCGGTGGCCGCCCGAGTTCAAGCCCGAGATGCCACCGCGCTACAACGGCGCGGCGGACCCGCTGGTTTTCCTACTGGCATACGAGGAGGCTGTCCTCAATGCTGGGGGCGACGACAGGGTGATGGCCAACTAGTTTCCCATGGCCCTCACCGGCGTCCCGCGCATGTGGCTGCTCCACCTAACGACGGCTTCTGCGACCTCCCGGGAGGAGCTGCGCAGCCTCTTCCTCGCCCGCTACGCCACGCCAGCACCCCCGATCGTTGCAGCTCTCCTGGGCGGTTCACCAGCGCCGCCCGCGAGCCGCCACGTCAAGTCATTCACCCGCCAGATCGGTGTCGCCTCCAAGCGCCAGGGAGCTCCCCCAGGTTGGGTGGCGCCCGAGGCCGATCTGACCTTCAACTCGGGCGATCACCCCTCCAACCCCCGTCGGTTCGGGTGCGCTCCCGATGCTGTGCACCCCCACCATCTGCCAAGTGGCCGTCACCAGGACCCTCATCGACGGTGGAGCTGTTCTCAACGTGCTCTCAGCGGAGGCTTTTAGCCTCCTCCACGTGCCACTCGAGTGGCTTCAGCCCAGCAGGCCCTTCTCGGGTGTCGGAGTCGGGTCCACTGTCTCCTTAGGGCAGATCCGCCTCCCGGTGACCTTTGGCACCTACGACAACTTCCGCACAGAGCTGATCGACTTTGACATCGCTCCCATTGGCCTCCCCTACAACGCCATCCTTGGCTGCCCGGCCATGGCCCAGTTCATGGCAGCAACTCACCCGACTTACAACCTCATGAAGATGCCCGGGAGCAGCGGCGTCCTCACCATGTCAGGAGACACAAGAGACGCGCTGCAGGCACTCAAGCTTGCCTTCAAGACAGCCGCGGCGGCACAACCTGCCAACTCCGACGCCCCTGAGCCTAAGGGGGCCGCACCGGCCAAGAAGAGGCAGCTATTCACCCAATCCAAGGCGGAAACCAAGCAGGTACCGGTCGATGAGGACGGGTCCACTAATGCCACCTTCACCATAGGCGCCAACCTCAAACCCGAGCAGGAGGAGGCCTTGGTGCAGTTCCTGCGCGCGAACAAGAAGGTGTTCGTGTGGGAGCCTGATCAGCTAGCAGGGGTCTCGAGGGGCGTGATTGAGCATCACCTCAACGTGTGCCCCAACGTGCGCCCCGTGAAGCAGAAAGCGAGGCGGCAGTCCACTGAGAAGCAAGCTTTCATCGTCCAAGCGACCCGTAAGCTAGAGGCGGCAGGGGTTATTCGCGAGGTCCGCTACCCAGATTGGTTGGCTAACCTGGTTGTCGTGCCAAAGAAGGGAGGAAAGGAACGGATGTGTGTCGACTTCACCAACCTCAACAAGTCCTGCCCGCAGGATCCATTTCCGCTTCCTCGCATCGACCTGATCGTCGACTCCACCGCTGAGTGTGACCTGTTATGCTTCCTGGATGCCTTCTCAGGCTATCACCAGATCAAGATGGCGGTAGAAGACATGGAAAAAACGGCTTTCCTGACCGCGTGTGGAGTGTACTGCTATACGTGCATGCCGTTTGGGTTGCGCAACGCAGGTGCGACCTTTCAGCAGCTGATGCACATCGCCTTGGGTCGGCAGCTCGGGAGGAATGCTGAGGGTTACGTCGATGACATTGTGGTGAAGTCTCCGGAGGCAAAAACTCTGATACAGGACTTCGAGGAAACCTTCGCGAGCCTCAATGAGGTGGACCTACGGCTCAACCCGGAGAAGTGTGTGTTTGGAGTCCCCTCGGGCAAGCTCCTGGGTTTCCTCGTATCCCACGGGGGCATCGAGGCCAACCTGGAGAAGGTCAAAGCAGTCAAGGACATGAGCCCCGCCGAAGACCCTCAGAGACATGCAGAAGCTCACCGGGCGTGTGACCGCGCTAGGACGCTTCATCTCCAAGCTGGGGGAACGAGCACTGCCCTTCTTCAAGCTGATGAAGAAGAAGGGCCCCTTTGAATGGACTGAAGAGGCCGACAAGGCGTTCCAGGATCTCAAGAGGTACTTAACCAGCCCTCCAGTGATGGTAGCCCCGCTTCCTCAAGAGCCCATGGTGCTCTACCTTGCAGCCACCCCCTACTCCGCCTGCGCAGCACTGGTGGCGGTTAGGGAGGAGCTTCGGACCAAGGCCGTAGCAACTGTCCGGGTCAAAGCAAAGTAGAGCCAAGAAGGCTTCACGGAGACTACGATCGCAGCCGAAAAGGATCAGCCGCAGCAGGGGAGCACACCCGGAATAGAAGAGGCCCCTCCAAGCGATCAATCGCTGGGGGCTCCATCGTCTCAGGAGGCACCCCAACCTCCGGAGGACGCAAGCAGCGCCAGCACTCTCAACCTCATCGAGCACCCCGTGTACTTCATCGGCACAGTGCTACGAGACGCAAGGGCGCGGTACTCCATGCCTCAAAAACTCCTCCTCGCACTGCTGGTGGCCTCACGCAAGCTGCGGCACAACTTCCAAGGCCATCCCATCAAGGTCGTCTCAGCATACCCCTTGGAAAGGGTACTCAGGAGCCCCAACTCAGCTAGGAGAGTCGCTGAGTGGAACATCGAGCTGCAAGCGTTTCAGCTAGAGTTTAGCACGACTAGAGTCATCAAGGGGGCTGCACTTGCGGACTTCGTGGCGGAATGGGCTGAGGCGCCAGGCCTCAAGGCTAGTGAGGATCGATCACTTTCCCCGGGAAGCGAGGCACTGGACGGCTGGGTCATGTACTTCGACTGGGCATTCTCCCGACATGGCGCGGGGCTGGTGCGGTGCTCGTATCTACCACTCAATACAATCGCTACTACACCGTACAACTCTGTTCCCAACATGGAGAAAAGGTCTCCAACAACATAGCAGAGTATGAAAGCCTGATAACAGGCCTGAAAGCTGCAGTCTCCTTGGGGGTAAAGCACCTCACCATCAAGGGCGATTCATAGCTCCTTGTCAACTTCTCCAACAAAGTATACGAGCCGAAGGACGAGCACATGGAAGCCTACCTCGCGGAGGTCCGCAGGATGGAGAAGCAGTTCTGGGGGCTGGAGTTGCAGCATGTGCCTCGCGACACCAATCAAGAGGCCGATGACATCACCAAGAGGGCATCCAGGCGGCTGCCTCAGGAGCCTGGCGTCTTCGAGGAGCGACTCTTCAAGCCCTCGGCGGCGCCATCACTATCAAGAACGGCGCAGCCTCCAGAAGAGCTCCCTCAGCCGCCTGCCTCAGCAGCCCCGGTCTGCGGCCCGGCCTTAGGGGCACGCCTACTCCTGGCGTTGGAGCCTCAGAAAGGATGCTGGATCGCAGAGCTCAGGAACTACCTGACACAAGGGACCTTGCTTGAGAAGGAGGAGGAAGCGGAGCGCGTGGCGCGGCAGGACACGGCCTACTGCATTAAGGAAGGAGAGCTCTACCGGAGGCGACCAAATGATGTGTCCCTACGTTGCATTTCCAGAGAGCAAGGGAAGGAGCTGCTGGCAGACATACATGGTGGAGACTGTGGGAATCACTCATCATCACGGACCCTCGTCGGTAAGGCGTTCCGCAGCGGGTTCTATTGGCCCACGGCACTCAGCGACGCCGTGGTGCTAGTGAAGGCTTGTGAGGCCTGCCAATTCCATGCCAAGCAGATCCATCAGCCGGCGGGGGGTCCATAGACTATACCCCTTTCATGGTCGTTCGCAGTCAGGGGGCTACACATCCGGGGCCCGTTCTCTCGGGCGCCGGGAGGCTATCGCTATCTCTACGTTGCCGTGGACAAGTTCACCAAGTGGGCTGAGGTGGAAGTTATCCGCACCATCCCAGCAGGCTCCGCGGTCAAGTTCATCAAGGGCCTCGTGAGCCGATTCGGAGTGCCTAACCGCATCATCACCGACAACGGTTCGCAATTCACCAGTGACCTCTTCAAAACATACAGCGCTAACCTTGGAACACAGATATGCTACGCCTCGGTAGTGCACCCCTGGAGCAACGGTCAGGCCGAGCGAGCCAACGCAGAGGTCCTGAGGGGCCTCAAAACCAGGACCTTCAAGAAGAAGCTGGAGGCCTGCGGCAAGGGCTGGTACGACGAGCTCCAGTTCGTGCTGTAGTCTATCCGCACGACCGCGGCCAAACCAACTGGGGAGACTCCGTTCTTCCTCGTCTACGGAGCTGAGGCAGTCCTCCCTCACGAGGTCAGGTGTCATTCCGCACGGGTCCTGGCGTTCGACGAGGCGCAGCAGGACGCCATGCGGGGGACGGATCTCGTGCTGGGGGAGGAACGTCGTCGAGAGGCCGCACTGCGAGCGGCAAGGTATCAACAGGCGCTGCGGTGGTACCACTGCCGCAACATCCGCCCCAGGACTCTTGAGGTAGGGGACCTCGTGCTCAGGCGGGTCCTCTCCAGGGAAGGGTTGCACAAGCTCTCTCCCATGTTGGAGGGCCCGTTCAAGGTTGTTCATGTTTCTAGGCCCGGCTCCGTGCGCTTAGAGACCCAAGAGGGAGTACCCATCTAGAACGCGTGGAACATTCAACATCTCCGGAGATTCTACCCCTGAGCGAGGCCCAGTGCCTGTGGAAAAGGCCCGGTGCCTGTGAAGAAGGCCAACGCCTATGAAGCCGCCGCACTTTGGAGAAGGCCCGGTGCATGTGAAGAAGGCCAACGCCTATGAAGCTACCGCATTTTGGAGAAGGCCTGGTGCCTGTGAAGAAGGCCAACACCTGTGAAGCTACCGCGTTATGGAGAAGGCCCGGAGCCCGTGAAGAAGGCCAATGCCTGTGAAGCTCGCCGCCCGTGACACTCTCACGTAATAATGAGTGGGGCTGTACACGCCCCGGAGTCTCCGGAGTGCCGCCCTCGGGCCTCGGGTCTCCCGCCCACACCCAGTGGCTGCACTTAGCTCCGCGCTGGTGAGAATACGTCGAATACTAGATAAGGTGTCGGACGCGGCTTTTTCCTTTGCTTTTTGCAGTTGGCTTGCTCTTTCCTATTTGGAGTTCTATCGAAGTTGTCCCTACCTCTGGCTCGAGCCCCCCTTTCTCCTTTTTTGCTCAGCTGCTTTGGTTTTCCCTCGCGCAAGTCTCGTGAGGGAGGTGTGCGGGTGCCCTCGCGAGCGTTTTCTGCCTCGGTCGCCTAAAGCTCTCCTATCCGGGTCCGCTGAGGGAGCACCACTCCCAGTCCTTGCCCCACGGGCATCGCGACGCGAGCACGGGACCTGGGTCGGTTGACCCCGCAATCGAACCAAAAGCTACCCCTCTTGACTAATCCCTGTAGGACATAAAGGGCACGGCATGGCCTCGACCTCCGGAGGCAAAGACCGCTACAAGCCGCCACGGGTTAAGTAACTCCCGGACACGGGTACATGGCACGGAAACGTAGCACGGAAATAGCAGAAACAACACGATAATTAGCAATGACGGTTCAACATGCCCCCGTGGGGCCCTACACTACTTCCTCTTTTTTGCAGGAAAGGAAGAAGGGAAAAACAGGCATGACTAGCTCAGCACCAGCCCACGACAAGGGCTCGTACTGCCTTCGGAGCTAGGTCAGATTCCCTCTTCTCGCTTCACCGGGACGCGATGGCGGACCGGCCCGCTACCTTCCCCCAGGCGGGCGCGACGACATGGGGGCTGGTCGCGACCCCCGCTGGAGGAGCTGCTGCCTGAAGGAGAGTCGCCAAAGCTCGGCGAGCCCCGGGCGCTGCAACCCACGCGCCTGCCGTCATCCTCGCCCTGTTCAACGCCAAGGCTGGGCGCCCTGCCACGATCATCGTCTTCGGGGTAGCACCCAGCACGGCGACCATCTTCCCCGAACACCCTCATGTAGAGGGTGGCGTCACCGTCGAACCTGAAGTGCAGGGTGCACCGCCGGCCCAGGCCACGCGCGCGGGCAATAGTTTGCCAGCTGCGGGTCAGGGCCAAACCCCTGGCGGCGAAAACCTCCAGCGAAGCCCAGGAGGCCCTGCTGCAGCAGCCGTCCGCCTGAAGCCAGAGGCCACCCGGAGCGCCGGCCGGAAGCTCACATATGAAGGACTGAGGAAGCTGGAGCCGAGTGCTGGTCGGGTCCTCCGACCACAGGACAAACTCTGGCAGCACTTCCGCCGAGCGGAAGCGTGGTCTGGTGGGCCGCGCAGCCACATCGTGCTTCCCGCCGATGACCGGGCGCTCATCGCCACGCAGGGAGCCGCCTCCGCGACCGCGGGAAGCCACCACGAGGGATGCAGGGTGCTTGCGGGGGCGGCCCCGACCGCTCTTGGACGGAGGAGAGTCAGGCCCTTCCTGACAAGCCTTTCCCTTCTTCGCGGCCGAGAACCTCTTTGGTGGAGCCATGGAGATAGCGAGCAGTCGGAGCGAAGAAGAGGAGGAGCAGCAGAGGGAGACGAACTAGAGTGGCTGGCACCGTTCCGCACTTATAGCCGGAAGAGGCCAACCGTCGGCCTCCATGATCCCAGGTAATCATGACCCGTCTTTGCATGCAGGGACTTGTCAAGCCGTGCGGTTGCCGAGGCGTCGTGGGGAAGCAGAGACGCCCACATCCAATCAACCACCATGCGGCGCCCAAGGCCGCAGGCTATTGGGGCCCGCGGCGCTTCGCACTTGCTCCTTCGCTTCTCTGCTAAGCCAAGTCCGGGCGTGCCTTGGGCCCGGGGGCTATTGTCGGCGTTCTGGGAACGGGGGTCCCTAGACTTGCCTGCTTGCGGCCTGCGGCGTGGCTCAAGTGGGGGGCCAATGTAGCCCAGCTTCATCAACTCAAGCTCAAGACCCTCGCGAGGGGCCAAGCCTCGCGGGGCGTACAACAGGGAGCTTCCTCAGGCGGGCTCGCGAGGAGGCGGAGAGATCAAGGCAAGGCACCTCCCGAGGGGCCCGTGATGCAAGCCATGACGATCGGAAGCCAGGCGGGTGCCAGGCGGGCGCCGACCTGCGCAGTGTCCTTGTTTCCCTTTCGGTGCTAGGGGGGCAAGCACAGGCCAAGGCATCGGGCAAATGTTACTGTTTCGGTGCAACAAGACCAAGACCAGCAGAACGGCAGGATGGAGGTCATCGTGGAGCCCAGGGCGGCGTCACCGTCAGAGCCTTTGGTAGCCAAAGACCAACTTTAGTCAGGATAAGTGTACCAGATGTTCCCCTTCAAAATGGCCAATTGTTGGCGCCCTTCCCGCTCATAATTTGGGGAGAGGCCCAGGGCCTCGCTCTATAAATAGGACTAGCCACCACAAGGTAGAGCGATCTGGAGATCGACCAAAGAGAGAGAGAGAGAGAGAGAGAGAGAGAGAGAGAGAGAGAGAAGCGACTGAACTCACCCTAGCAGTTCATCGCACCAGCTCAAGAACAGCCCCTCGCGAGGTTGTTCCCCCTTTGTACTGTTCATCATCAGCCCCTTAGGCAATCCACCACACCACACACTGGAGTAGGGTATTACACCACAATGGTGGCCTGAACCAATATAAATCTCGCGTCCTCTATGTGTTCATCTTTCTTGCCTAGAGACTTCGAGACGTGAGCTGGTAGGGGAGAGATCTTTGTGCACACCCCAGTGTTCGAACCTCAAGGGTCTTCCGGAACCCGAAATCCGACAGGTAGGGGAAAGATCTCCGTGCACACCCCAGTGTTCGAACCTCAAGGGTCTGTCGGAACCCGAAATCCAACAAGGGTGAAGTGTGTGCAGAACTAGTGCACTGTAAAAGTAGCAGATAGCAGGTGGCTGAAAAATAAATGACAGGAGACATATGATAGCTCTACAACATTGCATGGCAAACAAAATTAGATTCTACTCCGTATTATTTTGTAATATATGAGCACGGGAAATGCAGGTACTCCTCCAGCACACCACCACATGTGGTCATATCTAAGATAACAGTCGACTGTAAATAAATAGGTCAGTCAATTTTTTTAATGAACCGTCCGATCTATAAGGAATAGGCAGATGGCCTTCGTCTACCTCCCGCCAGTCACTGTTGATGATCTTTCTCGAACCGCGAGCGACCACCGGCCCAGACCCGTGCCTCCGCCGCCCCGCCCTCCCATCGACCTCACACCACCGCCGTGCTTGGCAGCGCCCCCAAGCCATCCCTTTAATCCCGGCCGACCTCCAGATCGGGCGCCAGTAGCTCTAGGCCGCAGACGCCCCTAAGATAAACACCAAGGCGCTGCTTCTCCGGCGTAATAGTCGTACTAGCGCCTGTTACGGCGGGGAATGCTTCCGTTAATTGGGAATCAACTGGCCAGAAATTGAAATTCAGGGGGGCGACGGACCTCTAGCTAAGGTGAAATAGTATATGAGGAGAAATCTTGTGCATCGTGAGTTACTAGGAACATCTAGTATCAAGAAGAAGCGGTCAACTAGTGTATTCTGTGGGATGAATACCGTGCAAGCAGAGACGTAAGATTTGCACGAGTAAAGGAAGAGGAGTACCTTCTTCGGTTGCCGGTGTGGTCACCTCCACATGTCGCGACGATCTTCTTCTTTTTAACGGGGAAACCGATGTTCTGGAGGGTGCGGGCTTGGACGAACCCATGGCCAAATTGTTGATTGTGTTGCTGTGGCCATATGTCGGCGGAGGGGAAGCAGATCCGAGGCGGCGAAGGACGGCGTAGCAGGAACAGCTCCAGTGCGGTGGAGGGTGACGAAGTTGGAGCGGTAGCGGTGAGGCGCAGGACGGCGTGGTTGAACTGGCTCGGGTACGGACGGCTCGGCCTCGGCTTCATCTACTAGCCGTGGAGGGCGTTGCGGTTGAGGTTGCGGTGGACGACGACGTCGGGGTATCGGCTTCGGCGTGATGGAGGAGGGCGGCGGTTGATGGGTGGGTTGGGGTGGCGGACGGAGGACGCCGGGATTTCGCGACTGGTGGAGAGGTAGTTTTGGCGCCCACGAATTACGAATGGGGAATCAGACGGGTGGGGGGAACCATGTTTTGGTCTGGGACGCGCTTGTTTTTGGCTTTTTTGAACAGAAGATGGGACGCGCTTGTTTGAAATTTGGGGAAAGTACAAACTTTGCCCCCTCTTAAGTTTCGGACCTACTGCGGTTCGGGGGTAGGATGGTAATCCCAGGTGTCCCAAATAGTGGGCGGGAGCGATTTCGGCCGCGCGCATGTGTGCTTAGGCGGCCATTGTGTATGAATGTTTTCGGAGGCGGTTGTGTGGCGTCTAGATGAAGCTACAAACCTACCCCGGTTTAGACCTTTGGACGTCGGGCCGGTAGGTTTCACAGGTCGGAGTTATTAGAAAAGTAATTTCCTTGTACTACCAAACATTGGTCTCACGCGGTTTCGGGCGAGTAGAGGCTCTTTTGGCGCTTCGTTCGAAATTTTGAAACACAAGCATTCA
>LR880968.1:109808836-109827222 GCA_904067115.1 Aegilops sharonensis | reverse complement strand
CCAAAATTTGAATTCAAATACCAAAACTCAAAATTTGAAAGGGGGTTTCAAAGCACTTTCAAATGACTTTCAACTTGATACTTTTTAACTTCCAACTCATATTTCATATAATTGAAGAAGTCATTTTATCTTCCTTCATGAAAATCATTGAGTTGCATAAAGCTTTGAATTTGAAATATTCCCAAATGGAATTCAAATCTATTTCCAAAACCCTTTTCATTTCAACATGGAAGAAGTCATGTCAACTTCACTCTAGGGTTTTTGGTGTTGCAATGAACTTGAGTTCATTGGGATCCAAAAAGGAAAAAAGGGGAAAGTTTGGGAAAGTCATTTCATTCCCTCTCATTCAACTTTCAAAAGTTTTCAAATTCCACTAAATTTCACTCAATCAATCTGACCAACAATCAGACAACAATCATAGTTATTTATTTAATATAACATTCCAAAATTTAGAATTTTGGGATGTTACACACGCGTACACACGTAGCCACGCACACACACACGCATGCATGCACACACCAGTACACCACACGACCAACACACACTCTCACGCGCAAGTGCTCAACCTACACGTGCATGCGCACGCATCAGGCCCTGACAGACACATACACAACTAGGTGATTCCCGCGCACGGGTTGGAGCCTTGTCACGCCTGCGTAAATTTGTCTTTATCTGACTTTTCCCCTATGCGAACTGACAGGTGGGACCCACAAGGAACGTTGTCAATTTAACTAGTCAACATGGTGCCACGCAGACTATTTGGTCGGTCAACAGAGTGCAATCCGATGCTGAACTGTGAGCAAGTGACCGAATAATCACCACAAAACGTATATAGCGACCATAATCAGCTTAGTCTGAAGTTCGGTGACCGTATTACGCTTTTCTCTCTGTAGGCCCTCCAAAACTACATCTCTACACGTTCTCGCATGTTACATCTAACAACTATGCAATACAGCACTACTACTACACTCTAACACAATAAATCATATGTGTTTTTAGTTTTACTAGATATCATGTTCTTACTTATAATTATTCAGTTTGCATACATTAAAATTGCCTTTGAAATGTATGGCCAGTATCATCTACCGCGCGGGAAAAATCCCGCCCTTTTCTGTTTAATCGGGTTTGTATGGATGGATCGTGCAAAACAGCAAAACTATAGTACTATACAGTACAAGTGATAGTTCACTGGGCCGTCGTGTCGTCTACTCCTCCGTCGTAAGAGTGGAGCGCTCGCTTTCATAAATCTTCTAGTCCGTTTCGCCGACATGTGGGACATCAAGCTACCGGGTCCACGTGCCATACCGGAATACAGTGCAGAGTAGCCAGGGTGAAGCACCCCAGTCATGGCGTCGGCGTAGTAATGAGCAACGAGGCGTCAAATCACAAAGTTGCACCTTTCCCGCAGTTAAGTTGGAGGGACGAAGTAATAATGCTAAAAAAAGAAGTTGGAGGGACGAAGAAACCATCATTTCACTCGTTGCTGAATCCTCTTCTCCCTCATCTTCTTCAACTTAACCACGTGTTGCTTCTGCGTCGTTCTGCCTCATGTGGGACGCGGATCAGCTTGGTAAAGCACTGACACATGGGACCGCATGTTAGCATACCGCCAGGACAACGTCCTCTGAAAATAAGAAACCTCCCCCGCCATCCGCGCGGCAAAATCACCTCCTTTTTACTAATCTTTGATTCTATAATTTTTTAGATCAATATAATTGAGATTTGTATAGATAGGACACAGGAGCAAAACCAAGTGGTACGGTTAAGGGAATCCACAATGTGTAGCCAAATGTGAAAATAGCTTTTGGCATCGTGGGACCATTGTGGACGGTGTTGCCAAAGCCAAAAAGACGGAACCGAAGCTCCCTGATTGATTGATTGAAGGAATAGAAAAATGCAACGTCTCTCCTCTTTCTCCCATGCTTGGACGCATGTAGTACAGTATAGGGCACAGAGTCTACTCCCCTGTCCCTTCTATCACAAATCACAAAGCAGTGAGACGTCAAATCACAAAGCACGGACGAAGCAACTATCATTTTACTCTTCGCTGACTCTGCTTCTCCATCGCTTTCTTCGAGAAACCATCTCACCGCACTAGTACTCCTAGTAGTAGTACTAGTAAAGGACTTCCTCGATGCAAATAAGGCGGTTGTCTCGGCTTGCAGGCGGCACTTGCGAACGACTTACCATGGTCTCCCTCAATGGTATTCTCCGTCGAACGCACTTCGCCAAACCACAACAAAAAAGTCGTCAAATATAGTTACAACCTCCATTTTTTGTACAAAAGGCCAGTAATATCAAAATTACAATTTGCCAACGGCCACTAACACTAATCGAGGCAAAATTGATGGGGTTAGCAACCAAGGACATTAATATCCCATGCATGCATGCGGAAGTGAGAAGGTTCATTTGCATGGCGCTGCATTAATCAAGCGATGAAGAGTGAGATGGTAGCTCTTTGGTCTTTCGAGAAAAAAATATGCATTAATTGACACGTGAAACGAGGATTTGTATCGATTAAATCCCGCGAAGGAAAACCCCGCCTTTCTTTTTTAACACTAGTACTCCTAGTACGTACGTACTTATCCTGTTTGGGTCTAGGCCTTGCATTGCCAAACTTCGCCACACATTTTTGCCAAGCTTGCCTAAAGTTTTCAAAATGAGAAGGAGGTGGTACACTTGCGCACGGCTGTCGCGGTCGCACCGCACCCTCACATGGTCGCTCCTGCACACCGCGGTCGCACCGCACCCTTACACAGTCGCTCCTGCACGCCGCAAACCCAACCAAGGGAACGCACCCTCACTGACACGTGTTGTCGCATGTGAACAAACCAAACTCAGCCATCCTATCACTGACACATAATTTTCGTTCATAGAGTATGTTTATCCAACCGCATGTTGGGGAGTATCCGTATGGCCCGTGCGGTGGTCTATTGGGGAAGAAGAAGAGGTGAGGAAGAAGGAAAGAAGGGTTAGGAGACGTAGGATATTCATCCAACCGCCTGAAATGGTAGACTGACCCAAGTCAGGCGACTTGCATAACAAATAGTATGTTTTTACATAGCAAAAGATTCATAAAAACAACAACATAAAGAAAAACTATCACTGCTCGCGGAAAGATACGGCCTCGTCGTCTTTGGCTGCCGGCGTGAACCAGCTATCGCTGCCGACGTGTGTCTCCGAACCGTGGTTGTCCTCGGCCTCCAGCTACTCGTTCAAGCGGAGCGTGCGGGTGCTCTGCACGGACGAGAGCACAGCCCGGTTCAAGTCGAGGACGTCCGGTTACGCCTGCAGGAGGGCCTCGATGGCAGCAGCATCCGCGCGCTCTGCTTCGAGTCGAGCCTCCGCCGCCCGGTTCAAGTCCAGGACTTCCGGTTCCGCCTGCAGGAGGGCGTCGATGAGAGCGGCATCCGCGCGCTCTGCGTCGAGTCGAGCCTCTACCGCCCGGTTCATGTCCAGGACGTCCGGTTCCGCTTGCAGGAGGGCCTCGATGGCAGAGGCATCCGCGCGCTCCGCCTCAAGTTGAGCCTCCACCGCCCTGTTCACATCCACGACATCCGATTCCGCCTGCAGGAGAGCCTCGATGGCATAGGCATGCACGCGCTCCGCGTCAAGTTGAGCCTCTGCCTCCCGGTCCTCCTTTAGTATCGCCATGTTGAACCGCTGGTCCGCCTGCACCATGGGGGACTTGGACGCCGGCACGAAGTCGATGTCCATCGTCTCATACCCATCGGGGGCCTTCTGCACCGCGACCTCCGCAGTGAACATTGGATCGACTTCCTCCTCCTTGTAGCTTGGCTCCAGAGAACTCAGGGATTGGCCCGCCGCAAAGCGAGATTGGGAACGGAGGTCTGTGGCGCCGACCGCCGCCGTGATTTCTGCGCAGCGCTCCGGCATCAGCATCTTGTAGTAAGTGATCTTACGACGCACCATGGCTTTCCGGCGAACTAGGGGATGCTTCATGCGGGCTAGGGGATCGAAAGGTGGGGGAATGGGCTGGAGATTTGGTGTGGTTTTAGGGCAGTGGCTGGCGTAGGACGAGCAGGGAAGGTTCTGGTGTGAATAGTGGTTCCGGTGACGACCGGTCAATCGGTTTTGACTGTACACCGCTCTTGTCGCGTTCGTGTTGCAGCCCGGCACGCTGGACCCTCCACGTCGCTCACCGAATGGAACGCGCTTCGTCTTGCGTTTTCGCTCGCTTGTGGGACCGCAGTTGAGAGCAAACCGACGTCCCTCCCCCTCCCCCGCCCGCGTCATTTATTAAACCACCACTCCCTCCGTTTTATGCGGAGTAAATAAAAACAGAGGGAGTATACTACGGATGAGGATCCCCTGACGTGGCCGAACCCATTGAGTAACTGACATGCGGGGCCTAGCAAGCATGGGGTCCGCCAGTAAGTGACCGAAAGGGAGGGTAAGGCAGGGATACCTACGTCAGAGGATCAACTTCCATTATACTACTTTGACCAAATGTTAGAGTAATAATATATGACATGCAACTTAAACAAATGTTAGAGTAATAATATATGACATGCAAATTACACAAAGCATACAGGGTCTAATGCGTTTTTTGAGGCTAACTTTGACCAAATGTTAGAGTAATAATATATGACATGCAACTTACACAAATCATATGTTCAATTTCGTATGTGAAAGGAGTTTCCAATGATATAATTTTCACATTATACATCTCATGTACTCCCTCCGTCTAGGTGTGTAAGTCATCTTACGAAAACCAAATAATCCCAAAACACGTAGGCGCGGTGCATTAACTTCTACCTCGTTTCTTGTTTCTTGACATATGAACCAATAAGAGATGAGGGTGTGCATGCTTTTAATGACCAGAGACTATCAAACATGACATGCAGTGGTTAGTTCATTGCATGCAATACTATTAATTAGCAAATAAACATTAATGTCTCTCGTTTTCCCCTCCTCCTTGGTCACGGTGCACAGCCTAAGATGACTTACTCACCTATGTGAAAGGAGTACTATTAATCTTGTCAATAGTCAAATTGGAAACCATCTCGAGTACAAATCTAGGAGTACGTACGAATCTAACAATATTGATTGGGCGTTGTTGAATGTTGATACCTTTTTTTATCATAGTAGAGATACTTTGACTACACATAAAACTTATACTCCCTCCGTCTAGGTGTGTAAGTCATCTTACGAAAACCAAATAATCCCAAAACACTTAGGTGCGGTGCATTAAATTCTACCTCGTTTCTTGTTTCTTGACATATCAACCAGTAAGAGATGAGGGTGTGCATGCTTTTAATGACTTGAGACTATCAAACACGACATGCAGTGGTTAGTTCATTGCATGCAATACTATTAATTAGCAAATAGACATTAATGTCTCTCGTTTTTCTCTCCTCCTTGGTCACGGTGCACAGCCTAAGATGACTTACTCACCTAGATGGAGGGAGTATGTAAAGTAGAAAGGATAGGAGGGACTATATTGTACGTTCAAAAATGAAATGAACATTGAATACCCTTTATATATGATTTGCAAATGCTATGATCACCGGTTCAAAATTTTGAATCCGCCTTAGGTATCACGTGCCCCCACTCGTTCTCTCTCGATTTCATCTCGGGGTCCGGAGATCTACTGAAAGAGGACTAGGGTGGGTACATGCGAATGATACTCGGCGGAATGTTCAAATGAGGCATGCGAGAGGATGGACTCGACTGGAGGGCGACATGATCGATGGAGAAGAGGGTTGGAGAGGAATGAGAAATAAGAAAACGCCACATGATTACACTGGAACAACTCAAATAAACAATAAGTTGTCTCGCTTGGCATACATAGTGAAAGGGCTAATGCGCAACACAGAGCACTGGCGGTCGAATATGGCTGGGAAAACAGGGAAACCGACATAGCGCAAACTAGTCCAATGGAGGAGCTGGCCCACGACCTCCTCGCCACCGACAACCGTTCATGTGGGTCGTTGGGGCCAACAACGGGGCGCAGCTCCAGCACCGTCTCTGGACACGGCGATCGCGGTGAGCGACACGCTCATATTGTCGATAGACACGATCGGTTTCAGTGTGCCGAGGGTGGCGTTAGTGCTGTGGCACGACCAATGGTATGTTTGGTTTGGGCCTAAGGTTGCCCCATCAAAGCATTGGGTAGCCAAAATTTTGGTTGAGGTATAGGTTGCCCATGATTTGGCCGACATTGGCAAGAAAAATGAACTAGAGTTGGCTAGAGTTCATTGGCATGCCAAAGAAATGGCAACCATCCAAAAAAAGACCAATCTTTGGGGCATGACCAAAATTTTGGTAAGGTGCACTTTGGCCACAATCCAAACACACCCCAACACCCGGCTCGTTGAGGATGCACGGGGCGCCGCGACGCGTCCGCGTAGTGGTGTAGCGCGGCCAACTGCATCCTCTGGACCTGAGACCATGCCGGGTCGTCTTGCTTTTTCAATGACATGCGGCGATCGCATTTGAGCAAAGGGCATCTCCAACGTTGCCACGACCGCAGCTGACTACCCTGCCACACCAAAGCCCTCGTCCCTCGCGCCGTCGCGCGGTGCGTACCCAGCCGGCGCCAGCTGCCTGCATTCATGTCGTCCGTTCGTATGTCGTCATTAAGAGGCTCGGTGCCCGAGGAACCAACTCCGGCGACTTAATGACGCACCCAGACGCTTGAACTCACCGGAATGCGCTACTTAAAGCGGCAACGCCCAGCTAACCTCCACACCATAGCGCATCGTCCTCCTAACTGGCACCACATCCGCCATGACCGCAAGTGCGAACGCTCTGCGGGAGAGCTTGTCTTCGGGGATGAAGCTCGAGGTCGCCGCCCTCGCTCAAGTCGCCTCTCGTGACGCAATAGCGGCGTAGCCGGACGCGGACGCGACCGCACAAGCGGTGGCCCTGTTGGCGGCCGACGATGGGAGCACTGTCAGCCATGCGTCCTACTTTCCGCCGTCCAATGTCCGGCACCACCGAGGTCGGGAACTCCTCCGAGGATGAGTAGGGCATGGGAGGCGGCAGGGCATGGTGTGCCAACTGGCCGGTCCGTATCCCGTGTTCTACTCTTCCTCGCCGGAGACCGCACCTTCACTTCACAGGTCTTGAACCCCGCCCCCGTACATAGAGATCGCAGATGGAGGACGCCGGTCGCCGCCGTAGAATAGGTTTAGGGTCGGGTTTCTTTTATTTTTCTGTCCTATAAAAGTTCAAAATGTAATGAAAATCTGCCGTGTTTGCATTAATCTCAGCCGGTGTATATGAACTTTCACAATAATATACATATTGTAGGAGTACTAGGAAGATGCCTGTGCGTTGCATGGAAGATCAAGATCTTGTGGGAGAAAAGAATGAACGAGGGAAAGCCTTATCTGCAAATGTGGAGAGGAGTGCGGGTAAATTGTCATAGTTTCCTTCCTATCCATTAGATGTAGATCGGACGGACTATATTGCAGGATGAGAGGCACACCATCATCACCAACTCTGCTTTTTATTGAACCGAGACAAATCTAAAAGCCCCAAGTAAGCCAAACTCCCAGCATATCGCGCGGGAAAAGACCTGGCCGCGCCATTTTAGTCGGGATTACCGGATTACTAGTAGTAGTATCGATGGATCGCGCGAAGCAACATTTTTTTTACGGGGCGAAGCACCTAGTTGAAAAGGAAAAAAGGCGGTACACTCACAGCACTCCTGTCGCGGTCGCATTGCACCTCACACACGTTCGGTCCTGCACATGGCTCACGCAAACGGAACGCGCTTCGGCTTGCCTCTTCACTGACACGTGGGACTGCACTTGGAGAAACCGACCATGCGCCAAACTCCCCCCCCCCCCCCCCCCCCACCCCCCCCCCCCACTCCCCACGCACCCCCACCCCCCCCCACCCCCCCCACCCCCCCCCCCCCGCCCCCCCCCCCCCCGCCCCCCCCCCCCCCGCCCCCCCCCCCCCCGCCCCCCCCCCCCCCGCCCCCCCCCCCCCCGCCCCCCCCCCCCCCGCCCCCCCCCCCCCCGCCCCCCCCCCCCCCGCCCCCCCCCCCCCCGCCCCCCCCCCCCCCGCCCCCCCCCCCCCCGCCCCCCCCCCCCCCGCCCCCCCCCCCCCCGCCCCCCCCCCCCCCGCCCCCCCCCCCCCCGCCCCCCCCCCCCCCGCCCCCCCCCCCCCCGCCCCCCCCCCCCCCGCCCCCCCCCCCCCCGCCCCCCCCCCCCCCGCCCCCCCCCCCCCCGCCCCCCCCCCCCCCGCCCCCCCCCCCCCCGCCCCCCCCCCCCCCGCCCCCCCCCCCCCCGCCCCCCCCCCCCCCGCCCCCCCCCCCCCCGCCCCCCCCCCCCCCGCCCCCCCCCCCCCCGCCCCCCCCCCCCCCGCCCCCCCCCCCCCCCCCCCCCCCCCGCCCACCGCGCAAAAATCCCCCCCCCCCCCACACACACACAAAAATTCCCCCCAAATTCGATTCAACCGCCCTTCGGCCAAATATTCCCCAAACCCACCTCCCCCGTCCCCCCTCCACTCCATTCGCTATGCCAAAGCCGCCCTCCCCGCCGCGCCGATACGTCGGCGCCGCGGTTCGTCGAGGGGACGCACAGCGATCCTCTCACTCCCACAGTACGCTCTCGTAGACTGCCGTCCTCTAGCCGCGCCGCCACCTCTGGCTACGTTCTTGTGGAGGCACACGGCGGTCAGCGCCGCCACCGCTGGCGACGTTCGTGTGGAGACGCACGGCGGTCAGCTTCTCCCACGGTACGCGCATTCTAGACTGAGGCCCCGTTCATGTCGGTGTAGCGCTGAATGTTAGCTGATAGACGCTGTTAATCTCACTCTTTGCCGAAGTAGTTTACTGTCAATATGCTATGCTTAAGAAGCTTCCTTGCCCTATTCTGCACTCAATCTGCTTAGCTGAGATGGCATGCCAAAGCCGATTAGTTGCTAAAATATCCTGCCATATATTTATTGTGACGTAGATTGCCATGGTCTAGTAGCCAATCTGTTAGGTGAAATAGCTCTACACCGTTTTATAGTCGATCTTTGTTGCTGCGATGGCCTTCGATAGTTTGATGGCTGTGTGCTCGGCCTCATTGACTGCTGAAATAGCCTGCTATAATTTAGCACTCAAATCTGTTTGCTGAATTAGCTTTACATATATTTCGTTACTTAGATCTGCTCGTCCAAATATCTTGCCATAGCTTTAGAAATCGACCTAGGTATTTTTTTTCTGGACTTCATAAAAAAGCATATATGTTTTTCCTGTAATATCTAGTAGAAGAACTAATTTGTATGTCTAACAGATGGACAGGACTTGGATAACTTCTGCTCAAAGATTCTCCACTGCATATGTCGAGGGGGTTGAAAACTTCATGAACTTTATCAGAGCTGAGTACGGTGGTCAGAAATCAGATGTGCTCTGCCCATGTAGCAGTTGTATGAATTCAGTTACAAGACCCCATCCAACTGTGCAAAATCATCTACACTTGTATGGGATGTCGGTCAGATATACTAGGTGGGTTCATCATGGTGAAGCTGCGAACGTCAATGTTATTGACTACGTGGCAGCAGCAGATCACCATCTTGATCTGCCTGATGCTCAGGTGGAAGAGGAGGAGGAGGTGGTGGTGGCGGAGCCAGTGAGTTTGACCAACATTGAAACAATGCTACGAAATGCTCGTGCATTCCGTGAACTTTCACCTGCAAAAGAAAAACGGTGGGCCCGCATGTTGGAACAATGCAATTTTGCTGTCACCCCAGGAAATAAGCTGTCAGTATTCTCAGCTATGGTCACCTTTCTTCAAGTGAAGACATCTGAGCGGATGACCAACAAATCATTTGATGCGATGTTGGCTGCTTTCCACAAATCTTTCCCAGATGCGTCTGAGCTGCCACACACCTACAGTAAAATGAAGAATTTCCGTCGTGCAGTTGGAATTGGATATGATATGATCCATGTTTGTAAGAATAATTGTGTTCTGTTCTGGAAGGATTATGCCAACTTAAGTGAATGCCCGAAATGCAAATCATCAAGATGGAAAGATGGCGATGCTGTGAAGAGGGTTCCTCATAATGTTCTGAGACATTTTCCAATTACACCAAGATTGCAGAGGTTCTTTCATGATGCTGAAACAAGAGAGGATGTACTGTGGCATTCTAGGAACCAGGAGTACAAAGATCAGAATGTAATGAGCCATCCATCTCATGGTAGTGAGTAGAAAAGCTTCAATGATAAACACAAAGATTTTGCTGCTGACCCGGGAAACATTAGACTTGGCTTAGCTTCAGATGGATTTAACCCATTTGGCCACCAGAGCGCCACATATAGCATGTGGCCAGTGCTTGTTATCCCTTACAACATGCCTCCAAATGTCTGCACCAAAGAATCAAACTACATGATGGCCTTGCTCATCCCAGGTCCAAAAAGTCCTGGAAAGGATTTTGATTTGTTCATGGAGCCTCTTGTGGAGGAACTCCAATAGCTATGGAAGGGTGTTCTCACTCGAGACCTATATAGCAGCCCACCAGCTGATTTCTTTCTGCGTGCTGTTGTAATTTGGTGCATCCATGATTATCTGGCTTTGGGCACTATGTCAGGGCGAATGACACATGGTTACAATGCATGTGTTCACTGTGACAGGAATCCGCTGTCATACGCAATACTTAGCAAGATCTGTTACATTGGACACCGCCGTTTCCTTGCCAAGGACAAGCCGCATCCTAGAAAATACCGAAGACATGTGTTCAATGCAAAGCATGAAAACCGTGATGCGCCAAAGAGGCTCACCGCCGATGAGTTGCAAGTGGAATTAGAGAAGGTCAGGCATATTACACCAGGAAACCATCCTGGTAATGGTAGCGGGAAAAGGAAGCGTGGCACGGTAGAAGAGAGATTATTGTTTACCCGCAGGTCCACTTTGTGGGACTTGAAGTATTGGAAAGATTTGGATCTGCGGCATAATCTTGATGTGATGCTCATCGAGAAAAATATATGTGACAGCATTATCGACACACTTCTTAACATTGAAGGCAAGACGAAAGATACCTTAAAATCTAGGATTGATTTGACACACCTGGGTATCAGAAAGGATTTGCAGGTGCAAGATGAAGGTAAACCACGGGATATGGCACCGGCTGTGTATGTCTTGGACAAGGTAAAAAGAAAAGAATTATGCGAGGTCCTGTCACGTGTGAGATTCCCACATGGATTTGCTTCCAACCCTGAAAGGAGAGTCAGTGCAGATGGAAACAAGGTACAAGGGTTGAAAACTCATGACTGCCACGTCCTACTTCAAAGGGTTTTACCTGTTATCCTTAGAGGATTGGGCCGCCCTGACTTATACAGAGCAGTTGCAGAGTTAGGACAATTCTTCAGGGAACTCTGCAGTAGAAATATCAGGATAGATGCTTTGGAGCGTCTTAGAGACAAGATACCAACTATCCTATGCGACCTTGAGAAGATATATCCTCCAGCCTTCTTTGATGTGATGGTGCATTTGGCTGGTCATCTACCTGATGAGGCACTACTTAGAGGTCTAGTACAGTATGGCTGGATGTACCCTATTGAAAGGCGGCTAGGCACTTTCAAGGGCTATGTTAGGAACAGAGCTAGACCCAAGGGTTCCATTGCAGAGGCCTACATTGCTACAGAAGCGTTGACATTCTGCTCAAAATACATTGTAACAGCTGATCAGCTTAGCAAAGAGGTGGGTGAAGACAATCCCGGGCTCAATGTTTTTGATTATTCTGTTCGAGTTATAGGGAAGAGTCGACAAGAGGACAAACCTAAAGATTTGGACAAAATGGTTTGGTATGTGTTGAATAACTGTCCTGAGATACTACCTTATATCAAGTAAGTGCAGTACTGTAGCTTATACATCGTAATATACTAAACTTGCAGCACATTCTTATATATTTAGATGTTTGACGCGATCACTATGTTGTGCAGCATCTACAAAGAGGAGTTACTACCGCAAAATCCAATAAACATTGACAAAATGGTTATGACAGGATTTGCGAAATGGTTCAAGAACCATATAAGCTTTTGAAGTGCACTATCAATTTTTTTAATATATTGAGTAGTACATAAGATAATCAGCTTGTCTATTTTCTAACCGTAGGTTAAGAATATGCGGGAGGATGGGCAGGCAGTTGATGATGCCCTTTACTCACTAGCAATGGGTCCTGATACTCAGGTAAGACATTATGAATCTTGCATTGGTTGAGATGTGCGCTACAACACCCTTGCACGAGACGAAGGCAGGAAGACACAAAATAGTGCCATCATGAGCACGGATACGTATGACAAAGAGACAACTGAAATGTATGCTAACATAACAGACATTGTTCAGTTGCAGTATATCTCCAGTTTCGAGGATCATCGGTGTGTGGTTCTGTTGTGCTGTCGTTGGTATAACCTGTTTTCCAGGATCACAAAACCCAGAGCTGATGACTATTTCAAATCCATCAATGTCAAGGCGGCGTACCAGACCAACGAGCCTTTTATTTTGGCAAATCAAGCAACACAGATATTTTTCTTGGAAGACACATTTGCACGTAGCGATGACTGGAGAGTATTGCAAAGGTTTGAGCAGAGTAATTCATTTAATGAAGTTGCACACCAAGATGATGCTTACACTGCTCCTGATGTACAATATAACATAGATGTTCCTAATATCTTTGAGAACCATCACATCAATGACGCCGACGAAAAGATTGCCTGTCGTGCTGTGGACATACAAGAGTTTATCAAGAAGAAGCCAACGTTCAAGGACATTGAGGACGAAGAAGAAGATGGCACCGTGGGGAATTACGATTCAGACTGATACACATGGCGAAGATGTTGACGCTGCTGCTGCGGATGATGATTACATTGATTTTGTCGTATTTGCCTGTCAGAAGACGTTTTTTATCTACTATGTGAAATTGTGTTTGCTATGACAACTGAAACCTGATGAACATGTTGTTTAGTATTTTGCTGTGAGAACATCACTTGTTATGTATGCTGATTTGTGTTTGGTGATTGTATGACAACTAAAACATGATGACATTATAATTTAGTTGTACTCATATTTGGCTGTGAAACTTGAATTTGATGGCATAGTTTGCTGTTGGACTGCAATTTGCTCGACGTCTTTGAATGAGAACAAAGCTGACCCGACAGGGCCTCTGCTATTTATTTATTTATATGAGCAAAAGGGGATACCCCCTGATTTCCGTTAATAGAAATCATTAGATGTTCACAACACTACGCCCAGCCTGCTACACAGGTTTCATTCATTACTAATTTGAGCAAAGTGCTCATGTCGTAGCCACTAAATACATCACGAGTGCTACATACACTGCAAATAAAGAGACAATCATCCTACAGAGCACATCGATTTTTCCCATTATCTTAACAAGCTCTTTCATCTCCTCATTGCCGTCAAGGCCATTCAGCAGTTGTTGCTTGGCCATGATCAGAGGAACTGCATCTTTAACCTTCTGCTCTGCATCTTCCTCTTCTGTCGTTCCTTCAGTTACTTGTCCAACACCCCAACCTGCTGGTATTGGGATTCCTCGGCTAACCAAATAATCAGCGTAGTTGCGTTCCCCCACATCAGCAACTTCCCAGAAATACAAATCACACGAATCTTCCCTTTTCTGCACGAATCAAATTGGAAGATCATCAACCAAACTATTAAAAAAATCAGCAACTGAAAGCAGCAGAGCAACACTTAAACATATTATTACCCCATGATTCGGGCATTTGTAGAAGACTCGGCCAGGGTTGCGGATTGTGGTTGAGACGTGACGGATGACTCTGCGTGATTTGCAGCAGTGGCACCACACCAACGGCAGCAGGTTGCGATGAGCAATCAGCTGCGGTGCGCGTGCCGGCAGGGGTCTGATGAGACCCACAGGTGATGGTACGGGTGGAGACTTGGCGCATATCTGGTTGTTGCCTGCTGAAGGGCAGGTGGACGAGAAGCCAGCGGACATGGTTGCTGCGGCCAGAGCTTCTGATGCTAGGCAGAGTAAGTAGAGAAGAGGAGAAGCGAACGTTGGATATGTCAGTTTCATTACTTGCAGAGTACCATAGCACCATATATACTCATAGTCTAGGTTTGGATTTGAACCAGCTACAGGAGCACGTCTTTCTTTTTTCTAAAACTCGCCAACGTCTCTTTACTGGTACACTAGCTTGTTCTGTACGCCTTCCCAAGTCTTTGATTTTCTTTCCCTTTTTTTGCGAGGAAGGAAGGAGGACAAAATTGAGAGTTCCTCGGACTCGAACCCAAGACCTCTCGGTTGAAAACCAAGGGTGCTAGTCACTTATGTGCCGAACGTTCCCTGTGAGGAGGACAGCATAAGAACGCATTTTCCTCGCAGTTTTCTTCCTATATATAAAAAATTATGCTACATGGTGTCCGCTTAGTCAAAAAACGGTTATGCCAACCTTGACCTTCGATTGACATTCAAAGTCTATCGCGTTTCTTCAGTCTCTTCTTCCTCGAGCCGCCAACGGCAAACCACCGCCGGCGGGACCGCCTGCTCCCGCCTCCCACGGCTGGCTGTGATCTTCCCCGGCTCCTGTTCGTTCCCGTCCGAGGCCTCACCATCGTCCTCCGCCTTGGTTCGCTCGCCGCGGCGCCGCCCTCCGGTGTTGTCAACATGGTCAACAGCCGAGAGGAATAAGGAGATGAATGTACATGGTGAGGATGACAGTAGGGACCCAGCAGCGCGCGCAGTAATTTTGTTTTTTCGTGATGGAGAAGGGTATCAACTGGGTTGTGCGGGACCCGTGGCCCGTCTAGCCCAGGCTTTTATTTCATATGTTTATCACATGACCAACGCAGTTTGTTTTTTTCCTTTCTGAAAAATGGCTAGCCAGCTATTTTGGTTTTTTGCAGAATAACCAATATAGGCCTACTTGCTTTTCTACGCCCTGCTAGGCCAGAAATCTTTCAAGACGAGGAGGGATGCATTTTGCCCAGAAAATGGGCTATAAGTAATAATAAATGGGCTATAAGTAGTAATAAATGGGCTATAACAAATAAGAAATGGGCTATAATTAATAATAAATGGGTTGTAAAATGAATAAAATACAGCAAACCGGCAATTAGTTCCCAAATACTGTTTTCTTTCGGATTTTGATATTTTAAATTTCATTATTTTTGTGCCGGTAAAATTTCATTGAATTTAAATTAAGGTATATTTAGATTTAAAATTAATTTGAATCTGGCTAGAAATTTTGGGTTGTATGCTGTTTGGGACAGATTTGGAGGCTGACTTGTTGGTCTACTAGGTTGACGTGTACTTTGGCTTTGTCAACTTAGTCCACAAACGATTCTAGCAGCAGTGACCGTTGGATGTTAATCCAACGGCCGTGCTGCTTCTTCAATATCCGATCTTCTTGCTCCAGCCGCCAAAACCAGCTCCGGTGGGACTGCCTGCTCCCGCCTCCCGTGGCCGGTTGTGCTGCCGCACAGGCCGCACCGCCCCACCCTACTTCATTGCTGGCCAGGCCATTCCTCTACTCACCCACACCTCCTGTTATCTTCTGGCGACGGCAACCGGACCAGTAAACCCTCGTACTCCCCATCGCGTGGGCAACCATTGTCGAGTCTTCCCCGGCTCCGTGTCATTCCCTTACTAAGGCCTCGCCGTCGTCCACCTCCATGGTGCTCTCGGCGTGTCTGGTCAACGTGGTCAACAAACGACATCCATCGGCCGGGGACTGTACGCGCAAAATAATGATTCCTCCTCCTGACAGCTGGGACCCACCGGAAGGAACTCTGTATTTTGCGAAAAAACGTTCCCCCCGCTGACATGTCGGACCCACCAGTTATATCTTCGCATGCAAGGAAGTGCCTCCTTATTACGCACACAAAAAATGAATACCCACCCTGCTAGATGGGACCCACCATAGTGGGAGGATGACTTGTGGGCCAACTAAGTTGACGGGGACGGAGGGCTTTGTCAACTTAGTCAATATGAATGATTCTAGCTCCAGTGACCGTACGATGTCCATCCAACGGCCATAGTGCTTCTTCAACCTCTGGTCTTCTTGCTCCAGCCGCCCAAAGCAGCGCCAGTCGTGCCGCGTGCTCCTGCCTCTCGTGGCCGGCTGTGATGCCGCAGAGGCCTCACCGCCCCCTACTACTCCCACCGCTGGCCCAGGGTATCCCTCTACTCACCCACACCCCCTGTTATTCTGCGGCGACGGCGGCGTCACGCCGCAGCCGAACCAGTGAACCCTCGTACTCCTCTCCACGCGGCGACCACTGCTGCGTCTTCCCCGGATCCGCGTCGTCCCCTTCCTAGGCCTCGCCGTCATCCAGACCATCGCCCTGGTGCTCTCGGCCCGGCATGGTCAACGTGGTCAATGACCGACTTCCATCGGAAGAGTACTGTACATGGAGAGGATGACAGCTGGGTCCAGGCGGCCGCAAGGAAGTGCCTCCTTATTACGCGCAAAATAATTATTCCTCCACCTGACAGCAGGGACCCACCGGACGGGCCACCTTATTTCGTGAAAAAAATGTTCCCCCCCCCCCCCGACTGCTGGGACCCACCGGACGGGCCAACGTATTTCACGAAAAAAACGTTCCCCGCACTGTCAGCTCGGACCAACCGGAAGTGCCTCCTTATTACGCACAAAAAAATGAATACTCCCATTGCTAGCTGGGACCCACCATGGTGGGAGGCTGACTTGTGGGCCTACTAAGTTGACTGGGACAGGGGCCTTTGTCAACTTTAGTAAATATGAAAGATTCTAGCTCCAGTGACCATACGATGTCCATCCAACGGCCGTAGTGCTTCTTCAACCTCTGGTCTTCTTGCTCCAGCCACCCAAAGCAGCGTCGGTCGTGCCGCATGGTCCTGCCTCCCGTGGCCAGCTGTGCTGCCGCAGAGGCCTCACCGCCCCCCACTATTCCCACCGCTGGCCAGGCCCTGCGGCGACGGCAGTCTCACACCGCAGATGAACCAGTGAACCCTCGTACTCCTCTCCGCGCGGGCTTCCACGGCCGCGCCTTCCCCGGCTCCCCGTCGTCCCCTTCCTAGGCCTCGCCGTCGTCCACCGCCCTGGTGCTCTCGGCGCGGCGTGGTTAACATGGTCAAGGAACGACTTCCAATGGACGTGGATTGTACATGGAGAGGCTGACAGCTGGGTCCACGGCTGCAGCAAGGAAGTGCCTCCTTATTACGCGGAAATTAATGATTCCTCCACCTGACAGCTGGGACCCACCGGACGGGCCACTGTATTTCGTGAAAAAAATGTTCCCCCCTGACTGCTGGGACCCACCAGCTACATCTTCGCACGTAAGGAAGTGCGTCCGGGCAAAAAAACAAAACGATTCGCCCCCCTGACCGCTGGGACCCACCAGCGACACCTTCGCACGCAAGGAAGTGCGTCCGGGAAAAAAAACGATTCGCCCCCCTGACTGCTGGGACCCACCAGCTACATCTTCGCACGCAAGGAAGTGCGTCTGGGCAAAAAAAGATTCGCCCCCTTGACTGCTGGGACCCACCAGCTACATCTTCGCATGGAAGGAAGTGCCTGACAGTCGGGACCCACCTGGTCGAAGCGTACGTAGCGTTGTCATTCTGGTCGCGAACGTGTACGTACATACTGGTCATTGTAGATGCACGCACGTGTCGTAGTAGAGGCGCGCACGTAGCATGTATACGTACGTACAGCGGCGAGGGTGCAAGAAACAAAATACGGCCACATACGTACATACGGGCAGGGTCTCGAACGCCTACTCGCGCATAAGTACATGGCTGGGTCGGAACGGAGAAACAGCGTCGTCGTCGTGTTCATGGGGAGGCAACAAAATGCGTCGTGTTCATGGGGAGGCGACGGAATGCGTCGTGTTCATCGGGAGGCAACGGAATGCGTGAGAGCTAACCGGCTGGGTCGGAACGGAATGCGTGGTGGTGTTCATCGGGAGGGCTTGGACGGAACAGGCGATGGAAACGAGGCCTGGCGTACCGCACAACGGAGGAAACGACCATGTGTTCGACCGGCCATGTTCGAAACGGGATCCTGTTCATTGGGAGGGGTCTGGCGTACCGCAAAACGGAGGAAACGGACCTCCTACGGTCGAAACGGGGGTCGTGTTGATCGGGAGGGGTGTGGCGTACCGCAAAACGGAGGAAACGGACCTCCTACGGTCGAAACGGGGGTCCTGTTGATCGGGAGGGGTGTGGCGTACTGCAAAACGGACGAAACGGACTTGTGTTGGAGCGCTACGGTAGAAACGGGGGTCCTGTTCATCGGGAGGGGTGTGGCGTACCGCAAAACAGGACTCCACGAGATACTGTTCATCTCCACCGTCGACCTCCTCCAGCCTCCACGGGCTACCGTCGACCTCCTCCAGCCTCCACCGCGCGCTACTCCACCGTCTACTGTTCAACCACCCCTCCACGGGCACCCCTCCACC
>LR880968.1:109777065-109808238 GCA_904067115.1 Aegilops sharonensis | reverse complement strand
CGCAACGCTCACTGTTCATCCAATCGATCGGCTTCAGTTAGCAGCAGTAGCGAAGGAATCGGTCCATCGGGTTCAGTTAACAACCATCGATCGATCGCTCGGGTTCAGTAACGCGTAGCCTGCAGTGCAATCGCTCGGGTTCAGTTAGAGCCCGACGCCTTGCTCGGGTTCAGTTAGAGCCAACGCCTCGCACGTGTACAAGAGAAACGCGCATCGCTCGGCCCCCGACCTCCCACCATAACCGGCAACACCCCAAAAATTTCCTCCCCCTCGCTTCTACCATGGTTTTTTCCGTTATGGACGGCCCAAGGAATGTCATGCAGCTGTGTATCCGGCCCGCCCAAGACGAAAAGCCCATTTTCTGTCATGATTTTTTGTCATAGAAGTAGCATCCCACCACATCTATGATGATACCGGGTTTTGTCACAATTATCGTCATAGAAGTGTCATATGTATGACAGAAAAAAAATTCGTTCGGCCCAAAATGTCATGGATGTGTCTTTTTTTTGTAGTGGCGACAGAGAGCTTGCAATCCCATGTTTGTGGGACCGAGATCCCATCAGTGAGACTGAACTAATTAGGGTTTCTGACAGTGGCTATGTCAAATGAACTAGGTGGCGCCGGATAGATCAAATCGGTGGGGCCGAGTTTGACTTTAGGTTTAGGACATATGTGGAATGAGAAAGTGGTTGAGGGCTTTAGAGCATATCACCAAGAACTTTGAGCAAGCAAGCCATTAAGCAACACCTCATCCCCTTTTAATAGCACTGGCTTTCCTATGGACTCAATGTGATCTTGGATCACTCAAATAGAAAATGTAGAGTCTTGAGCTTTGAGCTTTTGCGAGTCTTCTGTCCTTAGCATATTGAAGGGGTTCCACATACTCTTGTCCATGCCACTCCACTGTTGAACTCATCTGAAATATACTAGATAAAAGTATTAGTCCAACAAGAGATATGTTGACATTAATTACCAAAATCACCCAGGGAGCACTTGTGCTTTCAATCTCCCCTTTTTGGTAATTGATGACAACATACATCAAAGCTTTAGATAAAGATAAGAAGAATAAGAAGTAAAGCTTTGGAAAGACATGTAACATGCATAGGCTCCCCCTACATGTATGCAATCATCTAAATATGGAATATAGAAGCATGTGAATGCATAAGCATGACAGACCAAGCAATGAGTTACCTGTATCTTGGCTATATGCATCAGAGCAAATGTTGTGAATATAGGAAGTGTACCTTCATGTTCATGAGTCCTTCTTGCAAACAATATGTACATCAGTAAGAGATCATCATGCACATGAGTGTGATGCATATACTTACCATGTGGTCTTGAGCTAGCTTTGGAAGAGATGAACCTGAGTAAACAAGGTTAGATAACACAAAAACATCTACTGAACAGAGCAAGAACAACAAACCACAACATGTCCCCAGAAAGATATGCAATGAATTCGAAGATTTTTCTACCCTTAGATGTCTTTCTCCCCTGAATCTTATATTTGATAATGGGAGAAGATAGGGAAAAGAAAATCAGAGCAAAACAAACAACAATCATAACACATACTAACATGTCTTTCCCCTCTTGAAGACATGTGACTTCTCTCCTCTTTTAATACCAAGCATCTAGGAAGATTAAGAAATCTTTCTCTCCCATAGGGTCTCTCTCTCCCTTTGATGTGATCTCTCTCTCCCCCTTTGACATCAATTTCCAAGAAGTTTTATGATTCAAGTAGGTTTGGTCCTTGAGTCACAGTACAAAGCAACATGTAATATAAGATGCTGGTAGAGGATAAGAATCATCGAGTGGAGCTGGAACAAATATGCAGGATGCAAATGGCAAGGTGTCTTCTCAGCATTGAAATCGGTAACTCCGAGTTGTCTTCTTCGGTGGCACCGAGGTGGTTCGGTTTGACCGAAAGAGACAAACCGGCGAGTCCAAGTTCAACACAGAGAGAGAACAATTGTCATCTCAGCTCACTAGGCAAATAAGATCTCACAAAGATTTGCTAGGAATTTACTAAAAGATTTGCAATAAATTGGATGCAGGGAATGCAGAACATAAAAGAAAAGAAATGAAATCTAGATGAAGTTTTTTTCGATAAAAGAAGGGGAACTAACATGCAAGAGACAAATGCAAGAACTCAGAAGAACACAGAGAACTTCATCTAGAATTAGTCGGTGACAAAGTCACCTATGTTAGAGTATATTGACTTAGGAGTCAAGTGAAGACACTTGATCATAGGTCATACTCTTCGTTTAATCTCAAAATGGGGTTGCCATTTTTCGTTTAAGCATTTTGATGTATTCACATCTTGTTGAGCTTCTTTGACCCATGACTTGGTGTAAAGCTTCTCTAAGATGGAATGACATACCTTGGGTGGTGTTGTTGATCTTAATCACGTAGTTGAACTTGTGTAGGATGCTCAAGGTTGATGTAGCTCATCAATGGTTGGGAGCACCGCTTGTAGTTTGAGTTCATCTACCTACATGGGTTAGTTTTGCAAGGAAGAGCACTTGTGTATCCAAAATGATAATTATGAAGTTTGATACCAAATGAAATTTATATATAGAAAATTTCAAAGGATATGTTGAAGGGTTTCATGCTTCCTTGTCTTCAACCACCATATTATAGAGACTTGGTGATGTAGAGATTGCTCAAGATATGAGTGAGTTGCAATATCATAGAGTTGGGCTTATCCAAGTACCTACAAGGGTTAGATAACATGCAAGGGTACAAGTATAGATCCAAGACATATGATCGTCATCCTAAGAGAAATATCAAGGACTAGCCAAAGGCTCATGCCTTGCATGTATCCAAATGGAGTGACTACTCCAAGTTTAAGGCATAAATGATGTTCAATTCACCTCTCAAACGGCAAAATACCTTCTCATCAAGTGGTTTGGTGACGATATCCACCAATTGCTTATCGGTACGAACATGTTTAAGATCAATATCTCCTTTAGCAACATGATCTCGAATAAAATGATGACGAACTTCAATATGCTTAGTTCGAGAATGTTGCACGGGATTATGAGCAATCTTAATAACACTTTCATTGTCACAAAGCAATGGAAAATGTTTCACATAGATCACATAATATTTAAGAGTTTGGGTCATCCAAAGTAATTGAGCACAACATGAACCGGTGGCAACGTATTCCGCTTCGGCGGTGGATAAGGATATCAAGTTTTGTTTCTTGGAGGACTAAGACACAAGAGATCTACCATGAAATTGACACGTACCCGAAGTGGAGTTTGTATCAACCTTGTCACCGGCATAGTCCGAAACGGAGTAGCCAACAAGATCAAAAGAAGACCTTTTAGGATACCAAATCCCAAAATTTGGTGTATGAATTAAGTATCTCACTATCCTTTTCACAGCCTTAAGATGACATTCTTTGGGGGCCGCTTGATATCGTGTTCACATGCACACACTTAGCATAATATCGGGACAGGAGGCACATAGATATAACAATGAACCAATCATAGAGCGGTAAACCTTTTGATCAACCGGTTCGCCATCCTTGGTCAAGTCAAGATGTCCACTAGTAGGCATGGGTGTATTCATACCTTTGCATTCTTGCATGTTGAACTTCTTGTATAAGTCCTTGGTGTACTTTGTTTGAGAGACAAAGGTACCTTCCTTAGTTTGCTTGATTTGCAAAGCAAGAAAGAATTTGAGTTCACTCAGCATAGACATCTCAAACTTCTCCGACATTAGCTTTCCAAACTTTTCACTAAAAATGAGGGTTAGTCGAACCAATATGATATCTTCCACATAAATTTGGCACACAAATAATTCAACATTAACCCTTTTAGTAAAAAGAGTGGAATCACTCTTTCGGATCTCAAAGCCTTTTTCAGTAAGGAACTTGGTCAAGCATTTATACCATGCTCTAGGAGCTTGTTTAAGACCATAAAGACCTTTGTGAAGTTTGTTAACATGGTCGGGTTTCTTAGGATTAAAAAATTCAGGAGGTTATTTAACATAAACTTCCCCCTCAATTTCACCATTTAGAAAAGCACTTTTAATGTCCATTTGGTACAAGGTAATATCATGGTGATTAGAATAGGCAAGTAAGATGCGGCTGGACTCAAGTCTAGCAACGGGGGCATATGTCTCACCATAGTCCATACCTTTGACTTGAGTGTAGCCTTGGGCGACGAGACGTGCTTTTTTGTGAATGACTTGTCCATCTTTGTCTTGCTTGTTGCGAAACACCCATTTGGTACTGATGATGTTGTGGTTGTTGTCCGGCTTCCCGACCAATGTCCACACTTGGTTTCTCTCAAAGTTTTGTAGCTCTTCGTGCATGGCATTTATCCAATCCGGATCTTCCAATGCTTCTTCAACCTTCATGGCTTATATGCTAGAGATGAATGAATAATGTTCACAAAAAATAGCAAAACAAGTTTTAGAGCGAGTAATTCTCCTGGTATGGATATCGTTGAAGATTTGTTCGACGGCATGGTCTGTTGAGACTCTTGCTCTAACTCATGAGAGCTTTTGTTTGAGTCGGGGTGGAACATCTTCTTCATAATCTTGTTCTTCCTCCTGGCCTTCTTCGTTGTTGGTGTTGTTGTTCTATTGTCGAGGTGGAGAAGGAGGTTGATGAGGTTCATCTTGGTGTGCTTCCTCATTTTCTTCATCTTGGCGTGTCCACTTGTGGATGCCTCCGTTTCAACTCTTGGTTCACCTTGTCGTGAGGTAGAAGCTTCCACTTGGACGGACGAGGTACTCTCCTTCACCTCCGTTGGACGAATCTTGCCAATAGACAAGTCTTGGATTGCTTCCGAAGGGTCTTTGTCACCTACATCAATTGACAATTGCTCTACTTGAGAGCCGTCAGATTCATCAAACTTCACATCTACCGTCTCTTCAACCTTTCGGGTGAAATTGTTGTAGACATGGTAAGTGTGAGAGTTTGAGCCATAACCAAGTAGGAAACCCTCATGAGATTTAGGAGCAAATTTAGAACGACGATGCTTATCAAGAATATAGCACTTTGAGCCGAATACTCGAAAGTATCCAACTTGGGGTTTGTTACCGGTGAGAAGCTCGTATGCCGTCTTGCCGAGTAGCTTGTGATGATATAGATGATTTGTTGCATGACAAGTTGTCTCAACCGCTTCTGCCCAAAAGTGTTTTGGCGTCTTGTACTCATCAAGCATCGTTCTTTCCATCTCAATAAGAGTTTGGTTCTTCCTCTCAACCACTCCATTTTGTTGAGGCATGTACGTAGCCGAGAACTCGTGTGAAATCCCTTCTTTGACAAGAAAGGTGTCCACATTGGTGTTCTAGAACTCCGTTCCGTTGTCGCTGCGAACCTTCTTGATCTTTTGTTCAAATTGATTTTGGGCCTTCCTAGTGAAGTTCTTAATCTTTTGGACCTGCGATTTATAATAAAAAAAGAACACCCATGTAAATCTTGAAAAATCATCGACTATAACTAAACCAAACGAGTTTCCACCGAGACTCTTATAGGCGTTTGGACCAAAGAGATCCATATGAAGTAGCTCGAGCGGTCTTCTCGTGGTCATGATGTTCTTCACGGGGTGGCTTCCTCCAACCTGTTTTCCTGCTTGACAAGTACTGCACAATCTATCCTTATCAAATATAACATCTTTTACTCCAAGGATATGATCACCTTTAATAAGCTTACCAAGATTTCACATGCCCACATGTCCTAATCTTCTATGCCACAACCAACCTTTAGAAGATTCAACAATTAAGCAAGTTCTAGGTTGAGCCTTTTTAGTGAAATCAACAATACATAAATCACCTCTACGTATACCGTTAAAGACCATTTTATGATTATATCTATGAAAAACTTGGCAATCTACTTTAGTAAATAGGACATTGAAACCAAAGTCAGCAAGTCTAGATACGGAAAGTAAGTTATAGCCAAGAGATTCAACGAGCATAACATTTTGTATGGAGCTATCATGTGAGATGGCCACCTTATCAAGGCCAACCACCTTACCCTTTGAGTTATCACCAAAAGTGACATACTTCCGAGGGCCGTCGTTTTTAGCAAGCTCACGAAACATATCCTTGTCTCCGGTCATGTGATCGGTACATCTACTAACAAGAACCCATTCCTTTCCTCCAGCCATGTAGCCGCGAAGATTAGCCATCAGACCAAAGTGTCTCATAGACTCATCGAGATCAAAGTCAGAATCATCATCCTCATCATAGTATCCATGTTCAACATCGTCTTGTCATTGATCAATTCCTAGAGAGAGTGATTCATAAGATAAATGATAATCACAATGTTCATGTTTATGAATTCTAATGTCTTCGGAGATGATATTACTAATGATTCCAACATCTCCTTTGGCGCGCATGAGGTTACTAGCTCAAATAAATAATTAGCAAACTTAGGATCATTGGAATTCATCTTACTTAAAGCAATAGAGTTGTAAAGAATCTCATCCAATTTTTGCAAGGAATAATTAGGAAATCATTCCTCAAGAAATCTCCATATGGTGTAAGCACAATCAAGAGCAGGCAAGATAGCAATCAAGTTTCTAGGTAATCCTCTAGTGACTAAATTGACAGTTCTAAGATTACAGATCATGTCAATAGACTCCTCAAGGGTAGGATGCAAGGGGTCAACAAGGCGCGCCACAAGGAGTAGTAATGTACTTGTTCAAGTGAGATTCATTGAAAATATCAAGCATTTCATTTTTTTCACTCATGAAAGAACTCTCTGTCGGGGAAGCTGATCGTGACCCACGAACACCTATGGGACCTGGCGGACCGAGTCCCTTGTGGTTCGATGGGGGGCGGAGATTGCACAAAGAGCAGATCGAGGCGATGCACACGAGCAGTTTTACCCAGCTTCGGAGCTCTCCGGAGAGATAACACTCCTATTGCTGCTTGTTTGATTGTATTGTGTTCTAGCTAGGGAGCAATGAGAGCTACAAAACCTAGCTTGAGTGTGTGTGTAGTCTCGAATGGGTCGAACTGAACTAAGCCGAACCGAACCAGGCCCACCCTTTCTACGTTGCACATGGGCCTCCTTTTATAGGCTCAAGACTTCACCACAGGTGGCAACGTAGACGAGGGCACAAATGGAAAAACAGTAGTTGGTACACCGACTTGTACAGTGTACAGTGTACTATACCTAACTCTGACGGCAAGGGACAAGATCAATAAATGCCCGTCCCTGTCACCTAAACAGTGCAACAGGGACCGTCAGGTGTGCCACCGTTTGCCACGATGGTAAGCTTGTCAGCGCCGCTTATCGCTGCTCTCCGCTGGCTACACAGCCTCTTGACACGCACGCCTGGAATGGCCCCATGGCGACACGTTGGTGGATGAGCTGGAGCGGAGATGAAGAGAGGTTGCCTGCCGCGGCAAGCACCTTGCCGCGGCTGAATCCTTGTCGCGCTCGGGAGCTTGTCGCTCACCGAGCCTTCCCGGCAAGCTCCTCTTGCCGGGGCCTTGTTTCCTTCGTGCCTTGAATGGCTTTCCCGGCAAGCTCCTCTTGCCGGGACCTTGAACACTTTGTTCTTGAATGGCTCCAAAGGAGCCGTGGAGGACCTTGGCGGTCACTAGGCAAACCCTGCCGCGGGGTGCTGCAACTGTCCGTGCACGAGTTCGGGATACTAGGGTACCCCTACTCTAGTACACCGACAGGAGCCCCGGGCCTGGGCCACACACGGCGCCGAGCTCTGTTGGGCCAGGCCCAAAACAGTGCACGGGCACGCGCGGCCTAGATCGCGCAGTTATTTGCTCCGGACCCACCACGTCTCCCACGAACAGCACGCGTCGACTGCGGCGTCGTGGGGAGAGATCGTGGGGGCTTTCTTTAATTGGAAAAGAGGAACGTCCGCCCCCTCTCCCTCCTTATAAGCAGGGGAAAGAGGGGCAGGACGCCCACCTTGCCATTGCCGTCACATCTCAAAAACCACCGCCGCTCCCCCCTTCTGCTCAAGTCCGAAGAGAGCGACGCCCCGCCCCCCATTGCCACCGGCGCCATCAACGCCGTCGGACTCCTCCACCACCTCCGCCATGGCTCCGAAAGCCGACAAGGGGAAAGGCGTGAAGTCGGCCGAGGCGCAGCGGCTCGTGGCGCTGCGGAAGGAGCGGGCCACCTTCGACCCCCTGCTCGACGCAAAGGAGTTGCGGGAGGGGTACTACCTCTTCTGGTCGACGGAGACGCGGGCGCACCCGCGCACGAGGGTGATCTCCGCCGCCGCATCCGAGAAGGTTTCCGTCGGGTACCCCTTCTTCGCGCTTTTCTTCTACTGCGGGCTCTGCCCGCCCTTTTCCGAATTCTTTTGCGACATCATGAACACCTACGGCCTCCGCCTCCTTGATTTCACCCCCAACGCTGTCTTGACCATGGAGGTTTTCGCACACCTCTGCGAGAACTTTGTCGGAGTCCACCCAAATGTAGCCCTTTTCCGCCACTACTTCATGCCCCGCGTTGAGAGAGGAGAGCCACTTGCCGGAGGGATTGCCTGGATCTCTAGGATCGGCAAGAAAGAAGCTTATCTTGAAGGAGAGCTTCGCAGCAAGTGGGAGGAGTGGAGAGCCGATTGGTGTTGGATCATAGAGGAGAACCCGCAGCCCTTCACTGCCCTGCGCCAAAATCCCATAGTGCGCGGCAACGATTGGAGCAACTTGGCGCCGGAGGATGCCAAGTTGAAGATTGTCGTGACCCGGATCTTGCGCCTCAGGCATGCCGGACTCACTATAGGTGTTGTTGGCGCGGATTTCCATCGTCGCCGCATCTCTCCCTTGCAGGAGAGGAGGAGACCTGCTTGGGAGTTCCAAAATGCGGCGGACATCATGAGGCTGCGCCCGGGCCTCAACTGGAATTTCACTGTCTTGGAGCTGGATGCAATGCTGCTGGAGCTGTTCAAGCACGACGCAGATCACCCCGAGTGGTTCATGTTGCCGAGGGGGGTCGTCCCTTTGTGCAACAACTCTTCGCTTGACCGCATCCGCGCGATGATGCCGTTGTGCGATTCCCATGGAATCGTTCCAACTTGGCAAGAGCCCACCGACGACATCGTGCAGCAGTTCTACGACAACTTGGAAGAAGTGCCGATCCGTGCCGACGAGCAGAAGTGGCTCACCCGCGACATCACCGACGCCGAGCTGCAGCGCATCGCCACCAGGCTGGAGGAGGCGGCGGAAGCTGCTGCCGCTGGCGAATTCGGGTTCACCGTGGAGGAGGCCGAGGCGGCAGAGGCGGCAAGCCTTGCCGACCGAGAGGAGCTTGCCGGCGCGGAGGAGCAGGCCGAGCTTGACGCTGAGCCGAACGAGCCTGCCGGGGGCGCCTCCCCTCCACCTTCAGGTAGCTTGCAGCGGGAGGAGCCCGCGGCCCCGCCAAGAAGGCGCCTCCGCAAGACCGGGGAAGTGGCGGGGCGGCAGACGGGCCAACAGCCGTCTCGCCGCGCGACGCGCTCCACAGCGACAAGCTCTGTTGCCGCGGGAGCGCCTCATGCCGCCACAGCAACTGGAGCGGGGCCTTCGGGGACTACGGCCCCTACACCCGCCAAGCGCCGAGGGAGCCTACTCTTCCAGCTCGTCGCACCGGAGGCGGAGCGGAATTCGACTTCTCCGCTCTTAGCTCCGAGGAAGAAGAAGAAGAGTAAGTCCTTATCGCTGTTACTTGTAATTGTTCAATTTGCTGCTTTGTCTTGTATCTGATTTGCCTCATTCTGAACTCTTTCCTTTCTCAGGACGCTGGCTCAGAGGGCGTCGAAGAGAGCCAAGACCCCGGTGGTTGTCATCGAAGACGATCCTCCCGCGGCGACAGGAGGCGCGTCTGAGACTCCCTTGCCGGACCCGGCAACTCTTCATCAGAGCAGCCCCCAGCACAGCCCCCAGCGTAAGTACTTGGTTTATTTCTTACAGTTAGGTGTGCATGGGTGCTCCTTCTTTACTAATATCTGACTTGTTGAATTGTGCAGGAGCAGAGCAGCCTCATCAGGAGGCCCCGGAGGTCACTCCCGAAGTTCTGTCTGCTTCAACTACGTCGCCAAGGGAGAATTCTCCGGCAAGGGAGCGCTCTCCGGCAAGGGAGGCTTCTCCGACAAGGGGCAGCGCCGGCGACCCTCCGGTGGTGGAGACCGCGGCCACTGATCCCATCGCATGTAATCTTCTTACTTGAAAATTTCCCTTGGGTTCTTTTCCTTCTGTTCTTCTTTTCGAACACTTGCTTGACTGTTCTTTCTTTTTCTGATCGTCAGATCCATCCGCCAGAGAGCCGATGGAGACTAAGGTTGCCGGCGAGGAGGACACGCGCGGCAACAATGACGACGCCGCCAACATGGAGGAGGAGGCCGGCGCCGATGGGTCCGCCGGCGAGGAGGCCGCCAAGGCTGCTGGCGCAAAGGCTGGGGAGGGGTCTGGCGATCGTACTGACGACCCTGAGGCCGCAGGAGCGCCAGGCGCTACGCCGACCGCCGATCCCTCCGCCACCGATGCAGCACCAGGCTACGAAGAGCCCCAGCCCGGCGCCTATCTGAAGGCCCGCGACGGTGTCTTCATCAAGCTTCCATGGGCGTCGAGCTCCAGGGCGCCGGTTGAGGGAGAGACCTTCGACGAGGAGCTGCTTGCCTCCGATGGGCTGTCACTGGTTGACGTGCCAAGCAGCAGCAGTGGCGAGTCTGAGGAGGAGCAGCTGCTGAAGAAACTGCTGTCGCTCTACCGCGCCCGACAAGCTAAGCTGGAGTCCCGGGAAGCACTTGTCGCGAGGGCGGGAGCTGACATGGAGAAACGCGCAGAAGAGCTCCGGTGCGCCAACCAAGAGACCCTCCGGGACGTAGCAGAAGCGCGGGAGCAACTCTCCGAAGAGCGCACAGCCTTCATCCTCGAGAAGGCTGAGGTCGAGGAGCAGCAAAGGCTTGCCGGCGAGAAGCTATCTGCGCAAGAGGGTGAGCTGGCGCAGCGGAAGATCAACCTCGACAGCTATGAGGAAGATCTTGCCGCGCGCGAGCAATCAATTGGCGGAGCACTCAAGGAGGCAAAGGACGCTGCCGCAGCTGCCGAGGCCGCCAAGAAGGAGTTGGAGACGAGGGTGGTGCAGCTGGAGGCCACCCTCCAGAAGAGCGCCGAGGAGGTCACCGGGCTGAAGCGCGAGCGCGAGAAGGACGCCTACACTCTTGGCGAGTTGCAGGGCCGCCTCGCTGAGAGGATCAAAGAGCTCGATGCCGCCAAGGACTCCAAGGCGGATCTTGAGCTGAAGCTGGCCACGTTGACGAAGACGCTGAACGGCGCCAAGGAGCGGGAAGTGGGTTTGTTGGAGAAGATTAAGGCCAACGAGGAGCTGCTGGCGAATGCCGTGACCGCCCAGGATACCCTCAGAGAGAACGTGATGCACTGGACGGAGGGTCTTGTAGATACTGCCGCCGCCATCAACAATGAGCTGATGGAGCTGGGGATGGTGGATCTTGGGTACTCCACCGACGAGCGCCTTCAGCCCAGCGCCAAGCTCAGCCTGTTCCTCAAGGGCGTGGTGACGGGTCTCCAACGGCTCCGGGAGGAGATCCCAAAGCAACTGGCCGACGAGTCACGCCAAATCTGCGCCGGGGCTCTCCAGAAGGTGCTGATGAAGGTGGCCTTCCGCAATCCAGGCGTCAGCTTCGCCAACGTCCTCAAGTCCTTGCCTCCGACCGCTGACGTTGAAGCGCTCAAGGCCCTTGTCGTGCCCATCGTGGACAAGGTGAGCGGGGTCAAGAGGGTCGACGGCGACCGCGTAGACTAGGCCGCCTGCTTTATCTTTCCTTTGTCGCTGCTGATCATGTTTAGGAGAACAATCCATTAGATCTGCGACAAGTTATTTTTGTAATATACTCTATCTTAGGCAACGATTGCAATGTTATTTCCTTTACTTGATTCTTTCTTTTGTATGTTTGTGCCTTATGCTTTTAGGGAACTTGTCGGTGCGGGCACCTTTGCCGCGAGCGCTGAGTGCGGAACATCAGCAGCCTGCTGGCGGTGCCGCCTCCGACAAGCAACCTTGTCGCAACTAGTTGTAGCTCACTTAAGTTGCTGAGCGGACTCGAAACAAAGTAAGGGCGCATACTAGCTACGAGTTGGTTCCTCCGCGCACAAGTTTTCCATACAAAGTACTATCGTTCGAGGAAGATAACTTAAAAATTTAAAAACTGATTGCTTAAATTTAGCAACTTAGATTTTCTGTCGTTTGCTTCCCGGCAAGGCGATACTTCCTCGAGCGATACTTGGTGGCCCACACCATTATCTTCACACTTGGTGGCCCACACCATTATCTTCTCCTTGAAGAAAGAAGAGAAAATAAAGTTATGGAGCCTCGTGGCTCGTTATCGCTTACCGGGTGTAGATGTTGCACAAAATGTCAGATAATACATGCAAAATAATGATGAAAGCATGAAATTGACAAGTTGTGCGCAACACATGAGCTTTACTGATGCACGGGGTCTGCGCCCGGCTTTGTACAAAGGATTACATGCAACATCGGCAAGACTTGTACAAAAGGGTGGTTGCCGGAACGGGTTCCGGCAACCGCGCCCTATGGGTAAAACTTACGAATATGCTCTATATTCCAGGAGTTGCTCACCGGGACGCCATCTTCGGTCTCAAGGCGGACAGTGCCAGGCCTAGTGACTTGTTTCACCCGATAAGGGCCTTCCCACTTCAGCGTCAACTTGTTGGAATTCTTGGCGGACTAAATGCGCCGAAGAACAAGGTCGCCTTCCTTGAAACTTCTGGCACTAACTTTGCGGCTATGGTAGCGGCGCAAAGCTTGCTGGTAACGAGCAGCTCGTACAGCAGCCTAAAGACGATCCTCCTCAAGGAGCAGCGCGTCATCTTGTCGCAGCTGCTCTTGCTCAAGTTCATCATAAGCGAGCACTCGAGGTGACCCGTATATGAGTTCCGTGGGGAGAACTTCCTCTGCTCCATAGACTAGAGCGAAAGGTGTCTGGCCAGTGGCTCAATTCGGCGTCGTCCTGATCGACCAAAGAACCACCGGCAGCTCCTCAATCCAGTTTCTTCCGCACTTGTGCAGCCTGTCGAAAGTTCTGGTCTTGAGTCCTCGCAGCACTTCAGCATTTGCCCTCTCCGCTTGACCGTTGCTTCTCGGGTGAGCAACAGAAGCGAAACAGACCTTGGCGCCAAGATCTTGGACGTACTGCATGAAGGTGCGACTCGTGAATTGGGTGCCGTTGTCGGTGATGATCCGGTTAGGAATCCCAAAACGGCAAACAATTGACCTGAAGAACTTGACTGCTGACTGTGCTGTCACCTTCCTCACTGCCTCCACTTCCCGCCACTTTGTGAACTTGTCGATTGCGACGTACAAGTAATCAAAGCCCCCGACGGCTCGGGGGAAGGGGCCGAGGATGTCGAGCCCCCAGACCGAAAATGGCCAGGATAAAGGGATCGTCTGGAGAGCTTGAGCTGGCTGGTGTATCTGCCTTGAATGGAACTGGCACGCTTCACACTTGGTTACTTGCGCAGTTGCATCCTGGAGGGTTGTCGGCTAGAAGAAACCTTGCCGGAAAGCTTTGCCGGCAAGTGCTCTTGCGCCAATGTGGTGACCACATATGCCTCCGTGTATCTCTGCCAACAGCTTCTGTCCATCTTCCCGATGAATACACTTCAATTTCACTCCGTTGAGTCTTCTTATGTACAGGATGTTGTCAACAAACTGGTACATACTTGACTGCGGGGCTACTCTTTCCGCTTCTTCTTGCTCTTCGGGAAGTTCTCCTGTCTGAAGGAAATGGACGATCTGCTGCGCCCATGTTGGAGCTTGCGGCTCGACAACAAGGACTAAAGGCACATCTGCTGCTGCGGGAACATCAGCTTCTACGGCAAGAACCTGCGGCTCAGCCAGAGCTTGATGATCCCCGGCAAGCTTGCCGGAGCAAAACTTGTCGGGAGCGTCTGCTTCAATGAAACAAACCCTTAGGCTTGTCGGAGCAGACTGCTCCTCAGCGATATCTGCGTTGATTTTGGGGACCTTCTTGGCGGCGGCTTCAGGGAGCTCTGCCGGAAAGTAGTCACCAGAAACCAACTTTCTCTTCTTGCTTTGTCCGATTGATGGCGTTACAGTTGGTTGAGTCAGCTTGAGCACAAAAATTCCTGGTTCCACAAGTAACTTGAGTGTGGCGCACTTTGACAGGCCATCAGCAATATCATTTTGAGCTCTTGGAACATGTTCCATTTGCAGGCCTTCAAAGTGCTCTTCTAGCTTTCTCACTTCATCAACGTAGGCTTCCATCAACGGACTCTGATAATCTTTGTTTACTTGGCGGACGACAAGCTGTGAGTCACCCCTGACAATAAGCTTCCTGATCCCAAGGTCTACTGCAATTCTGAGACCGGCAAGAAAACCTTCATACTCTGCAGTATTATTTGTTGCTTGCTCCTTGGGAAAGTGCATCTGGACTATGTACTTGAGGTGCTCTCCGGTGGGTGCGATAAGCAGCACGCCGGCACCGGTGCCTTGCAGCGAGAAGGCACCATCAAAATACACCAGCCACTCTTTACTTGCCTCCTTGACGGGGATGCTCGTCTTTGGAATTTCTTCATCTTGCGTTGGCATCCATTCTGCTATGAACTCTGCCAGTGCTCTGCTTTGGATAGTTGAAGTGCTTTCAAACTTGAGGCCAAAGCTTGACAGTTCCAGTGCCCACTCGACAATCCTGCCTGTTGCTTCTGGATTTTGCAGTATTCTCTTCAGCGGAAAGCGAGTGACGATTGTTATCTCATGTGCTTGGAAGTAATGGCGCAGCTTTCTCGAGGCCATGAGGAGGCCGAAAAGCAGTTTCTGCACACCAGAGTACCTTGACCTAGCCCCCTGCAGAAGGGAACTGACAAAGTAGACTGGGCGCTGCACCATCCTTTTCTGCATCTTCTCGCTCGTCTGCGCAGATCCGTCCTTGTCGGGACCAGAGCTTGACGGTGAAGCCCCCTGCTTGTCGCTGGATGTATCTGCCATGGTTGCCGGATCATCGTCCGCCTCCCTCTCCGCTACTAACGCAGCACTAACCACTTGATTGGTCGCCGCTATATACAGCAGCAACTTCTCTTGTGGCCTAGGTGCGACAAGTATTGGAGTGGAGGACAGGTACCTCTTTAAATCCTGCAGCGCAGCCTCCGCTTCGGGAGTCCATCTCATTGGACCTGCCTTTTTCAAAATCTTGAAAAATGGCAGGGCGCGCTCAACAGACCTTGAGATAAACCTGCTGAGAGCAGCCACGCAACCGGCAAGTCTTCGTACATCCTTGACGCGCTTTGGTGCTTCAATCTGCTCAATGGCCTTGATCTTGTCGGGATTGGCTTCAATTCCCCGCTGAGACACGAAGAACCCGAGAAGCTTGCCGGAAGGGACTCCAAACACGCACTTCTCGGGGTTGAGCTTGAGGTTGATTTTGCGCAGATTTGCAAAGGTCTCATCCAAATCTTGAACCAGAGTTGCTTTGTCCTTGCTCTTGACCACTATGTCATCCATGTAGGCTTCTACATTTCTGTGCATTTGCGGCTCAAAGGCATCATGGACCACTCTTGCAAACGTTGAACCAACATTCTTTAGCCCAAAAGGCATCCGTATAAAGCAGTATGTGCCACATGGTGTAATGAATGCGGTTTTCTCCTCATCCTCTTCTGCCATGAAGATCTGATGATATCCTGAATATGCATCAAGAAATGAAAGCAAATCACATCCAGCCGTGGAGTCAACAATCTGGTCGATACGTGGCAAGGGAAATGGGTCTTTGGGACAAGCTTTATTAACATCTGTGAAGTCAATACAAAGTCTCCATTTCCCATTTGCCTTGCGTACAACTACCGGATTGGCCAACCACGTGGGATGGAGCACTCCTCTGACAAGGCCTGCTGCTTCCAGTTTCTTGATCTCTTCTGCTATGAATTCTTGGCGCTCCACTGCCTGTTTCCTGACTTTTTGCTTGACGGGCCGCGCATGAGGACAGACAGCTAGGTGGTGCTCAATTACCTTCCTAGGAACACCGGGGATGTCAGACGGTTGCCATGCAAACACGTCGACATTCGCCCGCAGGAAAGCAACGAGCGCGCCTTCCTATTTAGGGTCAAGCGTGGCACTGATGGTGAAGGTACCACCAGTGCCGTCCTCCTTGGCGGGCACCTTCTTGGTCTTCGGCGGAGCTGCCATCATCTTCTTGCACTTGCCAGTGGAGCTCGATGGTGCGTCATCGACGGTAGCGCAGCACTCCGAAGAGGTGCGCTTGCCGGAGCGGGCATCAGAGCTCTTGCCGGAGCGGGCATCAGAGCTCTTGCCGGACAAAGTGGTCTTCTTCTTCCCCCCGGGAGCTTCAGCGGCAAGTGATTTGCTATCCGTCGCGGCTGCTGCTTCCCGGTAAATCTTGTCGGCGCAGATAGAGCATCTTTCTTGTCGCCATGGACAGAAATGACACTTATCGGGCCGGGCATCTTGAGTAAGTTGTATGCATAATGAGAGGCTGCCATGAACTTGGCGACTGCCGGACGGCCAAGTATCCCATTGTAGGACAATGGAAAATCAGCGACGTCGAATGTGACCCTCTCAGTCCTGAAGTTTAGCTCACTGCCAAATGTTACCGGCAACGTGATCTTCCCTTTCGGCTTGCTCCTTCCTGGGTTGATTCCTTGGAAAGTGCCAGTCTCTTCGAGCTCACTGTCAGGGATCTGAAGCTTCTGGAGCACTGCAGAGGAGATCAAGTTCAAGCCGGCCCCGCCGTCAACCAACATCTTAGTGACCTTGAGGTTGCGGATAGTTGGTGAGACCAACATCGGCAAGCACCCGACCGCAGTTATGCGATCAGGGTGGTCCTCAATATCAAAGATGATGGGCGTGCTGGACCACTTCAGAGGCTTGCGCGACTCTACGGATGGTTCTGCTGCATTAACCACCCGCATCCATTGCTTGAGCTGGCGGTGCGAGGTATGCAGAGAAGCACCACCGTCAACGCAGAGGACCTCCGTTGCTTTCTGAAACTCCTGCTCATCAGCTTCATCTTCTTCCATATCTTCATCTTCATCGTCGTCTTCATCCTTGTCGCGGCCGCGGGGAGGTCTGTCTCCTTGCCGCTGCTTGGCCTTGCCGCGGCGTCCTCCCCGGCCGGGTCGCTTCTTGCTAGCTGCCCCAGCACCTTCCTGGGCCTTCTCCTTGTCTCGCCGCTCGTACTCAGCCTTCTGCTGTTCTACAAGCTGCTCGACCTTCTTGCAGCTCTGGAGGTCGTGGCCCTTGGTGCGGTGAATCTTGCAGTATTGTTTGTCGGAGCTGTCCTGCTTGTCGGCGGCCGCCACAGGCTTGCAGTCGGCGCCAGCGGCAACCTCCTTGCCGGAGCCACCAGCCTTGGCCTTCTTGGCGCCACCTCCGTTGCCGGACTGCTCGACAACTAGTACCTCTTTGCTCTTCTTCCTTCGGTTGTTCCGCCGCCGACTCTTCTTTGCCGGGGCGGTCTCTTCACTGTCAGATCCTGCTTCTGCATTATCTCCTGGGAGTCTCCTCCCTTCCTCAGCGCGTGCACACTTGTCGGCCTGAGCATACAGCTCACTGACGTCCTTGACTTTGCACATCGCCATTTCCTCCCTCATCCTGCGGTTCCGCACATTCTGATGAAATGCGCTGATCACCGCGGCAGGGTGGACATCTGGGATGTTATAGTGCACGCGGCTGAATCTTTGAATGAACTTGCGCAGGGACTCTCCTTCCTTCTGGGCGAGCAGGTGAAGGTCACTCTCTTGGCCATGAGGCTTGTGGCCGCCTGTTAAGGCGCCGACAAACTGATGGCATAGATCTGCCCAAGAAAATATGGAGCTGTCCGGCAAGTGCATGAGCCAAGATCTGACGTTTGGCTTGAGTACTAGCGGGAAGTAGTTGGCGAGGATCTTGTCGTCTCGTCCCCCTGCAGCCTGCACCGCAATGGTGCAGATGCTGAGGAACTCCGATGGGTGTGTCCTGCCGTCGTACTTCTCTGGCACATCTGGTTTGAAATTTTTCTTGTCGGGCCACTGGACTTGCCGCAGCTCACGAGTGAACGCAGGTCAACCTACCGCGTACGGCAAGTCACCTGGTTCCCCTGGCGCTTGCATGTCAACAACGGGCCCAGCACGCTGGTCGGATTGACGCCGCGCTTCTCTTCGGCACTCGATGCGAGTTCGAGCGTCTTCTTGTTGTCGTTCTTGAAGAACTTGGCGCTAATCACGGCGAGCTCGTGGATCCGATGAGGCGGTGGAGTCGCTGTCGAGGTGGATCCGAGGAGCTGGTGATCTTGGCCATCGGGATGGGGAGTGTATGGTGGTTGCACCCCCACAGGTCTCGTCGCCACCGGCTCGTGCCTTGTCGCCTTGCCGCGGCTGCGATGTGCTCGGTTGCCGCGGAACGTCGCCTTTGGCAAAGCTGATGAGACTCTGAATGGTGGCCCTCCATTCGTCGACCTTGTCAGCCGTTGGAGGGTAATCCAGGAGTAGTTGAGCCCGCGCCAAAGCTTCCGCTTGAGTGGTGGGCGGTAATGGCGAACGGTGCGAGGAGCGGGATGTGCTCGGACTTCTAAATACTTTAGAAGGAGCAGCATCCCGTCCAGGCGACCGTGCCCCGCTCGCACCAGCCTGTTGACGCGCGAGCTGCTCTTGAGCATCTCTGGATCCACCAGCTTGATTACGGCCCAACGAACGTATGGTGCTGCGAGCACCATGACGTTGTCGGTCCCGCGCTTCCTGAGATGGACGCGGTACGTATCCGGACGCCGAGGTCTGCGCCGCCTTGTCCTTGGACTTGGCAGCGTCGTGGGCTCCCTCGTCGACGCCCGTTCCTCCGCCAGCGTCTTCCCCACCACTCGTCAGCTCCGGTGGTGGTGGGTTTGACGCGGACGGCTCTGCTGCCGCCGAAGCCTTCTTTTTTGGTGGCATGTTGATGAAGATGATGAAGATGTTGCTCGTGTGAACGCCGGATCAGGTTCACACAGCCTCGACGCACCCCCTACCTGGCGCGCCAAAGATGTCGGGGAAGCTGATCGTGACCCACGAACACCTATGGGACCTGGCGGACCGAGTCCCTTGTGGTTCGATGGGGGGCGGAGATTGCACAAAGAGCAGATCGAGGCGATGCACACGAGCAGTTTTACCCAGCTTTGGAGCTCTCCGAAAAGATAACACTCCTACTGCTGCTTGTCTGATTGTATTGTGTTCTTGCTAGGGAGCAATGAGAGCTACAAAACCTAGCTTGAGTGTGTGTGTAGTCTCGAATGGGTCGAACTGAACTAAGCCGAACCGAACCAGGCCCACCCTTTCTATGTTGCACATGGGCCTCCTTTTATAGGCTCAAGGGGTCACCACAGGTGGCAACGTAGACGAGGGCACAAATGGAAAAACAGTAGTTGGTACACCGACTTGTACAGTGTACAGTGTACTATACCTAACTCTGACGGCAAGGGACAAGATCAATAAATGCCCGTCCCTGTCACCTAAACAGTGCAACAGGGACCGTCAGGTGTGCCACCGTTTGCCATGATGGTAAGCTTGTCAGCGCCGCTTATCGCTGCTCTCCGCTGGCTGCACAGCCTCTTGACACGCACGCCTGGAATGGCCCCATGGCGACACGTTGGTGGATGAGCTGGAGCGGAGATGAAGAGAGGTTGCCTGCCGCGGCAAGCACCTTGCCGCGGCTGAATCCTTGTCGCGCTCGGGAGCTTGTCGCTCACCGAGCCTTCCCGGCAAGCTCCTCTTGCCGGGGCCTTGTTTCCTTCGTGCCTTGAATGGCTTTCCCGGCAAGCTCCTCTTGCCGGGACCTTGAACACTTTGTTCTTGAATGGCTCCAAAGGAGCCGCGGAGGACCTTGGCGGTCACTAGGCAAACCCTGCCGCGGGGTGCTGCAACTGTCCGTGCACGAGTTCGGGATACTAGGGTACCCCTACTCTAGTACACCGACACTCTCCATCAAGTATAGGCTCTCTATGTCTAAGACTCCCCAACGTAGATTGATCCATCTTCCTCCAATGGTGATTAAACCAAAGCAATGGAGACCAAACCTCTGATACCAATTGAAAGGATCGAGAAGAGGTTTCTAGAGGGGGGGGGTGATTAGACCCTCAACAAGGAAAAGTAGCAGTTTTGAAGTTCTTCAAGTTAAGGTGGATTTTAATCACTAGTTTAAACATTCACAATCCATTTCAAGCAAGCATGGCAAGAGTATATGAGCAGTGGGAAGTAAAGAATGCAACTTGCATGAAAGTAAAGGGATGGGATTGGAATGTGCAAACGCAATTGGAGACACAGAGATTTTTTGCGTGGTTCCGATAGGTGGTGCTATCGTACATCCACATTGATGGGGACTTCAACCCACGAAGGGTAACGGTTGCGCGAGTCCATGGAGGGCTCCACCCACGAAGGGTCCATGAAGAAGCAACCTTGTCTATACCACCATGGCCATCGCCCACGAAGGACTTGCCTCACTAGGGTAGATCTTCACAAACTAGGCAATCTCCTTGCCTGTACAAACTCCTTAGTTCAACTCCACAATCTTGACGGAGGCTCCCAAGTGACACCTAACCAATCTAGGAGACACCACTCTCCAAAAGGTAATAGATGGTGTGTTGATGATGAACTCCTTGCTCTTGTGCTTCAAATGATAGTCTCCCCAACACTCAACTCTCTCTCTCTCAGATTTGGATTTGGTGGAAAGATGATTTGAGTAGAAAGCAACTTGGGGAAGGCTAGAGATCAACATTCTTCTAGTTGGATTGGAATATCTTGGTCTCAACACATGAGTAGGTGGTTATCTCTCAGAAAATGAATGTTGGAAGTGTAGGCACGTTCTGATGGCTTTCTCCATGAATGAAGAGTGGGTGGAGGGGTATATATAGCCTCCACACAAAATCTAACCGTTACACACAATTCAGCAAACTCGGTGGGACCGAATCGAGAAACTCGGTAGGACTGATTTAGTTCAAAATGTGAACGTTAGGATTTTTGGTGGGACCGATGTGCTAGGGTTAGGATAAAACCTCAACTCGGTTTGACCGATTACACAAACTCGGTGAGACCGATTTTGGTAATAAGAAAAACAGAGAGTTGGTCAAGCAAACTCGGTGGGACCGATTGCATATCTCGGTGAGGCCGAAGTAATTGCAACAGGTGACAGAGAGTTTGCAAGCCCATCTTGGTGGGACCAAGATCCCATCGGGTGAGACCGAACTGATTAGGGTTTCTGGCAGTGGCTATGTCAAATGAACTCAGTGGCCCCGGTAGTTAAAATCGGTGGGGCTGAGTTTGACTTTAGGTTTAGAAGATATGTGGAATGAGAAAGTGGTTGAGGTCTTTGGAGCATATCACTAAGCACTTTGATCAAGCAAGCCATTAAGCAACACTTGATCCCCTTTTAATAGTATTGGCTTTCCTATGGACTCAATGTGATCTTGGATCACTCAAATAGAAAATGTAGAGTCTTGAGCTTTGAGCTTTTCCCAATCTTCTGTCCTTAGCATATTGAAGGGGTTCCACATCCTCTTGTCCATGCCACTCCACTGTTGAACTCATCTGGATATGTTGACATTAATTACCAAAATCACCCAGGGAGCACTTGTGCTTTCACCTTCTTATAAAGATGTGGGCCATCCCAAAAGTAATGTCTTAAATCATTGACGAATTTTTTCTTTTGTTGGTAAGTAAAGCTAGGTGGTAAATATTTAGCAACAATGTAATTAGCATAATCAGCATACCAAGGAGTATTATTAGAAACGTTTATTGGAGCTAACTGCTCATCAGGGAAATTGTCATCAATAGGTAGTGGGTCATTAAGCACATTTTCAAGCCTAGACAAGTTATCATCTACTGGGTTCTCAGCTCCTTTCCTATCAGTAATATGTGAATCAAATTCTTGTAGCAAGAGAGCCCATCGAATAAGTCTAAGTTTAGCATATTTCTTTTCCATAAGATATTTAATAGCAGCATGGTCGGTTTGAACGATAACTTTAGAGTTAACAATATAAGATCTAAATTTATCACAAGCAAATACCACCGTTAGAAATTCCTTTTCAGTAGTAGCATAATTCTGTTGTGCACTGTCTAGAGTTTTACTAGCATAATGAATAACATTCTGTTTCTTATCAACTCTTTTTCCTAGAACAGCACCAACAACATAATCACTAGCATCACACATAATTTCAGAAGGCAAGATCCAAGCAGGTGGTTGAACAATAGGTGCAGAAATTAAGGCTTTCTTGAGTGTTTTGAAGGCTTCTAAACAATCATCATCAAATACAAAAGGAACATCCTTCTGCAAAAGATTTGTAAGAGGCCTAGAAATTTTAGAAAAGTCCTTGATAAATCTCCTATAGAAACCAGCATGACCTAGGAAACTACGAATACCTTTGATATCTTTAGGACATGGCATTTTCTCAATTGCATCAACCTTAGCTTTGTCCACTTCCATACCTCTTTCAGAAATTTTATGGCCCAAAACAATACCTTCATTAACCATAAAGTGGCACTTCTCCCTATTCAAGACAAGATTTGTTTGCTCGCATCTCTGCAGAAATCGATCAAGATTGCTTAAACAATCATCAAAAGACTTCCCATAAACAAAGAAGTCATCCATGAAAACCTCAGCAATCCTTTCACAAAAGTCAGAGAATATAGCAGGCATACACCTTTGAAAGGTAGCAGGTGCATTGCATAAACCAAAAGGCATACGTCTATAAGAATAAGTTCCAAAGGGACAAGTGAAAGTCGTCTTTTCTTGATCAGGTTGAGAAACAGGTATTTGCGAAAAACTAGAATATCCATTAAGAAAGCAAAAGTGTGTGTGCTTAGATAATCTTTCTAGCATTTGATCAATAAAGGCAGAGGGTAATGATCTTTTCTAGTTGCTTTGTTTAATTTTCTAAAATCAGTTACCATTCTATAGCTTGTAACAATTCTTTGTGGAATAAGTTCATTTTTATCATTGGGAACAACAGTAATTCCTCCTTTCTTAGGAACACAATGAACAGGGTTTGACCATCTATTATCAGCTATAGGATAGATTATACCCGCTTCCAGAAGTTTAAGTATCTCCGTTCATACCACTTCTTTCATCTTCGAATTTAACCGACGTTGGTGATCAACAACGGGTTTAGCATCAAGTTCCATATTAATCTTGTGCTGACATAGAGTGGGACTCATTCCCTTTAAATCATCAAGAGTATATCCAATAGCAGCTCGGTGCTTCCTTAGAACTTTCAATAATCTTTCTTCTTCATGTTCTGAAAGGTTAGCACTAATAATAATAGGATATATCTTCTTTTCATCAAGATAAGCATATTTCAAAGTGTCTGGCAATTGTTTTAATTCAAGCACAGGATCACCTTTAGGTGGAGGAGGACCTCCTAGAGTTTCAATAGGCAAATTTTGTTTAACCAGAGGACGTTATTCAAAGAAAATCTCATCTATTTCATTTCTTTCATGCATATGTAAATCATTTTCATGGTCTAGCAAATATTGTTCTAAAGGATCAGTAGGACGCACAACAATAGAAGCAAGACCAATTATTTCATCCTTACTCGGCAATTCTTTTCCATGAAACTTTCTACTAAACTTGGAAAAATTAAACTCATGAGACTCATCACCAAAGCTGACACCGGCAGTTTGTTTCTTATAATCTATTTTAGCATTAATGGTGTTCAAGAAGGGTCTACCAAAGATAATGGGACAAAAGTCATCTTTTGGGGAACCAAGAACAAGAAAATCAGTAGCATTTTATTTTCCCACATAAGTCTTCAACATCTCTAACAATCCCTTGGTGAAATAGTATCTCTATTAGCAAGTTTAATAGTAGCATCTATGTCTTCTATCTCTGCGGGTGCTATGTCATTCATAATCTCTTGATATAAGGTGTTGGGAATAGCACTTACGCTAGCACCTATGTCGCACAAACCATGATAAAAATGATCTCCTATTTTAACTGAGACAACGGGCATGCCAACAACGGGTCTATGATTATCTGTTTATCAGGTTTGACAATTCTAGTAGCTTCATTACAGAAGTAATAACATGCCTATCTATATCTTCTTCCAAGAGATCTTTAACCATAGCAACACTAAGCTCTACTTTAATTTGTTCATCAGGTCTAGGTGTTCTAATATAACTTTTGTTGACCACAGTTGAAACTTTAGCATGTTCCCTTATCCTAACAGGGAAAGCTGGTTTCTCAATATAAGCAGTAGGAAGAACTGGATAAACATTATAAAGTATAGTTTCCTCTTTAACTGGTACCAGTTCTTTAATTTCTACTTTATAGGTGGGTGATATTTAAACCACTTGTCTTTAGGGAGATCAACATGAGTAGCAAATGATTCACAAAAGGAGGCTACTATCTCAGAGTCAAGTCCAGATTTAGTGCTAAACTTTTGAAAATCATCGGTATTCATAAAAGGTTTAACACAATCATACTTAAGCTTAATACCTGACTGTTTACGTTCGTCGAGTTCCCACTCTTCAGAGTTGCGTTTAATTCTTTCCAAAATATCCCACCGGAATTCAATAGTCTTCTTCATAGAAGAACCAACACAAGAAGTATCAAGCATGGATCGATCATTATGAGAAAACCGAGCATAAAAATTCTGGATAATAATTTCTCTTAAGAGCTCATGATTGGGGCATGAATATAACATTAATTTAAGCCTCCCCAAGCTAGAGCGATACTTTCTCCTTCACGAGGCCAAAAATTATATATGTAATTCCGATCACGATGAACTAGATGCATGGGATTTTTTTGGTGAAACTCTAATTTCAGTCGATTCCAATTCCAAGATCCAATATCATCGCATAGCCTATACCATGCCAATGATTTTCCCTTCAAAGATAAAGGGAAAACCTTATTCTTAACTTCATCTCCTAGTAAACCTGCAAGCTTAAAAAACCCACAAATTAGTTCCACATATATGAAGTGCATATCAGGATGTTCGGTTCCTTCTCCTGCATAAGGATTGGCTAGCAGTTGTTCTATCATACCCAAAGGAATTTCATATTCAATATTTTCAGTAGGTGCAGTAGGTTGAGGGGTAGCTAGTTCTGGTTTCGTGTCAAGGTGAAGATACCCCGAACAAACCCCTCAAATGATTGTTTTCCATAGTAACAAGTGACAGTAAATTTTAAGTACACTATATAAATATTTCCTTTCCAAATTCCACTTACCAAAGGCGCTTCACTCCCCGGCAACGGTGCCATAAAATAGCCTTGATGACCCACAAGTATAGGGGATCAGTTGTAGCTCTTTTTGATAAGTAAGAGTGTCGAACCCAATGAGGAGCAGAAGGAAATGACAAGTGGTTTTCAGCAAGGTAATGTTTGCAAGTGCTGAAATTGTAAGCAACAGAGTAGTTTGATAGCAAGATAATTTGTAACGAGCAAGTAATGATAGTAGTAACAAAAGTGCAGCAAGGTAGCCTAGTCCTTTTGAGGCAAAGGACGGGCCAAAACGGTCTCTTATAGTAAGCAAAGCGTTCTTGAGGTACACGGGAATTTCATCTAGTCACTTTCATCATGTTGGTTCGATTTGTGTTCGCTACTTTGATAATTTCGTATGTGGGTGGACCGGTGCTTAGGTGTTGTTCTTACTTGAAAAAGCCTCCTACTTATGATTAACCCCCTCGCAAGGATCTGCAACTACGAGAAAAGCATTAAGAATAAATTCTAACCATAGCATTAAACTTTTGGATCCAGTCGGTCCCTTACGGAATAGCGCATAAACTAGGGTTTAAGCTTATGTCACTCTCGCAACCCATCATCTAATAACTACTCCACAATGCATTCCCTTAGGCCCAAATATGGTGAAGTGTCATGTAGTCGACGTTCACATGACACCACTAAGGGAATCACAACATACATACTATCAAAATATCGAACAAAAATCAAGATTTCTCTCGTGACCTCAAGAACAAAAGTAACTACTCACAAATGATAATCATGTTCAAGATCAGAGGGGTGTTAAATAGCATATTGGATCTGAACATATAATCCTCCACCAAGTAAACCATATAGTAATCAACTACAAGATGCAATCAACACAACTAGTCACCCACAAGCACCAATCTATAGTTCCGGTACAAAGATAGAACACAAGAGATGAACTAGGTTTTAAGAGGAGATGGTGCTGTTGAAGATGTTGATGGAGATTGCCCTCCCCAAGATGGGAGAGTTGTTGGTGATGATGATGACGACGAGTTCTCCCTCCGGGAGGGAAGTTCCCCCGGCGGAATCGCTCCGTCGGAGGGCAAAAGTGTTCCTGCCCAAGTTCCGCTTCGAGACGGTGGCCCTCCATCTCGAAAGTCCTCCCCTTATTTTTCTCTAGGTCAAAATGACTTATATACCAGAAGATGGGCACCGGAGGTGGGCTTGGATGAGCAAAACCCACCAGGGCGCGGCTGGGCTCCCTGGCCCGCCCAGGTGGGTTGTTCCCACCTGGTGGGCCCCCTCTGGTACTTATTGGCTCCATTATTCCTCAAATATTCCATAAAAATCTCCGTAAAGTTTCAGCTTGTTTGGAGTTGTGCAGAATAGGTGGCCTGACGTAGCTTTTCCATGTCCAAATTTCCAGCTGCCGGAATTCTCCCTCTTTGTGTGTACCTTGCATATTATGAGACAAAAGGCATTAGAATTACTCCAAAAAGCATTATTATGCATAAAAACCTCATAAATAATAGTAGGAGAACATGATGCAAAATGGACGTATCAGTCAGCAGCCTTGGGATCTTCAGTGGTGTTGGTGTTTTCGGCTGGTTTTGTTGGTTTCAATTTCTTGCTCGGCTTTGCCACACCACTGGAAAAATAAATGATGATGATACAAATATATCAGTTTACAGATGCTAAAATGACAAAGTTAAATATTATTACCCAGGGGCAAGTTTGAAGGCAGGCATGTGGGTGAGCGATGAGTCGCCACAAGAGGAATGAGAATTTCCCTGATAATTTGAGTCGGAAGGAGTAAGTGGTTGGCGAATAAGACCCGCATTTGGATAAAAAGAGATTGAATTCTGAGACACCTCTTTCCGGCGTTTCCGAGGAGCCGGCATGTTGGGTAAGCCGGAAGAGAGATTTTCGCCGCCGCTGTTCCGGGTCGTGCGGCAAACTTCATGTTGCTACTTCTTCAAAATAATGTTGGGATCCAAGTAAGCTAAAGGGTGAGAAAACCTTACTTTCTGGCTCGCTTGACGAACTTTCTGTCTTGGCAAAGGTTCTGAGTCGGAGGAAAGGATAGTTACCTCTTCACCATATGCGTGGCTGGCCTCTGCGTCATCTTGATAGTAATCAATGTCAGTAAGATGAACAAAGAAGGAGTCAAGGGAGTCAAGTTCTACCTCCGACTCACTATCTAGAGTAAACGGATCTGTCGCATTTGCCTTCTTCTTGGCAGGATTCTTGAGAGCTTTGGTGTAACGCCCCGGATTCGATGCGCCAGGTGTCTGCCAGTTATTCGCCGTCTTTTCCATGTCATTTGCTTGCATGTTGCACTTTGCCATGTCATCATTTGCATTTCATATCATGTCATCATGTGCATTTCATTTTTGCATACATGTTCGTCTCATGCATCCGAGCATTTTTCCCGTTGTCCGTTTTGCAATCCGGCACTCCTATGTCTCCCGGCGCCCCCTTTTACCTCTTTTCATGTGCGGGTATTAAACGGTCTCGGAATGGACCGAGGTTTGCCAAGCGGCATTGGTATAGCACCGGTAGACCGCCTGTCAAGTTTCGGATCATTTGGAGGTCGTTTGGTACTCCAACGGTTAACCGGGTAACCGCAAAAGCCTCTTTTGTTGCAGCCCAACACCCCTTTCTAACTGGCCCAAAACCCACCAAACTCCTCTCCATGCTCTCGGTCGTTCGATCACGATCGCGTGGCCGAAAACCGCACCTCATTTGGACTCTCCTAGCTCCCTCTACCTATAAAACTAGATCCCTCCCCGAAAATTTCGGGTCCAAAACCCTAGCCTTCGTCCTCCTCCCGCAGCCGGACACGTCCGGACCCCGCCGGACATGTCCAGCCGCCGCCCCCCGACCAATCCCACGCTGCCGCGTGGCAACCGGCGCCTCCCACCGCCGCCGGCCCGCGGAGCCCGTCGTGGGCCCGCGCAGGCCCGATCCGCCGCCGCCGCGGCCCGCGCACCCCGCGCGAGCCCGCTCCTCGCCGCCCGACTCCGGCGACCGGAGCTCGCCGCCGCCGCGCCCTCCATCCCGACCTCGCCGCCGGCCTGGGCGCCTCCGTCCGCCACCCNAAAGCCTCTTTTGTTGCAGCCCAACACCCCTTTCTAACTGGCCCAAAACCCACCAAACTCCTCTCCATGCTCTCGGTCGTTCGATCACGATCGCGTGGCCGAAAACCGCACCTCATTTGGACTCTCCTAGCTCCCTCTACCTATAAAACTAGATCCCTCCCCGAAAATTTCGGGTCCAAAACCCTAGCCTTCGTCCTCCTCCCGCAGCCGGACACGTCCGGACCCCGCCGGACATGTCCAGCCGCCGCCCCCCGACCAATCCCACGCTGCCGCGTGGCAACCGGCGCCTCCCACCGCCGCCGGCCCGCGGAGCCCGTCGTGGGCCCGCGCAGGCCCGATCCGCCGCCGCCGCGGCCCGCGCACCCCGCGCGAGCCCGCTCCTCGCCGCCCGACTCCGGCGACCGGAGCTCGCCGCCGCCGCGCCCTCCATCCCGTCCTCGCCGCCGGCCTGGGCGCCTCCGTCCGCCACCCTCCCGCCGGCGCTCCTCCTCGCCGAGCCGCCGCGCTCGCCGGCGCGCCCGCCGCCCCGGCCGCCTGCCGCAGCGGTCGGCCGCCCCGAACGCCACTCCGGCCCGGCGCCCCAACCGCGGCCGCGCCGCCATGGGAGCTCGCCGGAGTAGCTCCCCGCGCCGCCCGGCCGCGCCGCCCGCCCCCGCCGGCGCTCCTCCGCCGGATCCGGCCGCCGTCTCCCTCCGGCTTCCTCTCCCTCAACTCCGGCGTGAGATCCCGGCCTTCCTCGTAAATTGCGCCGAGGTTGACTTTTCCCGAACCCCCGTTTTCGTCTAAGTCCCAGGATTTTGTTTTATTCATGCATTTTTCGTTGTATCATATCTCTGTCATCGTAGCTCCGTTTTGCGCGTGTAATATGTCAAAATGTTCGTCTCGAAGAGTAGATCATTTCATCTCATTGCATCATTTTCATTTGAGCTCATCTTGATGCCCGAAATGCTGTTGCAAGAGTGCTATGTGATGTTAGTTTCTGATTTTTATCAGAACTTGCACTTTTGTCATTTTTGCCATGGTTGATGTGTGCATCCTATGGACTTGAGTCCTACATGTGTTTTGAAATATGCCATGTCTTCTTTCCAGTGGTGCTTGCTATGTATTTTTGTGATCTATGTGGTGACTAGCACAAGCATGCAAACTAGGTGTCTCATTGTTGCTGTTTTCAGCCCTGTTTGCTGTTATTTTGATGCCATGTTTACTTGATGATACCGAGAGATCTATGCATATTTTGAGATACTTCAGTAAGGGTGTTTTGTAAAGCATGTCTTGCTCTATCCATTCATGCCCTTGTTTGCAATTATGGAGTAGTCTAGCTTGAGTCAATCGAGCTCTACTTTTGCTATCAAATGTTTCCTGGCAGATTGTTTACATGTTATTCAATTTTGCTAAGCTTGTTGTGGTTGGTCCGTGTATGCTATGTTATTGTTCTTGCCATGTATGTCTTCTATGTCATGTCTTCTTGATGTATGTATGCTTAGTTTCTCATATAAGGCTCTGTAGTGAGTGCATTGAGTTTGTAAACATGCCTTCTCGTTATCAGTTGTTGACATGCCATGTTGCTGAATCGGTTAACAAGACTTTCGATATTGACATGGGTGTTACTATATTTTCTGATCCTTTTTGGCTTATGGTCACTAAAGGACTTTTGTTCTATGCAATTAGTAGATTCATGCCATGCATTTGTTTGCCATGATAAGTTCCTGTAACATGTTGTTTCATAGCTCTAAACATTGCAACCTGTTGATATTTCTGCCAATGCCTGAAACTGTTATTAGTTGCAATCTTGCCATGTCATTTTGAGCATGTTCTAGTCATTTCTGGAGGTAGCTCAGTTCTCATGTTTTGTAATGCTTTACCTGTACATCATGCCCATGCCTTTTGTTTTCATATTGTGGTGCTGTAGCATGTTGTTTTCATGCTTGCAATATGCCTAGTTGCTGTTTTGGACAGATTGTTGTCATATCTTGTATAGGGTGTATGTGTTGAACCGTTGCTCCGTTTTGAGTGTGCTCTATAAGAAACTTGCTTGATTTTGCATGTAGTTTCATATTATCATCTTGGATCCTTGTTTTGAGAGTGTTTGCTTGATGTTTGTATGCATTTTGCATCAATGCCATGTTTAACTTGTTTTGCTCATATCTTCTAGGCCGTAGCTCCGAATCTAATGAACTTTATATGTAACTTGACTAGAATTTCGTGTAGATCATCGTGGTGCATATTAAATTGCTGTTTAACAACTTGAACATAAGGTTTATCCAGATCTGGACCAATTTCGAAATTTGCATATGAGGACTTACCGGAATTGTTATATGTTGTTTCCGGCCTCATTTAAACTTGCTTTGATGTGTTGGTCTTGTTTGCATCATCTCTTGTCATGAGTAGCTTCATGTAGCTTTGTCATGCATCATGCTTGGTTGTGCATCATGCCTTGTTCATGTGTGGTGTGTTTACTATGTTGTGTGCTTCTTCTTGTTAGTTCCTGTTTCGTTGCGATCGTGAGGATTCGTTCGTCTACGCTTGGTTCGGCTTCATCCGTTCATCTTCTTCATGGACTCGTTCTTCTTCCTTGCGGGATTTCAGGCAAGATGACCGCTACCCTGGATCTCATTACTATCATTGCTATGCTAGTTGCTCCGTTCTATCGCTATGTTGCGCTACCTATTACCTGTTTGTCAAGCCATCCCAAATTGCCATGAACCGCTAACTCGTTGTCACCCTTCCCAGCAAACCGTTGTTTGGCTATGTTACCGCTTTGCTCAGCCCCTCTTATAGCGTTGTTAGTTGCAGGTGAAGATGAAGTTTGTTCCTTGTTGGAACATGGAGATGTTGTTCCTTGTTGGAACATGTTTACTTGTTGGGATATCACAATATATCTTATTTAATTAATGCATCTATATACTTGGTAAAGGGTGGAAGGCTCGGCCTTATGCCTGGTGTTTTGTTC
>LR880968.1:109761212-109775894 GCA_904067115.1 Aegilops sharonensis | reverse complement strand
TTACTCGTAGCTAGTCTCATCCGGTGTTGCCCTGAGAACGAGATATGTGCAGCTCCTATCGGGATTGTCGGCGCATCGGGCGGCTTTGCTGGTCTTGTTTTATTGCTGTGAAATGTCTTGTAGCCGGGATTCCGAGACTGATCGGGCTTCCCGGGGAGAAGGTCTATTCCTTCGTTGATCGCGAGAGCTTATCATGGGCTAAGTTGGGACACCCCTGCAGGGTTTTGAACTTTCGAAAGCCGTGCCCGCGGTTATGTGGCAGATGGGAATTTGTTAATGTCCGGTTGTAGAAAACCCGAAGTGGATCTCAATTAAAATACACCAACCGTGTGCGTAACCGTGAGTGTCTCTTTTCGGGGTTGATCGAAAGGAGAACACGGTTTCTGGGTTATGTCTGACGTAAGTAGGTGTTCAGGATCACTTCTTGATCATTGTTAGTTGACGACCGTTCCTTTGTTTCTCTTCTCGCTCTCATTTGCGTATGTTAGCCACCATATATGCTTAGTCGCTGCTGCAACCTCACCACTTTATCCCTTCCTTTCCCATTAAGCTTTGCTAGTATTGATACCCATGGTAATGGGATTGCTGAGTCCTCGTGGCTCACAGATTACTACACCACCAGTTGCAGGTTTGCGATGATCATGACGGGAGAGCGATGTTTGCTTGTGTTGGAGTTCTTCTTCTTCTGCTTCTTCTTCGATCAGGGGATAGGTTCCAGGTCGGCAGCCTGGGCTAGCAGGGTGGATGTCGTTTGAGCTTCTGTTTATGTTTCATCCGTAGTCGGATGTTGATCTTGTATATGATGTTGATGTATTCTTGTGGCATTTGAGCCTTATGTATGTATCCCTATGTATTATGTAATGTTGATGTAATGATATCCACCTTGCCAAAGCGTCTCAATATGCGGGTCTATCCTTGGTGGGACCGTCGAGTTCCTTTTGGATAGGGTCGCATATTGGGCGTGACATTTGGTCTTGGTTTTGACCTTCTCGGCTGGTTTGTCCTGAAGCTTCTTGGTCCAAAAAGAAGAATCAACCTGTGGAAGACAAATGATAATGAGAAGACATTTTAAGTAAAAAATGAATAAATTTGAAATAACTCAAAATACTTACAACTGGAGGCTTATTCAGGGTGCAGAAAGGATTCAAGCCCGTCTTACTGCAATCTTCCAAGCTCTCGTTAAGCAGTGTTTTGGTCATACTATTGATATCATCATCATCCAGTTCTATTTGGTAGTGGCATTGGGGATCTTTCATATCGCTAGTGTACTCACACATTAAGCTGGGCCGCCGGCTTAAGGGAAAAATTCTCCATGCAACCCAGCATCGAACTAAGTCGATCCCAGTCAAACCATTAGCCATTAAGGCCCTGTTCTTTGAGAAAATGGGCATATACTTGGCTCGTTCTTCTGTGTTGATCCGTTCTGGGAGAGGGTGTCTGTTGCTAAGCCGGTTTTCACCGTAACCCGGCAGGGGATTTTCGCCTTCTTGAGATGTGTCTTGGGACTAAAACCAAGTCTGGTTCCAGTCCTTAGGATGACTGGGAAGTGCGGCGGCAGGAAAAGTGGCTTCTTTCCGCCTCCGAATTGAAATCCCACCTAATTCTAGGTTGGGCCCGTCTGTGAACTCGGTCTGCCGGTTTAAGTAATATAATTCCCTGAACAGTTCTACAGTGGGCTCCTATTGAAGGTACACTTCGCAAAACACTTGAAAATTGCAGATGTTTGAAACAGAATTAGGCCCGATGTCTTGAGGATGGAGTCTGAAAAAATGCAGCACATCACGAAAGAATTTTGAGCCGGGTGGGGTAAACCCCCGGAGCATATGGTCAGTAAAAACTTATATAATTGTCATGAGCGAAGAAATAATTCAATGGGTCCCACTTGTGTGTATGTGTCTGTGTGTGTGTGAGAGAGAGAAACCCATCGGTCGATGCTCGTGAATACATCTTTCAGCCACATGCATTGCTGATGCTCAGTAAAAACTTAATTGACATAATCATATACAACATCGTAGCACATTGAACTTGCATACAAAAATTTCATGTGGGCGGCACAATCAGGGTGGAAGCAGTGGATCGCTACGGGTAGGGCTATGTTGAAACCAACAAACTTGTATACAACCATTCATCGTCTTTACCAATGACATGGAAATATCTTGAATGCTATGCAAAGAAAACAGACAGACAACACAATTAGTTCTGCTAGCACATTAAGTTAACATACACCCCTTTCTAAAAAAGTTAAGGTACAAAAATAGAACAGGTCACAATCAAATGTATTGGCACATCAGTGCTTCAAACCGATAGCTTGGATTTAACTAGTATCTGAGTCAATTCAGTTTTTACCTCAAATTAGAGCACATCTAGGTAGCTGATAACCCACAAGTATAGGGGATCACAAAAGTTTTCGATGGTAGAGTATTCAACCCAAATTTATTGATTCAACACAAGGGAAGGCAAAGAATACTTGTAAGTATTAGCAGTTGATTTGTCAATTCAACCACACCCGGAGACTTAATATTCGTAGTAGAGTGATCAGTAGCACAAGAGTATGATAATTTAGTAGCAATAGTAGCAATAGCAATAGTTGAAGTAACAGTAACAGTAGTAACTTAGCAAGAACAATTATGTGAAAAGCTCGTAGGCATTGGATCCGTCACAATGTTGGATAATATTCATCATATAACAGTCATAACCTAGGGCGACACGGAACTAGCTCAAATTCATCAATGCATGTAGTCTTGTATTCCGTAAATAGTCATACGTGCTTATGGAAAAGAACTTGCATGACATTTTTTGTCCTACCCTCCCGTGGTAGCGGGGTCCATAAGGAAACTAAGGGATATTAAGGCCTCCTTTTAATAGAGAACCGGAACAAAGCATTAACACATAGTGAATACATGAACTCCTCAAACTACGGTAATCACCAAAAAGAATCCCAATTATTGTCACCTTGGGGTATGCGGATCATAACACGTAGCAAGTGCATATAACTTGAAAGATTGGATCAAGAACACAAATATATTCATGAAAACATAAGTGGTTCAGATCTGAAATCATGGCACTCGGGCCCTAGTGACAAGCATTAAGCATAGCAAAGTCATAGCAACATAAATCTCAGAACATAGTGGATACTAGGGATCAAGCCCTAACAAAACTAAATCGATTACATGATAAATGTCATCCAACCCATAACCATCTAGAAAGCCTACGAAGAAATTACTCACTCCCAACGGTGAGCATCATGAAATTGGTGATGGATGATGGTTGATGATGATGAAGACGGAAGATCCCCCTCTTCGGAGCCCTGAACGGACTCCAGATCTGGCCTCCTGATGAAGAACAGGAGGTGGCGGCGGCTCCGTATCGTGAAAAGCGATAAAACTTCCTCTCTTATTTTTTTCTTGGGAAATCTGAAATTATAGTGTTGGAATTAGGGCCAGCGGAGCCCTATGGGGCCCACTACCCACCAGGGCGCGCTAGAGGGGGGTAGTGCGCCCTGGTGCCTAGTGGGCAGCAGCCCCCCCCCCCTTCAGTGAGTCTTTGCTCCTGTATTTTTCTTTCATTCCAAAATGATTCTCCAAAAAGTTTCATCCAATTTCGAGAACTCCTATTTCTGCACAAAAACAACACCATGGTAGTTCTGTTGAAAACAGCGTCAATCTGAGTTAGTTTCATTGAAATCATGCAAAATAGAGTCCAAAACAAGAGCCAAAGTGTTTGGAAAATTATATACGACGGAGACGTATCAACTCCTCCAAGCTTAACTCATTGCTTGTCCTCAAGCAATTCAGTTGACAAACTGAAAATGACAAAGAAAAGACTTTTACGAACTTCTTGTGTCCATATATATGCTTAAATAATACCCATGTTTTAAGCAAAGATCATGACTAACCATGCAAACGATAACTCTTAGAAATTATATTCACTCATATGAATAGCATAATCAACTAGCGAGCAGTAATCAAAACAATCATGATATAATATGACAATAATGGTATCTCGCTAGCCCTCTCTAAGAGCACAAAACATAAATGCAGAGCACCTCCAAAGTTCAAGTAGTGACTAAACATTGTAATTCATGGTAGAAGAGATCCAGTCATGATGCACACAACATTTACTATACACAATGCATGAGAATGACAATAGTGCTATGAGGACTGGTGCTTATTTGAGAAGGTGATGACTCAACAATAAAAGTAAAATGACAAAAAAGTAAATAGATGGGCCCTTCGTAGAGGGAAGTAGGGATTTGCAGAAGTGCCAGATCTCAAAGCTTAAATTAGAGATAAATATAATTTTGGGAGGTTTACCTTTCTTGTCGACATTACGACCGAGAGTTTTCAATATCTTCCATGCTAAACAAATTAGCGGCGGTTCCCAATCGGTAAAAGTGAGTTTTAGTCCCCCTCCTCCAACAAACACAAGCCATGGCTAGCCGAATCCTCGGGTGTCCTCCATACCAAGAACAGTCCGGGGGAGTTTGTTTCATTATTATCGCAGTTTTGATCATGGGACTGGGCATCCCGATTACCAGCTCCTCTTGTGCAAGGATGAGTGATTAAACACTCACCATGAGAATAACCCACTTAGCATGGAAGATATTGACCGCCCCCTGTCGCTCCATGAGCAGCACGGGCACACAAAATAGATGTTCATTTGAATATTTAGAGGTNGAGATCCAGTCATGATGCACACAACATTTACTATACACAATGCATGAGAATGACAATAGTGCTATGAGGACTGGTGCTTATTTGAGAAGGTGATGACTCAACAATAAAAGTAAAATGACAAAAAAGTAAATAGATGGGCCCTTCGTAGAGGGAAGTAGGGATTTGCAGAAGTGCCAGATCTCAAAGCTTAAATTAGAGATAAATATAATTTTGGGAGGTTTACCTTTCTTGTCGACATTACGACCGAGAGTTTTCAATATCTTCCATGCTAAACAAATTAGCGGCGGTTCCCAATCGGTAAAAGTGAGTTTTAGTCCCCCTCCTCCAACAAACACAAGCCATGGCTAGCCGAATCCTCGGGTGTCCTCCATACCAAGAACAGTCCGGGGGAGTTTGTTTCATTATTATCGCAGTTTTGATCATGGGACTGGGCATCCCGATTACCAGCTCCTCTTGTGCAAGGATGAGTGATTAAACACTCACCATGAGAATAACCCACTTAGCATGGAAGATATTGACCGCCCCCTGTCGCTCCATGAGCAGCACGGGCACACAAAATAGATGTTCATTTGAATATTTAGAGGTGGCACATGCAAATTGACTTGGCGGCAGAATAATACCACATATAGGTAGGTATAGTGGACTCATCTGGAATAACTTTGGTTAAAGGATTTTGATGCACAAGCAGTATTCCCGCTTAGTATAGGCAAAGGCAGACAATAGGTTGAGAAGTGGCCCACTAGAGAGCAGAAATGGTCGTAATCATGCATTATGAATAATTAACACTGAGTACAAGCATGAGTAGGATATAAACACCATGAACATAAATATTGTGGAGGCTATGTTAGTTTGAACCAACTACATGCGTGAACATGTGCCAAGTCAATCCACTTGAAACATTCAGAGGAGGATACCATATTATCATACTACATCACAATCATTTTAATGCATGTTGACACCCAAGATAATCTACTCCTAGCTACTTAAGCATGGCATGAGCAACTATAATCTCTAATTGTCATTATAAACATGTTTGATAGTAATATGATGGGTCATGGATACTGAGTTAAACATGTTTACAAAAACAAAGACAAGTTGAGTTCATACCCGCTTTTCCTTGCCACAATCACTTCATCAAATATAGTCACTATTGCCTTTCACTTGCACAACCGAATGATATAAAAATAATAACAGTGTAAGACTGCCGTGGACTAAGCTGGAATCTGCAAACATTTCATTCAAAGGAGAAGACAAGGTAAAATGAGCTCTTTGTCAGATCAACAATAACGCATATGAGAGCCACTCAACATTTTCATCGTGGACTTCTCCTCATAATGACTTAATGGAAGAAAAGAAATTCAGAGAAACACACTAAAATATTTTTGGAGTTTTTTTTTATTGAAGAAAGCAAATTAAAGAAGGAGAAACAAAAACGAGAAAACTATTTACACAGGAAAGCTCCCAAACAAGAAAAAGAAGAATAGGAAATCTTTTTGGGTTTTCTTTTGATACTACAACTAATTTAAACTAGAAATAAAAACCAAAAAGAAGTGAGAAATATTTTGGGTTTTCTCAAAGTTTTTCAAACACACAAGAAGAAAGCAAGAAAATAAAACTAACATGGCTTATACAATGGAAAAGGATGAACACGACAACTAGTATGAAGTGTGTGAACATGAATGTAATGTCGGTGAGAAATACATACTCCCCCAAGCTTAGGCTTTTTCCTAGCTTGGTAATCACCATCCGTAGTAGCCATCCGGTCCCATGTGGAAGTGCTGAGGCGGTGGCACTTGAGTGTTCCACTCCTGGGGCTTCTCCTCTGCTGCTACCTGTGCGTTCCGTTAGGAGACAATGTCCTCTGGTAGGATGGTGTATCCGTTCCTGGCATAAGAGTCAAACAAAGCAGGTGCGGCAACGAAATAATATCACGAGTATCCTCACTAAAAACCAAGTTATAACGAATGTGATGAAGAGGCACAAGAGCATCAATAAAATGGTGGTCGATCATAGATTGATGATCCAAGTAGACCCTAGACAATAAATAATCATGGGGGCGTATGGCAACATGGAAACGCCTGGCCATGCGAGTAGCATAAATACCACCATGAATTTTACCTTTAGTTCTATTATTGTCTAGGTGGCGTGCAATGATAGCCCCTAGGTTATAGTTGTGTTCATTATGAAGTGCATGACATAAAATGGCAAGGTCAGGGGCACTGAGTATATTGTCTTCCTCTCTATCAGTCAAACATTTCCCTATGAATAAAGCAAAGTAGTGCATAGAAGGAAATTGTAAACTAGTAGCTTTGGCTTTCGACACGCCCCTTTCCTCTCCCACAATTAATGTGCGAGAAAACCATTAAATTCCACTGGTCTAGGCTATCTTAATTCCCCATCAAAAGGAATCAAGAATATCTCATAGAATTCAGCAAGTGTTATCTGATAAGCTCAGCATATAAGTCAAAGCACACCTCAGGGGGTTCGAGCCTATTCAAAAAATGAAAGTTTTGCACAAAAGAATTTCTAAGGGGGTGGTCTTGGTCACACTCATCTGTGTGGAAGTCGGTAAGTCCAGCATTTGCAATGAATTGCGTGAACTCTTGGTAGAATCTGGCTTCGGTCATGAAGGCAATGTGTGGCCATTCGCATGGCTGGACCTCCGTCCTATGCGGAGTTATGAGGTCCCTGACTGAGGATTCCCCAAGAACTACCTTGGCATTCCGCTTCGAGGAACTCCTCCGGAAGAAATCCATTTTCCTATGAACAAATTTCTAAAAACTTTGGGCCACAAAATGATATCAATAAAACTTCACAAAACTAATAGCAACTACTCGAATGGATGTATAGAGGCTATATCAAGCATTCAAACTACTTGGAACTCACAGAATTCAACATGCAAGCTCATTTTCAGTAGCACGAAGAGTAGCTAATTACTCAAAATATAAACCACTAAAGCAAAAACTAATTGGAACAACGGAGGAGTCACATACCAAGTAGCAATCCCCAAAAACAGTTTCCGAAATGGAGCTCCGAGCAAAGAGATCGAAAATCTCAGGTTTGGGAGCAAGAACACGAGAGAGAGCTATAGGGATTTTTTCTGGAGGTGAGTGATGATGTGAGCTAAGAGAGTAAGTGAAGGGGTCCTTGTGGGGCCCACTACCCACCAGGGCGCGCCCTGGGGTTGAGGTGCGGCCTGGTGCCTAGTGGGCACCTGGGGCACCCCCCCTGAGGTGTATTCAGTGCCAGAAATTCTCAAATATTTAGAAAAAATCGTGTTAAAATTTCATTGCATTTTGAGCACTTTTATTTTTGGGCTATTTTTTTTGCACAGATAATTCAGAAAACATGGTAAAGATGGCATTTCATTGCATTTAACTAAGAATATCATAAAACAAAAGGTGGGTACAGAAGGTTGTGCTTACTAAATTCATCGACCACATGTCTCTCAAAAATAATCTATCAATAAGGTTGATCTAGTCTTATTAACAAACTACTTTCGATTAACATGAAACCGAAGAATCATTGTATAACACTAGGTTACCTCAACTGGAATATGCATATCCCATACAAAAAGTATTTCATATTTCTTTTTGACAGTAGGAAGAGGGAGTTGGAAACTTCCAATAGTAATTGTCTAAGTCTTTTCAATAACATTAATACCATTCACTTGAATTTTTTTCTTCGGAAAGTAAACCGTATGTTCATTGCCATTGATATGAAAAGTGACCTTGCTTTTGTTGCGATCAATAACAACCCCTGCAGTGTCCAAAAAGGGTCTACGAAGGATAATTTACATGTTGTCATCCTCGGGCATATCAAGTATAACAAAATCTGTTAAAATAGTAACATTTGCAACTACAACGAGCACATCCTCACAAACATCTATTGGTATGACAGTTGATTTGTCAGCCATTTGCAATGATATTTCAATGGGTGTGAGTTTCATCAAATCAATTCTTTTATATAAAGAGAAAGGCATAACACTAACACCGGCTCCCAAATCACATAAGGCAGTTTTAACATAACTTCTTTTAATGGAGCATGGTATAGTTGGTATTCATGGATCTCCTAGTTTCTTAGGTACTCCATCGTTAAAACAGTAGTTTGCAAGCATGGTGGAGATTTCATCTTTAGGTATTTTACTTTTATTTGTGACAGTACCTTTCATATATTTAGCATAAGGGGTCATCTTTAAAATATTAGTCAAACGAGTACACAAAAAGACTGGCCTAAGAATTTCAGGAAAGCATTCAAATTCTTCCTCCTGCTTTTTCTTAGATGGTTTAGGTGCAAATGGCATAGGTTTCTGAACCCATGGCTCTCTTTCTTTACCATGTTTTCTAGCAACAAAATCTCTCTTACCATAACGTTTATTTTTAGAAGGTGGGTTATCAAGATCAACAACAGGTTCTATTTCAACATCATTATCTGGTTCTTTATCATTGTCTGGTTCAGCATCTACATGAACATCATCATTGTCATTATCATTATCACTAGGTGAGTGTTCATTACCGGATTGAATTTCAGCATTAGAAATAGAAACATCAGTATCATCCTCAGAAGGTTTTTCTTCCTCGGGTTAACTAGAAGTATGCAAAGTCCTATCATTTTTCTTTTTCTTTTTTTCTTTTTAGATGGACTAGGTGCATCAATATTAATTATTTAAGAGTCTTATTTAATTCTTTTTGGGTGACCTTCAGGATAAAGTGGCTCCTGAGTCATTCTACCTCCTCTAGTCATTACTCTAACAGCATGATCATTCATATTATTATTCATTTCATTGAGCAATTCACCTTGAGATTTAGCAACTTGTTTTAACTGATTCTGAACCATAGAAGCATGTTTATTAACACCTCTGACATCATTAACAATTCTAAACAACGGTCACTTAAGCGATCAATCATGTAGGCATTTTGTTTCAATTGTTTCATAACATTTACATTGAAATGATCTTGCTTAATAATGTAATCGTCAAATTCATACAAGCATTGACTAGGAGATTTATTGTAGGGGATGTCACCCTGTTAAAACTTTATAATAGAATTTACCTCTATTACCTATGGTGGTGTGTCAAGATCATGTACTTCTTTAATAGGCGTTAAATTCTTAACATCTTCAGGTTTAATACCCTTTTCCTTCATACATTTCTTTGCTTCTTGCATATCTTCAGGACTGAGAAATAGAATACCCCTCTTCTTCGGAGTGGATTTAGGCGGTGGTTCAGGAAGTGTCCAATCATTATCATTCTAAAAATAATTATTCAATAGTTCCTCAGCTTGTCCAACAGTTCATTGATGTTGGCTTGAACTACGTCGGTATTTCCCACAGAGGAAGGGATGATGCAGCACAATAATGGTAGGTATTTCCCTCAGTGATGAGACCAAGGTTATCGAACCAGTAGGAGAACCACGCAACACTACGTGAATGGTACCTACACACAAATAACAAATTGTAACATCCCAAAATTCTAAATTTTGGAATGTTATATTAAATAAATAGTTTTGATTGTTTGTTTGATTGTGGCGTGGTTGCTTGTGTGAAATTGAGTGAAATTTGAAACTTTTTGAAAGTTAAATGAGAGGGAATAAAAGGACTTTCCCGAACTTTCATTTTGCATTCTGATCTCCATGAATTCAAATTATTTTCAAATACAAAACCCTAGAGAGAAGATGACATGACTTCTTCCATTTAAAATGAAAAGGGTTTTCGAAAATGTTTGAATTTCATTTGGAATTTTTTCAAATTCAGAAACTTTATGCAACTCAATGATTTTCATGAGAGAAGATAAAATGACTTCTTCAAATTATATGAAATATGAGTTGAAAGTTAAAAGAATCAAATTTAAAGTCCTTTGGAAATTATTTTTCAGTTTGGATTTATTTAGTTTTTATTCAAATTATATTTCTCCAAAAATAAAATATACGGAAATTAGGGTAAAATGATTCCCTGCAGTATAAAATTGGAGATAAATAAATTTGAAATTATTTTGATATTTTTAAAATGATTTTATGAGGTTTTGTCGCACCAGTATTACTGTTTGATTTATTTAAATTTTTGTGGAATTTATTTGACTCTAGGAAAATGTTCATCTTGTAGAAAATTTATTTTCTGTAAATTTTGATATATAATATGCCTATATAAAATTTTATTTTTGTTTTCGATATTAAGTTTTTCCTTTTCTGTTTCTATTTAAGAAAACAAACTATGTGTGCGGCCTATAACTATCCACCGTCCTCGTGCGCTGCATAGTGGCATCAGGCGCCCCATCATTTTATTTTTCTTCTCTCCCACATGGGCCCGGCCCAGCCAGCCATTTCTTTTCCTTTTTTTCCACTTTGACCGATTTTTGTTAAAAAAAACTACAGCGCACGGCCGGGCCGAACTTTTAGCCCATGCGCATGAATTTTTCAAATTTCATCTGCGTACGTATATGTTTAGTCCCACATTGCCTAGCCTTTGACCTCTAAACCACTTTTCCACCTATAAATATAGACTTATAGAGTCTCCAAAAATCATCCGATTCAGGTTAAATCAATATTATGGTTTGACTATATACATTACAGAAAAATATCGTTCTCCTCTCCGGTGGGACTTCTGGAAGTTGTCTTCTTTCTCCGAAGTCGTCTTTTCTTTACCTTATAAAGGTATCTTTCTTCATTTTTTTCTACTTTCGTAGTTTATTGTTTTTCTTCCGTAAAACAGCTTGGCCCTAATTTTTCAAATAGCCATAACTTTTTACTCGTTCATCCAAATTAGATGAAACCAGCGTCTATAATTTCGTCTTGTTTTCACCTATCTAGTGAACCTGTCACATCAACCTTTTGAAATTTGTTCAGATTCATATTCAAACTACTTTTGATCATAACTTCAGTTTTATAACTCCGATTTAGTTGATTCTTTTTGCTGATCAAAGCTCTTGATGATTCTTTTTGCTGATCAAAGCTCTTGACCAAACTTTCTGATAAGGCCAAATACACATAATTTTGGTACTGTTGGAAATTGTTTTATGTTGCAAGAGTTATTTGCTTGGTTTTTGATGCTTTTCGAATTGTTTTCTTCGTTCTCTCCAATCTTTTGAGTGATTGCTTATGTGTCGTTACTATTGCTTGCTTACGATAGATGACCGGAGTGAGACGAGTAGAACTATCAGGAGTTATGAGTGCGAACCATCTTCATCAACAGTATGAGTAGAACTATCAGGAGTTATGAGTGCGAATCATCTTCATCAACAGTACAGTCAAGTTCACACTTTGATCATACTTTTCATTACCCAGTTTTTATGCATTAGTTTCAATCCTCAAACATTGCATGAGTAGGATTGATAACATGTGGGTATTGGGAAGTAGTTGATGAGGTAGGAACCTATTGTCCTGCATTCAAACCTTGGGAGTTACTACTACGTTATGCTTACACTGCTATGCTATGCTCGTAGACGTGGATTGGGTTCGAGTGTATCCATGAAAGATGTGAGAGTTATCATTAAGGGTTAACTTAAGGTGGCTACTTTAATACACATCTGGGTGGATTGGTTGGGGCACCCTGGAGCACCCAGTGGTCTGCCCGGGCACCTGGAGAACCCAGTGCTTGCCCAAGGGGATCCCGGAGGACCCGTGTGATCACCCTATGGTTTGCCACCCAGGTTCAAAGGGATCATAAGATTATTCATGCTAGAAACTTCCGTGTGCAGCCACAAGCTATTATGGGCTCTAGCATAGTTGAGTATGTTGCATGACCTCTTCTAGTGGTACGCTAGCAGATGTACGGGATGTAGGTTGGTACTGTCTACCCGGGGTTAGAGTTAATGCTTCTGAAAGACCGTGTCTCAATCATCCGTTTCTCAAACACCATGGAGTGCGAGAAATCCGACGGAGGAGATCGAGTCTAGTGGGGAAAAGTGCGCAAACCTCTGGAGAGTGTACAAACTAATCATGGTTAGTCGTGTCTCTGGTTATGGACATCTTGAGTATCTGGTTCTTGGATTATCATGTTGATCTCAACACTCTATTTAATGAATTTGATTGGGTTAATGATTATTAATTTGGGATTGAGTTGGAGGAACCTTCTCAATGTTTTCAACAAATTTTGTAGTTGAATAAAATATATTCCTTTGATGTAGGAAAAAAATGGCTTTTCGCAAAAACATTATAACCATAGAGCCTCCACCATCCATATATGCATGTAGTGATAGCCATTATTCAGCATTGCTCTACAGTGTTAATTTGCCAGTACATTCAATGTACTGACCCTTTGTGGCTGCAACATCTCATGTTGCAGGATTCTTACGACGAGTACGTGATACATTAGGGTTATGATTTCTACACTCAACTTTGCCGTTGGTGCGGATGGGAGTCCAAAACCTTTGTTGTTACTTCCGCTATTTGGATTGAGGTAATAGTATTTACGTTATTTATACATTTGATTTACCTCTATTATAAATCCTCCAGTACTGTGTGTGTCAGCATACTGATCCAGGGATGACACTTAAGCACAGAGACTTGACCGTCTGAGGTCGGATCGCTACACAAATACTCGCAACTCGACGTATTAAAGGGGTTGTCAATCCCTTTCGGGCAACGGCGCCAGGAATTGGCAAATGGACGTGAGAAAGTTGTAATAGATTGAATAAATAGATCGCAAATAAAATAAAGTGCAGCAAAGTATTTTTGTATTTTTGGTTTAATAGATCTGAAAATAAAATTTGCAAATAAATAAAAAGGCAAATAGCAAAATAGATCTGAAAGTATATGATGAGAAAATAGACCCGAGGGCCGTAGGTTTCACTAGTAGCTTCCCTCGATAAAAATAGCAAACGGTGGGTGAACAAATTACTGTTGGGCAATTAATAGAACTTCAAATAATCATGACGATATCCAGGCAATGATCATTATATAGGCAGCACATCCAAGATTAGTAGACGACTCCTGCCTGCATCTACTACAATTACTCAGGGTGTTTGAGAACAAGATGACCGAAACATGGTCTTCCAAAGAGTTCCTCTGACCACTGTCCGGTACTCAACCCATCCTACCGTAGTTCTACATCTGCTAGTACCGTCCCAGCCAGAGTCACAACTAAGGTCAACCAAGCCAGAGCCCATAATGACTTGTGGTTGCACAGGTAAGCTTCCGGGCATGAAGTATTCTTCCGTCTCTTTGAGTCTGGGTGAAGCTTTCCGCAAGATGTCATGGTGCTTCTCCATGCATCCCGGCCAACCACTGGTTTCTCCAGGGTGTCCGTCAACCATCCTTCACCCAGTAGTGTGTATTGAATTCTTGTCTCGAGTCTTGAAGTCTTGAGGCCTTGAAGATGCAGTCCTTGCAGATTCCATCATGGAGTTGTCGTCATTGACGTAGATCCTCCATTCTCACACCACTCCCGAGCACTCATACCAACCCCGTCTACAATAGCGTAGCATTAAAATAAATAACGTCCCGGGCTTGGTAATAGGGTGATGGGTTCCTACCTCATGCATACTACTCAACTACAAGGATTCAATAACACTACTGAGGGGTAGTTGCAAGGGTGCCACTATATGCAATAAAACATAGGTATGAAAACATGGTCAAAGTGAACTTGCCTGGTGATGTTGACGAAGAAGAATTATCGTTCTCAAGAAATAACTTGATAGACTACTCGTCACTCTCTGATGAAATCTATATAACAAACATATCATTCACATAAGCACTCACACTAACAATCAAAACAAAAGAGAGAGCGAATAAGAATCCGAAGGAACTTCAAATAAAACTAGGGAGTCTTCTTCTACAACATTCACAAAAATAGTTTTGTCTAACAGAAAATAAAACACTAAAATAACAGAGAATAAAATATAAATTTAGTTAAGACAAAAAAAAAGTATTTTTTTCATAAAGCTATTTTGAAAGTATTTTCAATTGGGAGTTAAAACAGTAGAGAAATCCATTGCAAGTTATTAGCGAACTTGAATTGATTTCACGATAACAAAATAAAAATAAATATAAAAACTTGTTGAACACCTACTGTT
>LR880968.1:109724528-109742514 GCA_904067115.1 Aegilops sharonensis | reverse complement strand
ACATCATGAGAAATTCTATCAACACTTCTAGATAAATCATCAATCTTATTCAAGTTTTCTTCCATTATAGTGTTGAAAACTTTTTTGAGTGTTGATAAATTCTTTAATATTATTCTCAAGATCAGAGTTGTTCCTATTATTATTATTATTATTATTATTATTATTATTATTATTATTATTATTATTATTATTATTATTATTATTATTATTATTATTATTATTATTATAAGAAGGATTCCCATAGGAATTACCATAATTGTTAGAGGAATTACTAGGGAAAGGCCTAGGATTAAGATTTCCTCTATAGGCATTGTTATTGAAATTATTTCGCGAGATAAAATTCACATCTATGGCATCACTATTTTGCTCAATCAAAGTAGACAAAGGCACATCATTAAAATCAATAGGAGCACTTTTACTAGCAACCAATTTCATAAGAGCATCAACTTTTTCACTCAAAGAAGAAATTTCTTCAACCGAATAAACTTTTTACTAGTAGGAGCTCTTTTACAACTGTTTGGACTGATGGACTTACCAGTCTTGATCGTTATTCTGGCAATGCAACAGAGTTGGGTCCTCATATCGATCCAAATGTTCAACAGAACCCCTGTTTTCTTCTTTTTCTTCTTTAAACTGCTTAGCTTTCAATTTGCCTCTGACCATCAAACTAAATGTGAATACGTGCTACCAAGCTGCGCTACATCCCTTTTCCAAATTAAATTGTTGCCGTTGTGAATAATTTGCCATGATATTATCAAGAAATTTGGTGGCTTCACCCAAAGTAATTTCCATAAAAGTACCACCCGCCGTGGAATCCAAAAGATTACGAGAAACAAAATTCAGCCCCGCATAAAAAATTTGTATGATCATCCAAAGATTTAACCCATGAGTTGGGCAATTCCTTAGCATCATTTTCATCCTTTCCCAAGATTGTGCAACATGCTCATGCTCAAGTTACTTGAAAATCATGATCTGGGTACTAAGGGAAATATTTTTTTACGGGCGAAAAATACTTAGTGATAAAAGCATCTTTGCACTTATTCCAAGAATCGATACTATGGCGAGGCAACGAAGAAAACCAAATTTCTCATAACAAGATTCAGCAAAGTGATATTAATATCACAAGACTCCGCACTAGTGGCAGAGCAATCAGAGTGCCAATAAAATCATTGTTGTTGGTATTTGAGAAATCACACAACTTGGTGTTCTCTTGAGTCATAGTGACTACCGATACGTCTCCAATGTATCTACTTTTTCTCATGCTTTTCCTCTTGTTTTGGACTCTAATTTGCATAATTTGAATGAAACTAACCCCAGACTGATGATGTTTTCAGCAGAATTACCATGGTGTTGTTTTTTGTGTAGAAATAAAAGTTCTCGGAATGGAACAAAACTTTGCGAGGATTTTGTATATCAATAATAAGAATTTCTGGAGCCAAGACCCACCAGAGAGGGGCCCCTAGTTGGGCACAACCCACCAGGGTGTGCCCCCCTCTCCTTTCACGCCCAGGTGGGTTGTACCCACCTGGTGGCCCCGCCGACGACCCCCCTAATACTATAAATTCACATTATTCCAGAAAAAAAATCAGGGAGAAAGAATTATCGTGATCCACGAGATGGAGCCGCTGCCAAGCCCTGTTCTTCCTCGAGAGGGCAGATTTGGAGTCCGTTTGGGGCTCCGAAGATGGGGATCTTCGTTCTTCGTCATCACCAACCTTTCTCCATCTCCAATTCCATGATGCTCCCTTCTGTTATGCTTAATGCTTGTCACTTTGGACCCGGGTGCCATGAACGCAGATCAAAACCGTTTATGAATTCATCATTACATCCATGTTTTAGATACGATCTTGCAAGTTATAGTCACCTACTACTTTTATGATCCGACAACCCCGGAGTTACAACAACCGGGCCCACTGTCGGTGATGATCGTAGTTTGAGGACTTCATTTATTCACTATGTGTTAATGCTTTGTTCCGGTTCTCTATTAAAAGGAGGCCTTTATATCCCTTAGTTTCTAATACAGACCCCGCTGCCACGGGAGGGTAGGACAAAAGATTTCATGCAAGTTCTTTTAATAAAGCATGTATGACTATTTACGGAATACATGCCTACATTATATCGATGAACTGGAGCTAGTGCCGTATCGCCCTAGGTTATAACTGTCTCATGATGAATATCATCCAACAAGTCACCGATCCAATGCCTACGAATTTGTCCTATATTGATCTTGCTAAGTTGCTATTGCTATCATCACTGTTACACTGCTACAAAATTACTACTATCACTGTTACTATTACTGTTGCTGCTGTCACTACTATCAAAATACTTTGCTACTGATCACTTTGCTGCAGATAATTAATCTCCAGGTGTGGTTGAATTGACAACTCAGCTGCTAATACCTTCAAATATTCTTTGGGTTGAATACTCTACCCTTGAAAACTGTTGCGATCCCCTATACTTGTGAGTTATCAAGACCTTTTTCTGGCGCCGTTGCCGGGGAGCATAGCTATATTTGTTGAGTCACTTTGGATTATTATTATCATATTATCACTATGAAGAATCTGAAGGATCCAAAGACGGGGGGAGGTAAGGAACTGCCATCCAGTTCTACTTTAGATTCACCTTCTGTTATGAGTAAACTTGCAACACCACCACATGCTATGAATTCCAATATGTCGAAAGTTATTGATGATGCTATTTCTACTATGGATAATGCTTATGATGAAGCTAGTACCTTGCTTGATAATGATGATGTGCCACTTGGTGAATTTTATGATGAACAAATTTCTAGAGTAATACAACATGAAGTTGTTGAATCTAATGGTGAGCTTGAAACTGAAACTCCTGAAACACCAGCTAGAACTAGCCTTCCTAGATATGAATTGCCTAAGGTACTGGAAGGTTATGTTATGAGTGAAGAAGCAACTAGAGATATTCTTGCTTCTAAGGATAGAGATGATCTAGAGAAATTACTATGCAAGTATAAATAAAAATCTCTGAATGCTAGAATGCAATGTGATCCTAAGTTTGCTACTTCACCTATATTTATTGATGACAAGGATTATGAATTCTCTGTCGACCCAGAGTTAATTACTTTGGTTGAATCTGATCCTTTCTATGGTTATGAAACTGAAACGATTGTGGCACATCTTACTAAGTTGAATGATATAGCCACCCTTTTTACTCATGATGAGAAAACTCGTTATTACTTTATTCTCAAATTATTTCCTTTCTCATTAAAGGGTGATGTTAAATCTTGGTACAATACTCTTGCTCCTGGTTGTGTGCGTAGTCCCCAGGATATGATTTACTACTTCTCTGAAAAATATTTTCCTGCTCATAAGAAACAAGTTGCCTTACAGGAAATAGTTAACTTTGTTCAAACTAAAGAAGAGAGTCTCCCACAAGCTTGGGGGAGGCTTTGCCAGTTACTTAATGCTTTGCCTGATCATCCTCTTAAGAAAAATGAAATACTTGATATCTTCTATAATGGACTAACCGATGCTTCTAGGGACTTCCTAGATAGTTGTGCTGGTTGTGTTTTCAGGGAACGAACTATTGCTCAAGCTGAAGAATTGTTGAATAACATATTCAAAAAAATATGATGATCGGACTCTTCCTGAACCACCCCCTAAACCCACTCCGAAGAAGAGGGGTATATTATATCTCAGTCCTGAAGATATGCAAGAGGCAAAGAAATCTATGATGGTAAAAGATATTAAAGCTAAGGATATTAAAATTTTACCTCCTATCGAAGAAATACATGAGCTTAATACACCACCATTGCCTAAGGTGGTAGAGGTAAATTCTCTTATGAAGTTCAATGATAATGATAATCCTCACAATATGCATCCTAGCCAATGCCTTTATGAGTTTGAAAACTATATTAGAAAACAAAATCACTTTAATGCAAATGTTATGAAACAATAGAAATACAACTCTGATATGATTACTCTCTTGAGTGACTTGTTATTTAGAATCTCAAATGATGTTAGAGGTGTTGGGAAACATGCTTCTATGGTTCAAACTCGGTTAGAACAAGTTGCTAAATCTCAAAGAGAATTACTTGATGAAATGAATCATAATATGCATGACTTTGCTGTTAGAGTTGCAACTAGATGAGGTAAAATGACGCAGGAACCACTTTATCCTGAAGGACACCCAAAAAGAATTGAACAACATTCACAAAGAGCTAATGCTAACATACCTAGTCCTTCCAAAAAGAAAATAAAAATAAAAATGATAGGACTTTGCGTGCTTCTAGTGAACCTGAAATAGAGAAACCTCCTGATAATGAAAATGAAACTTCTATCTTTGATGCTGAAACACAATCTGGTAATGTACACTCACCTACTGATAATGAAAAATATAATTATGAGGTTCATGAAGACACTCAACCAAACAATGATAAAGAACCAGATAATGATGTTGAGATAGAACCACTTGTTGATCTTGATAACCCACAACCTAAGAATAAAAGATATGATAAAAATGACTTTGTGGCTAGGAAACACGGTAAAGAAAGAGAACTGTGGGTTCAAAAACCTATGCCTTTTCCACCCAAGTCAACTAAAAAGAAACATGATGAAGAATTTGAACGCTTTGCTGAAATGCTGAGGCCAGTCTTTTTGCGTACTCGCTTGGCTGACATCCTTAAAATGCCTCCTTATGCAAAGTATATGAAAGACATCATCACAAATAAAAGAAAAATACCGGAAGCTGAAATCTCCACTATGCTTGCTAATTATACTTTCAAAGATGGAGTACCTAAAAAACTTGGAGATCCGGGAATACCAGCTATACCTTGCTCTATCAAAAAGAATTATGTGAAAACTGCTTTGTGTCATTTAAGAGCTGGTGTCACTACAAAAAAATACACTTCCGTGATGATATGTGTTTGTCACAGTAGGTCGCGTTTTTTGTCATGTGTGTACATCCATGACAAATTTATGACAGAATCAAGATAGTCATACCTGTGCTGTCGTAGAAGTGTTCCATGACATTACCAAAATTATCATCACGGAAGTGTCCACTTCCATGATGATAAATCCCGCGTCACAAAAGTGCTTTCGTCAAGGGTGACCGACACGTGGCAACCACCGTAACGAAACGCCATTAAGCTATCGGGTCGGATTTTGGATCCGATAACCCGTTAACAGCCACGACCAATGCCGATTTTCCACGTGTAAAATTCTCATTGGCTGACGGATCCACGCGTCAGCTCCGTGTTGGCACAGCTGTCACTCATCCAACGGTCGAGATGGGCCTATGATATGTTGACACGTGGACCGGCCCAACAGTGGCCCACAAAGCTTAAATGGGTCGGCCCAACTGAAGGCCCATAAGATTTAGCGGACCATAATGGGCCGGCCTAGCTAAAGGCCCATAAAATTTAGCGGACCACAATGGGCCGGCCCAGCTAAAGGCCCACAAGATTTTGCGGACCATAATGGGCCAGCCCAGCTAAAGGCCCACAAGATCCTGCAGACCATAATGGGTCGGCCCAGCTAAAGGCCCAACATTCTCTGTCAAATCGGCCCGTCAACGGCCTATCCTAAACTTGCCATCAACGCGGCCCACGGTCACTTCTGGCTCGTTAACAGTCCGCTAAGTAATTGGGCCAAATCACGGCCCGGTGTATTTCCGGCCTGTTAAAGGTCCGGCTTCATTTGGGCCCATTTACAGGCCATCAAAACTTTCAGCCCATAAACGACCGTAAAGGATTTGGGTCATATTCGGCCATGTCTGACATTTGGCCTATTAGAGGCCCACTATAGATTTGGGCCACTTTCTTCCTGTTGTCATTTTCGGCCTGTTAATGCCAGACGTAAACCATGGGCCATATGTGGCCCAACGTCATATCGGGCCCACTAACGGCCCATATAAAAATGACGATAATCTAGCCCGACCGAAGTTCCGGCCTGTTAAAGGCATGTGTATTAGGTCGGCGCATTTACGGCCCGTCCGAATTTCGGCCTGTCAAAGATCCGTGTCGTAAATGGGCCACCATTTCGGCCTGCTAAGTCCAGTGGGTTATTTGGCACAATCAGGGCCCAATCTCACTTTCGGTCTATTAAAGGCCCATGTTTTTTATGGGCTCGAGATATTTACACCTGTAAACGGCCTATTTTTACAGAGGGCCCAAATTATGTTTAGGCCTGTTAAAGGCCCACTATGGGCACAGGCCTACCAGAAAAATATGAAAGCTTATGCTGATTTAGGCCCAGATATTTTTAGTGGCTACATGTCAATTTCGGCCCATAATCGTTTTTAGCCCAATTGGAATGGGCCCGACGAATGTTGGCATGTCGGGCTCCTACGAAGCTTTCGGCTGAATACATTACTAAGATAAACCTACACTATGCCAAAATAGCGTCGTAATTACTGCAGCCTGGGGCAGCATCATAAATGTTGTATCACAACAAAATAAATTCCAACCATACAACAAAAGGCATGTTGGCATAAAGTTTACAGTCCTTCCAGATAAAATCACCATCAGATGTATAGAAGCACAGATCATTTGACCTGAGTGCTAATGTTTCAGGCTGTAGAATCTGATGGAGCAACATGATCTCCACCTTTTTCCGCCATTGCTCTTGAACAACGAAGCGAATGTCTGATAGTCTGGTTTCAAAACCATTCATATCTTGACGACATTTCTCAACCACTATTCTTGTTTCCGAAACAACGTCCATTAGGGATTGGACTTGTGTCTGGAGCACAGATATATCACTCTATATAGCAGGAAGATTTTGTTCAGTAGGCGATTTGGACAAGGTTACCTTGACAACCAACCCAGAATTATGCTGGAAGGTGCTTTTTGCACTGTTAGTGGAGAGATACTGATGCACTGCAGCAAGAGGTGACATTGTGCTTGTACTAGCCTCGTCACCTTCAGGTGGTTGTGGTTGTTCAATCATTTGTTCCATAGCTTCCTGAAAGTTTGAACTTGTAGATTAGTGTACCGGATAAGTTACTAATGAGACAAAAACAAACAAAGTAGGTTAAACGTTTATACATAACTTATTTTGGTGAACTACTATAATACATTAGCATGTATTGTAGTGCCAACTACATAATAAAATCACTTTTGGAACATATGTCCATGTAGCATGCCTACTGTATTGTCTATTTCCTCACATTCGTTGACATCTAAGGATGAAGAGACATGGTTTAAAGTAGGATGAACATAGTATGACATCATTCATATCATGGGCAAACAGATACAAAACAAACAACCTATTTTATCATTGTGTGCGCACGTGAACATAAAGCTGAACAGAGTATAAAAGTGAACAGAGTAACTGACATTGGCTGCAAACCAAGTACTTAAATGAACACTTCACAGTACCAATCAGTTCAAGGCAGGAGGAATAAGGACTTACAAAAACGGCTTGAACTGGTGTGCTCATGCCCTTCATCTTGCTGGTGTGCAATCCTTGAAGATTTGCACTGCCTTCGGTTCAGGTTCTTTTTGGTCCGCACGGGCTTTCGTCTGTATTTGGAACAAGTCAATATAGATACGATAATATGGCACAAAAAAAAGAAGGAAGTAGCAGCGATTTACAAAAGCCTCGCAGTGTGCAATATAGCTACGAGATCCTGTTGTCTGTTGGAATTTCACTTTAGAACGGTTGGTTTTGTTCTTGAAACAGTTAGCCTAGAAGAAGATACACTTGTAAGGCACATACATAAATACAAGTTCAATATGTGGTCTGATCAAATACATATAGCCTATCTGATACTTTTGATCAGACCAGTGTTTAACAAGGGCTGTCCAATCTTCATTTGTAATATATTCCACTGGAGATGTTTGGGCGATTTCATTGTTAGCCTTGCCTTCAAAGTGAGATTTTCTAAGGTGGTACCGATAATGTCGCAGAGCAGACTGAAAAACATGAGTGCATGCTTGTTTAGTTGCATCATCTTTCGGATCCAACTTGAACCTCATCTGTTGAAAAAAGAATGTGAGTCTTATTAGGAGGAAGCTAGAAAGTATGGGACAGAGCAAGACAATATTACTAATTGCGATGAATAACATTACTTACGGATAAATGGTCAAGGAAGGTGTTAAACTGGGTATTGTCTTTCTCATTCCTGTACTGGATCCACGTTAGGAGGATACGTGCATGACACCTAACGGCAACGGCTGCCTCTGATACTAACTTGGCTAACTCTGTAGCATCACATGGCCTTTTTAAACCTGCCTCAAAATGGATCTCCATTCTTCCTCCTTTAGATTTTTGTTAATCTGTCAAGCATTATCCCTGATGTCTGTTTCCTCTTGCGCCATGGTGCTAGTTCAACAACGAATATGGAAAGTGTTAGTGTACATCAAACTGTGAGAGTACATATAAAGGAGCATGCAACTGCAACTTGACTCGGTCAGGTACCGTCTTGGTGTTGATGCTCATGAGGTTCATCTGATCTTGCCAAGTCCTGTTGTGTCAGCAGTGCTTCGGAAGTAGTGTTAGGTGTGAAGGCAGCTTGGGAACTGGCCAGTTCCGGAGCAAACGAACGAGTAACTGGTTGAGATGCTGGTACAGTTGAAGCGGATGCTGCAGCTGGTGGAGCAGGTGATACTATGTTTGTAGATTTAGCCGGTGGACTTGGACCTTCTACTGCACTATAAGTACCAGCAGAATCTCGATGGCAGAACCTTTTCCGTTTCACCCGACGAGTAACAACACTCCCTACTATATTATTTTCCTTGCTCTTTTTTGACTTTGCCATGCCAAGCTATACCCACAACACAAAAGAATAAAATCACTCTTCAGAACTCATTGATGCATGATACAGACAAGCAATACTTTGATGTAAGACAACCGTATGAGGATGGAATATGTAAGAAAAACAGGACGGCATGACATATTCACAGCTACGATGTGCAAACTAAGCAGAAGGATTTTCAAGAAAATAGAAGTAATGCAAGCTAGACACCATATGAAAGATTCAACCAATATTACTCTGCCAAGTTAAAAGTGTCTTGTCATAAGTGGCAATTCGAAAAATTAGAAGCAGTACAACATAGAAATCAATGCAAGATGCAACCACTATCAAACTGCCATGTTAAAAGCATCCAATCATGAGTGACTGATGTGGGATACACAACAGCAGTACTTTGATGTAAGAACATGGTATGATAGATAGATGCAGTGTATTCTAGACACAGAAAGCCATGTCATATGCACATGTATAACGTATAAACTCAGCAGGTGCAATTTAATCAAAATAGAAGAAATACAGGCTAGACAACATATGCAACCTGAAACCAATTATCACACTGTCAACTTAGAGCAAGCACCTGCGATGGTGGAGTACGGGAGATGAACTCATCATGTAAACTTGGGACTTCAACTTCATTAGCTGTAGCAGGGGAAAATCTAGAGAGTCTCTGTTTGCGTCGGTGCAGAGGACCACCAACATCCCCTAACTTACTCTTTTCCTTCCTATTTTCTGATATTGCCTTATGAAGTCAAAACCACAAGAAGATGAATAAAATTAGCTCTGCATAACTGGTTGATGCATGATACAGACGAACACTACTTTGATGTAAGGCAAGCACAGGATAGGAGGATGGAATATATACAAAAAAAGACAACGTTTCATATTCACACGTATGATAGGAGGATGGAATATGTATGAAAAAATAGTAAGCGGAAGGCATTTCAACAAAATTAGAAGAAATGAAAGCTAGGCACCATATGAACATGCAACCAATATCACTCTATCAGGTAAAAAGTGTCTCGTCGTAAGTGTCATTTCAAGAAATTAGAAGCAGTACAAGCTAGAAGACAATGCAAGATGCAACCTACATCACAGTCCCAAGTTAAATGTGTCTTATGGGTAAGTGATCGTTGCAGGTATAAGTTGTAAGCTACGCAGATGCAATTCAACATAATCAGAAGCAATACAAACTAGACATCATACGGAAAATGCAACCACGTATAACAGTTCCAAGTAAGAGCAAGCACCTGTGATGGTGGAGTAGGGGAGATCTGTTCATCACGTACACGTATGTTCTAGAAACAGGAACACGTGTCATATTCACAGGCATTATGTGTAAAGTAAGCATATGCAATTCAAGTTAGAAGCAATGGAAGCTAGAAATCATACGCAACATGCAACCACATATAATAGTGTCAAGTTAGAGCAAGCACCTGTGATGGTGGAGTAGGGGAGATGTGCTCATCATCTACACAGCTACGTTGACTGTCCAACCTTGTGTTGTCTTGGGAATCTTGTTGGGAGGATGGCGGAGTAGAATCTGTAGAGACCCCCTGTTTGAGTTGCTCCGAAGGACCACCATCATCCACTGCCGGACTAATTTCCTTCAGGTGTAATGGTTTTGCATTGTGAAGTCAAACCGATAAGAAAAAGGAATAAAATTTGCTCTTCAGAACTCATTCATGCATGATACTGACGAACACTTCTTGGATGAAAGGCAAACACATGATGCGAGGATGGAATATGTATGAAAAACATGATGGTGTGACATATTCACACCTATGATGTGGCAACTAAGCAGAAGGCATTTCAACAAATTAGAAGCACTGCAAGCTAGACACCATATGAAAGATGCAACCAATATCACTCTGCCAAGTTCAAACTGTATGGCGTTTCAACAAATTAGAAGCAGTACATGCTAGAAATCATATGCAAGACACAACCAATATCACAGTGGCGACTTAAAGGTGCCTTATCATAAGTGATTGATGCGGGATATGCAAGAATAGTAGTCTGATGTAGAAACAGGATCACATGTCATATTCACAGGCATTATGTGTAAAGTAAGCAGATGCAATTCAACAAAGTTAGAAGCAATACAAGCTAGACATCATACGCAACATGCAACCACATATAATAGTGCCAAGTTAGAGCAAGCACATGTGATGGTGGAGTAGGGGAGATGTGCTCATCATTTACACAGCTACGTTGACTGTCTAGCCTTGCGTTGTCTTGCAAATCTTGTTGGGAGGATGGCGGAGTAGAATCTATAGATAACCTCCGTTTCAGTTGCTCGGAAGGACCACCATCATCCAATGTCTTGCCAATTTCCTTCAGCTTTATTGATTTTGCATTGTGAGGTCATGCCGACAAGAAAAAGGAATATCGTTCGCTCTTCAGAACTCATTCATGCATGATACTGATGAACAATACTCTAATGAAAGGCAAAGTCATGATACGAGGATGGAATATGTACGAAAAAATGGACGGCTTGACATATTCACACCTATGATGTGGTAACTAAGCAGAAGGCACTTCTACAAATTAGAAACACTGCAAGACACCATATGGAAGGTGCAATAAATATCACTCTGCCAAGTTAAAACTGTCTCGTCATAGGTGGCGTTCATCAAACTAGAAGCAATACATGCTAGAAATCATATTCAAGACGCAAACCAATATCACACTGCCAACTTAAAGGTGTCCCATCATAAGTGAATGATGCAGGATACACAAGAACAGTAGTTTCATGTAAGAACATGGTGTGATAGACAGATATAGTATGTACCAAAAACAGGAAAGCGTGTCATATTGACATGTATCATGTGTAAGCTAAGCAGATGCAGTTTACACTAATTAGGAGCAATACGAGCTAGACACCATATGCAACATGCAACCAGATATCACACTGCCAAGTTAGAGCAAGCACCTTGGATGGTGGAGTAGGGGAGCGGAGACTTGGACCTTGTAATGCACTATTAGTACAAGGAGAATCGGTACAGATGATCCGTTTATGTTGCTGCAGAGGACCACCATCATCGCCTTCCTTACTCTTTTCCTTCCTCTTTCTTGATTTTTCCTTGTCAAGTCAAACCCACAAGAAAAAGGAATAAAATTTGCTCTTCAGAACTCATTGATGAATGATACTGACGAACACTACTTTCATGTAAGGCAGCCGCATGATAGGAGGATGGAATATGTATGAAAAACAGGACGGCATGACATATTGACATGTATGATGTATAAAATGTAAACTAAGCACAAGGTGCTTGAACTTGTTAGAATCGATGCAAGCTAGAAACCATATGAAAGATGAAACCAATATCACTCTGCCAAATTAAAAGGGTGCCCTAACAAATGTATTTGACCAAATTAGAAGCAATACATGGCAACAGGCTAGAAATAATATGCAATATGCAACGAATAAAGGTGACTCGTCGTAAGTGATTGATGCAGGATACAGAAGAGAGGTAGTTTCATGTAAGAACAAGGTTAACACATAGATGTAGTGTGTACCAAAAATAGGAAGGCATGTCATATTCACAGGTATAGTGTGTAAACTAGCAGATGCAATTTACCCTAATTAGAAGCATTACAAGCTAGACACCGTATGCAACATGCAACCACATATCACACTGCGAAGTTAGAGCAAGCACCTGTGATGGTGGTGTAGGGGAAGTGCGGTCTTTAGGTACAGAGCTACGTTCAATGTCTTCATTTAGGCTTGCTGTTTCTTGAGAATCATGTGGAGAGGATGAAATTGCATTCTTTATAAGAGTATTGCGTCTCATATTAACCCAGGCGCATGACTGTCTCATGATAAGCGATAGACGCAGGATACACAAGAACAGTAGTTTGATGTAAGAACATGTGTGATAGGCAGATGTAGTATGTACCAAAAACAGGAAGGCGTATCATATTCACATGTATAATGTGTAAGCTAAGGAGATGCAATTTAACAAATTAGGAGCATTGATGAGGGATACACAAGAAACGTAGTTTGATGTAAGAACATGGTTAATAGAAAGACGTAGTATGTACCAAAAATAGGAAGGCATGTCATATTCACAGGTATAATGTGTTAACTAAGCAAATGCAATTTACCCTAATTAGAAGCATTACAAGGTAGACACCATATGCAACATGCAAACACATATCACACTGCCAAGTAAGAGCAAGCACCTGCGATGGTGGTGTGGGGGAATTGCGGTGATCAACTAGAGAGCTACGTTGACTATCTTCAGTTAGCCTTGCTATTTCTTGAGAATCATGTGGGGAGGATGACACTGCACTCTTTAAACGAGTAGGGCGTCTCACAGTAACCCACCTGGGTAACTGTCTCATCATAAGTGATTGACAAGGGATACAAAAGAGCATTAGTTTGATGTACGAACATGGTTAATAGACATATGTAGTATGTATCAAAAATAGGAAGGAATGTCATTATCAAAGGTATAATGTGTAAAGTAAGCAGATGCGATTTAACCAAATTGGAAGCAATACAAGCTAGACACCATATGCAACATGCAAACACATTTGATAGAGCAAAGTTAAAGCAAGCACATGGGATGGTTGTGTGTGGCAATTGAGATCATCAACTGCAGAGCTACGTTTACTGTCTCCAACTGCTGACACTGCACCCATTAGAGCGCTGAAACGCTTAGTGCTTGTCTTTGAATTACACTGGAGCGACTTCTGTCTTTTCTTTTTTGCATTCATCAACACTGCGTCAGAGTCTGAAATACCCATGCATAAAAAAAACAATAGTGTGAGTATGGGTGAAGTGTGTCCACAATTAGTACAATGTAAAGGTAGCAGATAGCAGGTCGGTGAGAAATAAATGATGGGAGACATATGATAGCTCTACAACATGCATGGCACACTAAATTACTACAAGATTCTATGAAAATAACAGTCGACTGAAAGCAAATAGGTCAGTCCATTTTATCTGCACCGTCCGATGTACAAAGAACGGGCAGATCGCCTTCATCTACCTCCAGCCAGTCAGTGTTGACGATCTTCCTCGAAACGCCAGCGACCACCGGCCCAGTATTCCTCCCCTGCCTGAACCCTCCCCTCGACCTCACCGCACCGCCGTGCTTGGCACCACCCCCCGGCCATCCATTCAAGCCCTGCCGACCTCCAGATCAGGCGCAAGCAGCTCCTGCACCCCACACCCCAATGATAGACACCGATGTGCCGCTTCCCCAGGGAACAGGCGGACTAGGTGCTCTGCGCGCCTAAGCGGGTGCTGCTTATTTTAGTTGCGGTTCGACTGACCCTGAATTGAANAGGTCGGTGAGAAATAAATGACGGGAGACATATGATAGCTCTACAACATGCGTGGCACACTAAATTACTACAGGATTCTATGAAAATAATAGTTGACTGAAAACAAATAGGCCAGTCCATTTTTTCTGCAGCGTCTAATGTACAAAGAACGGGCAGATCGCCTTCATCTACCTCCAGACAGTCAGTGTTGACGATCTTCCTCAAAACGCCAATGACCACCGGCCCATTCCCCTGCCCGCGCCCTCCCCTCGACCTCATCGCACCTCCGTGCTTGGCACCGCGCCCGGCCGTCCATTCAAGCCCTGCCGACCTCCAGATCGGGCGCAAGCAGCTCCTGCGCTCCACACCCCTATGATAGACACCAATGCGCCGCTTCCCCGGGGAACAGGCGGACTAGGTGCTCCGCGCGCCTAAGCGGGTGCTGCTTCTTTTAATTGCGGTTCGACTGACCCTGAATTGAATCTAGGCGGGCTACTGACCTCTAGCAAAGGTGAAATAGTAAAAGGGAGGAAACCTTGTGCATTTAGTATCACAAAGAAGATGCAGTAAGAAGTGCTCAACTAGTTTCTTTCGTGGGATGAATATGGTGTGAGCGGAGACATAAGATTTGCACGAATAAGGGAAGAGGAGTACCTCTTTCTGCTGGCAGTGTTGTGTCCTCCTTTTGTTTTTCCGATGATCTTCTTGTTGTTCGCCGGAAACCAGAAGTTTTGGAGGACGGTGCAGCCTTGGACGAACCCATGGCCAAGTTGTTGAGTGTGGTGCAGTGGCCGTCTGTCGGCGGCGGGGAAGCGGATCCAAGGCGGTGAACGACGGCGTAGCGGGAACAACTCCGGTGCGGTGGTGGTTGCGATAGTGGAGCCACAGCAGTGAGGCGCAGGACGGCATGGTCGGAGTGGTTCTGGTACGGCGCACGTCGGCGTCGTGGAGGCAGCTATGACTCGGCTTCAGCTGCTAAGTCCTTGAGGGCGTTGCGGTTGCAGTTGCGTTGGACGATGCCGTCGGGATACCGGCTTCGGCGTGATGGACGAGGGCGGCGGTGGATTGGCCGCTATGGGGTGGAGGACGGACCGACGGAGGAGGCTGGGGTTCCGCGGCTGGTGGAGAGGGCGTTTTCGCGCCCACGGAGTATGAATGGGGAAACGGAGGGAGGCGGGGAACTAAGGGGGAACAATGTTCGGTTTGAGCCGCGCTTGTTTGAAATTTGGGGAGAGTTACAAACTTTGCCCCCATCTAAAATTTCGGACATATTGCGGGTTGGGGGTAGGACAGTCATGTCAGGTGTCCCAAATGTGGGTGGGATAGATTTCGGCCGAGCGCATGGGTGTTTAGGCGCCCATGGCGTATGAATGCTTCTCGAAGGCGTTTGAGACTGGCGTCTTGGTGAAGTTACAAACATACCCCGGTTTAGACCTTTGGACATCGGGCTGATAGGCTACACGGGCCAGAGTCAGGACAGTAATTTCCTACCACCAAAACATTAGTCTTGCGCGGTTTCGGGTGACCAGAGGCCTATTTGGCGCTTCATTCAATATTTGGGAGCAGAAGCATTAACGTTTTCGGTTCTCTTGAATTGAACTTTTAGGATTTGTGAAACTTCACAAATCTTTACTCTTGAAAATCCTAAAGCTATGATTATTTTGGAATGGAGGGGGTACATTTTAATATACATTGTACACGAGTATATATTAAAAAATATGCAACTTACCTCAGTTCATGCATGGTTCGAGATATAATCTCCTTGGTTGCAAAAAAAAGTTAGATATGTGTATGAATATATATATATATATATATATATATAGCATGTTCAAACTCACAACAAAGATTGATGCCCCCTTTTACATCTGATTTACAAATGCCATTATCTCGGGTTCAAATAGATGAATGCACTTCCTATGAATTCAAATCTTCAAAACCCCCTTTATGTTGAATTCGACATGTATTCTATTTCATAGCTAGCAATTTGGAATGTATCCATGTAAGTGACAAATGTATAAAGTGCTTCACACTAACAACATGGAGTGCACTAATTAATGTTTATATATGAATTGCAAAAGCATCCATTGCCTGTATTTCAAACCCTCTCACTCTATGGATCGATAATATGAAATAAACACATGCACATGCTAGAATTCAATAGAGTATGGGTGTCTGATAGACTGATTTTCGTCCATACACAATTTGCAAAATTCATGATCTCATCCAAAAATAATAATGCCATTTATATTTTAATTTAATGTGCAGAACCGCCTTTTACACGTAGATGCACTATGCCTCGCCCCGTTCTCACAGACGCGTTATATATCTCTCTATCTAACGCATAAGTGCACACACTTTATATGCATCAGCATTTCTCTTTCACAGATGCTCGCAATCTCTCTCAGGGTGTCGGGGTTTCTCACGCACATGCTCTCTCTGTTTCTCTCTCTCTCTCTTTCTGACTACTATGTACCACTCTTTTCACTAATCTCAGTTGGAAAACACTATTTCTCTCACATGCATATATACACTTGCACGGTCTCTACTAGCCATCTATACGCACATATATGTGCCTACGTGTCTCCCGCACGCACATTATCTTTAGGCCTCTCTCGCACACATTGCCCCCCCCCCCGACACACCTCTCTCTTAGTAGTTGGCAGATATGATTTCATCATATCGTCATTCGGTAGGATATCCCTGGTTGTTAGGCTGGATGGTAATATGAGGCAAAGTTTTACCCTAGTTCGGATCGGACCCTTGCAATTGAAGAAAGAGCCTACTCCTAGTACTGTATATTATTGATAGGGGTGTGTACAAAGTAAACGTGAATACCAGGCATTGTGCGTGTGTGTATACTATCGATGAACTAGCCCCCAAGCTTGTATAACATACTAAGGACCTAGGGTTACAAATCATATATAGTCGGCTTATCACCAGTGGGGATAGAGTCCTCCGCGACTCTGGTAGCTTCGTGTTGTACGCCGAGTCCTCCACATGGGTCTTCGTATAACACGTCTCGGTCCAACCTATATGTGGCGCAGGATGGAACCGACCCATGAGTCTTGATGTTGACCCGCCACAACTAGAAATGATGTGCCCACCACACCACACACGCAATGGGCCACTAAGAAAATAAGCATATACAATAGTACAACAGTATCTAGCTCACTATACGTGTCCATATTTTGTTGATGACACTGACGGACTTTGCATTTGATGCGTGCTCCGTATTTTTTTGACGACACTTACGGTCATTGTATTTGAAGCGAAAGCACGATATGGTCACTGGACTTCAGAATAAGCTCATCACGGTCACCACATACATTTTGTCGTGCTAACCAACATGTGGTTGGATGGTTAGAGGACAGTGGTTTCTCGAGCCCACCAAGGTTAAAGTCCCGGTGCTTGAATTTATCTTGTGTTAATTTCAGTATTTTCCAGCGATGTACGTTCAGTGGGAGGAGACGTTCCACTCGACTACGAGGCACCTATGGTGACTTCGTAAAATCTCAAGATCATATATGCTGGCCCACTCTCTCGAAGGTGATCATAGGGGTAGGGTTCGCGTGTGTGCGCTTATAGCGGTGAGTGCTTGCGCGTATATATGAGCCCTTGCGTCTGTACCGTGTTAAACAAATACATGTCATGATTATATAGTCACTGGCTCACCTGTACAACTCTGTATTATGTTGATGACACAATCAATTGACCAGCCAAACGTTCCACGCGGCGCAACTAGTGTTGCACCATCGGGGCGCATAACCGTGGGGCCCACCTATCAGCCCCTATATGAAAGAAAGAAATGGTAGTTTGAGTCTGTACTGTGTTAATAAAATAGGAGTACATTTTAGGGTGATCATACGGTCATTGGCTCACCATACAGCTCCGTAATTTGTTGATAACACGATCAATTGACCAGTCAAACGGTCCACATTCAGCAGCACACATTACCATAGGGCCCACCCGTCAGCGCGTATATGAAGGA
>LR880968.1:109706953-109723843 GCA_904067115.1 Aegilops sharonensis | reverse complement strand
GGGGGGCTAGAGGGATGGCCGGTGCGGCGGCGGACCAGCGGTGGGGAGTGGTTTCGGGGAGGGCGGGCCGGCCGCGGGCGGCGGGGGCTGGCGGTTCGGCCGGTGGTGGCTGGCGGCTCAGGGGGGGTGGAGTTTGATGATAAACTGGAGGCCCTTGATTTCATATCCAACGGCTGGAAAATCTAATGACCAGAGATGAAAAAGTCAGTCGACTGACGTGTAGCCTCACCCTGCATGTACACATGCACGCACGCAAGACACGCACGCATGTAGGCGTGCAACACTGACAGGTACACATAACGTACACACACACGCATGCTGGCGTGCAACACTGACACGTACACATGCACTCACAAACACACGCACGTACGCACCCATGCATGCAACACTGAAACGTACCCTTGCACGCACGCCTGCATGCACACAGCACACGACGTAAGACACACGCTCAACCTATACGTGCATGCACCCTTTGTTAAGGACATGGATTGTTATGGGTATTAATCGATCTTATCTATGATAAGCAGATCATTGATGTTTTCAGCGGTCTTTATGAATCACAATGTATCGAATGGGCTATCAACATAGTAGGCTTATCTACATGAAAAAGATGACGTCACACTCAATGAACAATCATCGGTTTATGAAATGCCCGCTTCTGACCGCCCTGGCCTACCAAAGGTTCCTCTGTTGTGCACTGCCTACGTTGGGTCACTGACATGCAGGCCATGCACCCAAAGAGCCCACACGTCAGTGGAAGAACGGCACGGTGTCCTAGGTCAGAGTCGAGGGCACCACTCGCGGCACGCCCGGCTGAACACGCCTCCGTGCCGCATTATCAGGACCCCGATTCCAAGTCACATCGATCTAGTCGGTAACACCTCATATCACTTTGCGGCCTCACGCACGGTATTCCCACGGATGTCGCCTTACCATGGCCCGGGACCGTTTGCGCCTTTTGGCTCACGTATATGATAGTGTCGCTAGCATCCATATGACAGAGAACCCGGGCCGACATGGCTAGTCGTGAACCCAAAGCGGCACTAACCCATGGGAACAGGCATACATGAATCAACTTCGAGCATGTCGGTCAGCAGCGTGTGAATCTGGGCTGTAGCACTGGGCTAACAGGACTCTGGGAACCCGGGCTGTAGCAGGCTAGGCAGGACTCCGGATGTCACCGCGTGACATTTCCCCGAAGGGACAGACACTGGAACGAAGTGAAACACATGCCGGCCAGTCAAGTGTCCTGAGCAGTAGTGTTGGGCTAGCAGGACTCCGGTGAACCGGGCTGTAGCAGACTACTATGGCTCAAGGAAGCACTGGACTACATTTCCCCATAAGAGAGGCTGCCAAGGATAAACAACTAGATTGTCGGATCCCACACATACCAAGCATTTCAATCATACACACAATATGCTCGATATGTGCAAATACAACATGGCATCACAACAAGACTCTACGACTCAAGTATTTATTCATTAGGCTCCGAGGAGCGAGATATTACAAACATGGGTCTCATGACCCAACATTCAGAGCATACTAGTCAAAGCACATGCGGAAGCTTAACATGTCTGAGTATAGACATCAACAAATGAAAAAGGGCTTAGAAGCCTGACTATCTACCAGATCCTGCCGAGGGCACAAGATCCTAGCTGAGGTATCAAGCTACTTAGCAAGACTTACATCAGAACTATCTACATATGCATCGGTATCAATAAAGGTGTGGTGGAGTTTGACTGCAGCAAGCCAGCTTTGACTCAGTGGCTAACCTGAACTACGACTGCAAGTAACTCTTTTGAGGTGGCGCACTCGAGTAAACATATTCACCATATCAATACACCACTATGGATCCGCTCCCGTCTCCCTACGAGAACGCCATCCATAGCACTTATGCTTATCTTGCGCATTTTAGAGTATCCACTTTCACTTGTCTATGAACTATACAGGCAACCCAGAAGTCCTTTTCCGCGGACACGGCTATTTGAATAGATCATATTAACCCTGCAGGGGTGTACTTCTTCACACACGCTCTCGCCACTTACCGCCATGTACACGTCATGTATCTCGGCAACCTTCAAGCGGAAGCCTGGCAAGGGAGTCGGCCACGACCTGACTAACCACACAAGTCTCTAGTCCAGGTTTATCGCCTATTCAGGTTCCATCGGCGAGGAGATCCGGCCGGGGTGTCGCTCACGGCCCCAAACGATGAGAGCAGGGTTCCCGAGGCACCAATTGGCCATCCCGGTACACCGTGCCTCGTGTCTCTACCGCAACATAGCCCACCCCTAGGGTCAGCGCTACGCACGGCCCCCAACACATATCCTACAAACACCAGAAACTAGTTGCAACTCATGGACAGAGATCGAGTTGATTAATAAGTCGAGAGGGGCACTTAAGCATTCCAATGCGTGGTAGTAGCTCTTCATGGATCACAAACACAGAACGCAGTTCCTGAGGACGGCTGCAATGAGACAACCCACCATGTACTCCTACATGGCCTCTCACCGCTACCTTTACCAAATCGTGTTCACACACTTAGCTCTCAACAGTAGAACATGTTCACACACCTCCGATTCATTCCCGATGAATCAGACCTGATTCAACTCTAAGCAGTAGCAGGCATGATAACAAGCATGAATGAGTAGGCACATCAGGGCTCAAACAACTCCTACTCATGCTAGTGGGTTTCATCTATTTACTGTGGCAATGACAGGTCATGCAGAGGATAAAGGGGTTCAGCTACCGCAGCAAGTAACAGATGAACCGTTGTTGTCCTAATGTAGTAAAAGAGAGCAGGAGCGAGAGAGTAGGATTGTATCGGAATGAACAAGGGGGTTTTGCTTGCCTGGCACTTCTGAAGATAGTATAGTTCTTCATCGGTGTCATCGAACGCATCGTCGGAACCACGTCTATCGAGAGGGGACGAATACCGGCAAACAAGGAAGAACACAATCAATGCAATGCAACAATATGATGCATGATCATGACATGGCAATATGTTGTGGTTTGAGCTAATGCAAGTAGAAACCACATTAAATGAAGTTGGTTTGAACCAAGGGTTCAAATTCAAACTCCATATGTGCTTATTTAAATGCCAATTAATTGAATTGTCCTAAACAGCAACTTTAAGTTGTTCCTCCATGCATGACGTCTGTGTGACATCAGCAGGTCAACTGAGCTGTTCTGGGTCAAAACTGACCAGTGGGCCACTGGTCAGTGACACGGTGCTGGCCAGGGTCATAGACAGGTGGGCCCGGTCAACGTTGACTAGGCCAAAGTCAAAGTTGACAAGTGGGGTCCGCAGATTTAGCACTAATCTAAACGGAAAATTAGACTAATCTAAGCAGGCTCGGGGGCCCACATGGCAGTGGCTCTAGGAGGTTAATTAGTGGGCATTAGTAGCTAATCCACCCCACCACGTCATCATCGCCGGAGATCAACCGGCGACGAACACAGCCGACGGCGGAGGATCGCCATGCTCTTGCTACAGGGCACCATTCCACGCGTGGTTTGTGGCTACGAGTTCCTGGGGTTCTCGCGCATCCGATGGGACAAGTGGCATCGCCGGAGATGGCCTGAATCTACAGTGGTGTCCGTTTGCGCGGCGGCCGGAGTTCGGCAAAGACGGGTTCGGTGTTGCAGCTCGCAAACGAACCAACTAATGCGCTAGCTAAGCTCTACGTGCGGCCACGAGCTCGTTGGACGCTTGCGCATGACCAAGTGGTCACCGGAGTGACACCAACGTCGAGCTCGTGCGGCGGCGCATTTCGGTCTCGATGAACGCGACGACTATATGACGAGAAAGATGCGGGAAAGAGAGGGGAAATGCGGCAGAGCTCACTGGGAGGTCGTTGAGCAGCTCAGTGGCCTCGAGGAGACGACCGAGACGGTGAATCGGGCGGCGGCATCCGGCGGCCGTGGACGGGGAAGAAAGGTCGCGACATCGTCTTGGGGTCCTCCGGCCTTGCGTGGGTCGGCGGAGAGGTGCGCGGCAGCGAGGCGGAGCTCGTGGGCTAGCTAGCTGGGCGTGGGGATGTCGGTGTCCCCGGTGGTGCTCGTCGGTGTTCTTGTATGCATACGGGGGAGAACGAGTGAGAGAGACAGAGGAGGGGGATGGGCGCGGGAAGAGTCGAGAGGGAGCCAGGGGGTAGCGTGGCATCGTCTGGGGTCGCCCAGGGCGTCGGCGGAAGCAGGAGGTGGCCGGCGCGGGGCGGCCACGCGCCTCCGTCCTTCTGGCGAGGGAGAAAGACGACAGGGAGGAGGCGGTCGTGGGCTGGGCCGGCCAGCTGCAGTGCTGGGCCGGTTGGTGGCGCCGGGTAAGTTAGGTAGGCCTCTGCTCCTTTTTAATTTTTCTTCTGTTTTGTTTAATTTACTTCCTTTTGCCACTGTTTCTAAATAAAACAAATTCAAAAATAGTGACAAAATTCCCCTGAACATTTTATTTAGCACAATGGAATTATACCAAAGCACATAAAATTGTTTCAGTTATTTGAACATATATTCAGTATATATTTGAATATAAGTTCAAATTCAAAAATAGTATTGATTTAAATTCAAAGTCCCAAAATAATTCCTTTAAAATGTTCCTAAATTTTGGTTTGATATATAGCTCTTGCCAAGATTCTCAAACATTGCAAAAGGACATCTTGGAATAAATAATGAGATTTCTAGGGTTCTTTGCCCTTCTTTTAATTAAGTTTTTGAGGCTTTCAAAATTCCTCAATTCAAGATTCAGAAATTTAGACATGATGCATGGGTGCAAAGCCACTATTTACAAACATTATTCTAGGTCTGTGACAACTCACCCCCACTAAACAAGAATCTCGTCCCGAGATTCAAGACGTGAGGTAAGAAGACAGAGGGATACAAGCTAATATAATCTTCACCATCCAGGGTTGCATCTCATAAGAAGTTTGATTCGATCACCATATTTGTCTCGACGTCTTGCCCTGAGAACTCCAGCTATCATGACAACGAGAGGAAAGGGAGAACTCTAGAAGGATCGATCTTCTTGAAGATCGGACAACCGAAGATCAACTCACGGAATGAGACGTTGAACATTTCTCGAGCTGAGACATGACACATACGTCTAGAGGGATGGAGTGTAATATATGACGAAGGTTCACTACGTAGACACAATTCCACACTTAAGAAGGTGGTGAACGGTTGTCAACGTAGCGAGGAGTTGAGTTGCCATGATATCACAACGAGACATCTTAAGGAAGGTGACTCGCAGAAATATTCCCTTAAGTGGCAAAAAGAAATACTTTTGATTCAGAGATCATTGAAGCTCTTCATACCAGCCTAAGGCAATCACAATCGATCGTTTGGCGGAGTTCGAAGGAATGGCATATCCGGATTTGAATGGATGATGTGGACTACCTTGTTGAAGACAACGCGATGGATGATTTTGCTTATCATCGAAAATGGATGGGACCCATGGTAGGACCACTTTCGAAGATGATCCTAAACAACAATTACTGAGAGGGCAGCCCATGGGAATTGGCACAATGGCGGTGCAAGCTGGGAACAAAATGCAACTGTTGGGAATGTTCCAACCATCATATCTGCCTGAGATTCAGATCTGATTGGTGATAGGATACTTCAGACTTAGCATGTCCAAAACGAAAGGTTGCAACACAAATCGGCGAGATAACGTTGCAAGATTCTCGGGAAATGAACTACGATAGTAAGCTCCAAAACATGAGCTAGTTCTGCTACACACATGTGAACACGTTGTTGCAGACAAGCATGATCACATGGTAGTCTTGCAATAAAACACTACCGAGGTCTGATTGGGAACCATCATTGAGATAACAAAGTCTTGTGCGTGTCCGTCCCGGCCCTTCAGGATTAGCGCATGAACTTCTTTTCTTTGAAAAAATCAATCAGTGGCTTGGTGTGCTAAGAAATACCGATGGTATGGAGGTAGCTTATCTCTCAAGCCATATTATACTTCGCACGTGCATGACTGACTTGGGATGATTCCAGAGGAAGCAAAACAAGCTTTCTCAAATTTACGGCGGCAACTTGCATCATATGCACGTGAATTAGAGGAAGTCACTTCTTACATCCGAACATATGCTCCATGAACGGTTGATGAAATCATTGCTCACAAGTTTCCAACACTAGCTGGATGTTCAACATGAATCATGGGGGAGACAAAAATGCTGCTGATGGGCTCAACAGCAACTCATCAGAATTTCCATATCACTGGACTTCCACCATCATGTGAACATGGTGATAGCATTGGTCAGAACAAAAGATGTAATGGTCTATGTTCGAGGGACCAACCACGAGTAAGACAACATTACGAACATAATTAGTTCTGATTTGACTTGACAATACCCATACTCAAGTCAAAGTTTTGACAAGGCAACAGATCCAACAACTGATCACGAGGACCAATCAATGGAGATATTATATTTCTTCAACACACACACACACACACAGAAGATATCCCTTAGAGATGAACTAAGTTAAGTAAAGCTTTATCTTCCATCTCTCCAAGTTGTTGTCTAGCTCAACCAACTAGCTCAGAGATATCCAACACAGATTCTTGGAGAAAGGGTGGTTTATAGGGATAAACCAACTTGATCACGAGCTCAACATAGAGGTCAGGTGACGACCTGATGATACTTCCGAGAAGATATTCGGAAAATCACGAACCACCGATATGTTACTAAGCTCGAGAACAATCTTGCTTTTCACGGCAAGATGATGTGATCAAAAGAGCAAAGGTTTGACAAAACCTAACTCATCGATCGAAGTGCACCAACAAAAATGGACTAGGTAGCACGATCAGCCCTAGGATGGTGATTCAATAACCATCACACTAAGAATAAAATTATTGTCCATTAACCACCAAGTAGCGGGGTTGCTAGTAGTATTGATTTCACACATCACGGTTCAATTGTCGGCACTCTGGTTGCAACAACACGGTACCAAGAAGTGAACAATGATAGCAAGAAGTATCACTGCATCAAGAGTTCATAGAATGGTGTGCAATTCCCATGATAATCTTAACATAAAGATGGTAACACTCCAAGATAGAGCAGAACAAAAGTTAGGTTAGCAACTTGATCTGCGGAGTACGACTGCTTTGGCCCGATCCTGGAAATGGTTAAGGTACTGGAGTTTGTTTCTGCAAGTCATTCCAGATAGAATGGCTTGACGGAGCATAAGAATAATAAGCATCGATGACATGAATGTATAATTACTCCTGACTATCAAGTGATAGACGAAGGTCGGAATACGACTGAAGAGGGACAACTCAAAGGAACATATATCTCCCTGAGTTGTGGATGCATAGATTAGTATGTCGAGCGAAGCTCAACATTTCTTCCGGATAACCCATGCATAAAGGTAGAACTGGCAGATTCACAATTATGAATGGAGAACTCCTCAAGAGTACTCTGATTGTGATCCTTTGGTTCAGCGAGGAACTTCTGCCATAAGCGGTTCATAGTATTTGGAAGAAGGAAATACCATGGACCTCGAGGACTATCGCAAAGTTACTAATATCCTAAAGGAACTAGCAAACACTATCAACAGGAGGTTAGTACGGTGAACCTCGGGTTCAAGAACCCAGGAATAGAATACCTACTACTAACTGGCAACAGGATGCTTTCGAGAATAATGGCCAGAATCATCACACGGGAAACACAAAACATGGCTAGTTTACTAGGTGACTCCCTAAAACACCTAGGTTCATAATAATAGCTCCAACATATATGCCGGGGCAGCAGAGTACCTCAACACACTAATTTGTCTGATTAATCTGGCCCAAAAGGACATCGAGAACGAAAAGAAAGGATTTGCAAATGCATCAGATTGTTTAGAGACCTGGGATGACTCGGATAGCATAACGGCTGTAAATGCTCAGAAAAAGATTTGAGACATTCACAAGGATTTGCATAGTCACTTAACAACATGATAACAAGGTTCTGAGACCAGCTATGAACATACGGAAGTAGTAAAAACTGAACTGAGATTTGAAACTATCAATTCTATAAGTCTATGGATTAGTTACACGTCATCCTTATAGACAGATGAGAAGCCTAGTTCTTAAACCCCGTAGAAGAGAAGAGGATGACTCAGATCAGAAGGCCATGAGGTATAAGGAGTAAAAAGAGCCTTACGTTCCCTTCCATAATCAATTCCCTTACATAACTAAAGCATTTCTAGACTCAACTTCGACCAGTTTGGCTTGGTAATCCTACAGGCAGTCAGGCTCTGATACCAAAGCTGTCAGGACCCCGATTCCAAGTCACAACGATCTAGCCGGTAACACCTCATATCACTTTGCGGCCTCATGCACGGTATTCCCACGGGTGTCGCCTTACCATGGCCCGGGACCGTTTGCGCCTTTTGGCTCACGTATATGATAGTGTCGCTAGCATCCATATGACAGAGAACCCGGGCCGACATGGCTAGTCGTGAACCCAAAGCGGCACTAGCCCATGGGGACAGGCATACATGAATCAACTTCGAGCATGTCGGTCTGCAGCGTGTGAATCCGGGCTGTAGCACTGGCTAACAGGACTCCGGTGAACCGGGCTGTAGCAGACTACTTTGGCTCAAGGAAGCACTGGACTACATTTCCCCATAAGAGAGGCTGCCAAGGATAAACAACTAGATTGTCGGATCCCACACATACCAAGCATTTCAATCATACACACAATATGCTCGATATGTGCAAATACAATATGGCATCACAACAAGACTCTACGACTCAAGTATTTATTCATTAGGCTCCGAGGAGCGAGATATTACAAACATGGGTCTCATGACCCAACATTCAGAGCATACAAGTCAAAGCACATGCGGAAGCTTAACATATCTGAGTACAGACATCTACAAATGAAAAAGGGCTTAGAAGCCTGACTATCTACCAGATCCTGCCGAGGGCACAAGATCCTAGCTGAGGTATCAAGCTAAACGTCGTAGTCCACGCGGAAGTACTAGCGAGTCTGACGTCTCTCTCTGCAAAACATAAAATAGGCAAACGTGAGTACAAATGTACTCAGCAAGACTTACATCAGAACTATCTACATATGCATCGGTATCAATAAAGGGGTGGTGGAGTTTACCTGCAGCAAGCCAGCTTTGACTCAGTGGCTAACCTGAACTACGACTGCAAGTAACTCTTTTGAGGTGGCGCACTCGAGTCCACATATTCACCATATCAATACACCACTATGGATCCACTCCCGTCTCCCTACGAGAACGCCATCCATAGCACTTACGCTTATCTTGCGCATTTTAGAGTATCCACTTTCACTTGTCTATGAAATGTACAGGCAACCCAGAAGTCCTTTTCCGCGGACACGGCTATTCGAATAGATCATATTAACCCTACAGGGGTGTACTTCTTCACACACGCTCTCGCCACTTACCGCCATGTACACGTCATGTATCTCGGCAACCTTCAAGAGGAAGCCTGGCGAGGGAGTCGGCCACGACCTGACTAACCACACAAGTCTCTAGTCCAGGTTTATCGCCTATTCAGGTTCCATCCGCGAGGAGATCCGGCCGGGGTGTCGCTCACGGCCCCAAACAATGAGAGCAGGGTTCCCGAGGCACCAAACGGGCGTCTCGGTACACCGTGCCTCGTGTCTCTACCGCAACATAGCCCACCCCTAGGGTCAGCGCTACGCACGGCCCCCAACACATATCCTACAAACACAAGAAACTAGTTGCAACTCCTGGACAGAGATCGAGTTGATTAATAAGTCGAGAGGGGCACTTAAGCATTCCAATGCGTGGTAGTAGCTGTTCATGGATCACAAACACAGAACTCAGTTCCTGAGGACGGCTGCAATGAGACAACCCACCATGTACTCCTACATGGCCTCTCACCGCTACCTTTACCAAATCGTGTTCACACACTTAGCTCTTAACAGTACGACATGTTCAGACACCTCTGATTCATTCCCGATGAATCAGACCTGATTCAACTCTAAGCAGTAGCAGGCATGATAACAAGCATGAATGAGTAGGCACATCAGGGCTCAAACAACTCCTACTCATGCTAGTGGGTTTCATCTATTTACTGTGGCAATGACAGGTTATGCAGAGGATAAAGGGGTTCAGCTACCGCAGCAAGTAACAGATGAACCGTTGTTGTCCTAATGCAGTAAAAGAGAGCAGGAGCGAGAGAGTAAGATTGTATCAAAATGAACAAGGGGGTTTTGCTTGCCTGGCACTTCTAGAGAAAGTATATTTCTTCATCGGTGTCATCGAACGCATCGTCGGAACCACGTCTATCGAGAGGGGACGAATACCGGCAAACAAGGAAGAACACAATCAATTCAATGCAACAATATGATGCATTATCATGACATGGCAATATGTTGTGGTTTGAGCTAATGCAAGTAGAAACCACATTAAATGAAGTTAGTTTGAACCAAGGGTTCAAATTCAAACTCCATATGTGCTTATTTAAATGCCAATTAATTGAATTGTCCTAAACAGCAACTTTAAGTTGTTCCTACATGCATGAAAATGGTACAGATGGATAGATTGCATTTTTATGATAATTTTTCATATATAAATTATTTCATTTGGAGTTGCGGTTGATTTTCTATGATTTTCTAAAGTTTATAGCATTTTCTGGAATTCCTGGATTATTTTTAATCCAGAAAAGGATTAAACTGCGTCAGCATGACGTTTGTGTGACATCAGCAGGTCAACTGAGCTATTCTGGGTCAAAACTGACCAGTGGGCCACTGGTCAGTGACACGGTGCTGGCCAGGGTCACAGACAGGTGGGCCCGGTCAACGTTGACTAGGCCAAAGTCAAAGTTGACAAGTGGGGTCCACAGATTTAGCACTAATCTAAACGAAAATTTAAACTAATCTAAGTAGGCTCGGGGGCCCACATGGCAGTGGCTCTAGGAGGTTAATTAGTGGGCATTAGTAGCTAATCCACCCCACCACGTCATCATCGCCGGAGATCAGCCGGCGACGAACACAGCCGACGGCGGAGGATCGCCATGCTCTCGCTACAGGGCACCATTCCACGCGTGGTTTGTGGCTACGAGTTCTTGGGGTTCTCGCGCATCCGATGGGACAAGTGTCATCGCCGGAGATGGCATGAATCGACGGCGGTGTCCGTTTGCGCGGCGGCCGGAGTTCGGCAAAGACGGGTTCGGTGTCGCAGCTCGCAAACGAACCAACTAATGCGCTAGCTAAGCTCTACGTGCGGTCACTAGCTCGTTGGACGCTTGCGCATGACCAAGTGGTCACCGGAGTGACACCGGCATCGAGCTCGTGCGGCGGCGCGTTTCGGTCTCGATGAACGCGATGGCTATATGACGAGAAAGATGCGGGAAAGAGAGGGGAAATGCGGTAGAGCTCACTGGGAGGTCGTTGAGCAGCTTAGTGGCCTCGAGGAGATGGCGGAGACGGTGAATCGGGCGGCGGCATCCGGCGGTCGTGGACGGGGAAGAAAGGTCGCGAAATCGTCTTGGGGTCCTCCGGCCTTGCGTGGGTCGGCGGAGAGGTGCGCCGCAGCGAGGCGGAGATCGTGGGCTAGCTAGCTGGGCATGGGGATGTCGGTGTCCCCCGTTCTCGGATGCATACGGGGGAGAACGAGGGAGAGAGACAGAGGAGGGGGATGGGCGCGGGAAGAGTCGAGAGGGAGCCAGGGGTAGCGTGGCGTCGTCTGGGATCGCCCAGGGCGTCGCGGAAGCAGGAGGTGGCCGGTGCGGGGCGGCCACGCGCCTCCGTCCTTCTGGCGAGGGAGAAAGACGACAGGGAGGAGGCGGTCGTGGGCTGGGCCGGCCAGCTGCAGTGCTAGGCCGGTTGGTGGCGCCAGGTAAGTTAGGTAGGCCTCTGCTCCTTTTTTAATTTTTCTTCTGTTTTGTTTAATTTACTTCCTTTTGCCACTGTTTCTAAATAAAACAAATTCAAAAACGGTGACAAAATTCCCCTGATCATTTTATTTAGCACAATGGAATTATACCAAAGCACATAAAATTGTTTCAGTTATTTGAACATATATTCAGTATATATTTGAATATAAGTTCAAATTCAAAAATAGTATTGATTTAAATTCAAAGTCCCAAAATATTTCCTTAAAAATGTTCCTAAATTTCGGTTTGATATATAGCTCTTGCCAAAATTCTCAAACATTGCAAAAGGACATCTTGGAATAAAGAATCATATTTCTAGGGTTATTTGCCCTTCTTTTAATTAAGTTTTTGAGGCTTTCAAAATTCCTCAATTCAAATTTCAGAAATTTAGACATGATGCATGGGTGCAAAGCCACTATTTACAAACATTATTCTAGGGCTGTGACACGCATTCAAACGCCTCCATGGAACCCGCCCGTGTGGAAGCCGAGAAACCCACTCTGGACACACGTCCGCTCATGACCGGGCCGGCGTTAAACGCAACGCCGGCCAAGCTCCTCCCATCCGACGTCTATTTAATCTCCTATTTAAACAAGGTCAAACGCCGGCCAAGAATCGCACACCTCCGCCGCTCCCCTATCTCCTCCACTATTTTTTCCACTCTTACAATGGCTTACGAAGAGTAGTTATTCGCATCCAAGCCGGCTGGGTAGCCCGCCGGATACGAGCTATGCAACTCGCTGATCCACCTCCCTCCCCTCGCCCGATGGAGCCAGTTGTCGCCCCAAGCCGGCACGCGGTTCAACAACTCGCCGCTCCAGGCCAGCTCGACGAGGAGCGGCGCACGGGCGTCGTTGCTGCCGTCCACGCTGCCGCCTCGTACCGCGTCTCCCATTTCTATGGCCGAGACTCCCATGCCGGCGGCCGCGCCATGCAAGCAGTGACAGAAGCCGGGTGCACGGAGAGCGACGAGTCGGTGGCCAGCGCCTCCACGTCCACCGCCATCATCGAGGAGAAGTAGAACACGGGAGGCCGCCGCTGCTTGGGTCCCATGAAGGCCACCGCGGAGGCGACGCCGGCGTACACAACAGGTGTTTTGCCGGATCCTTTTGTTGCGAGGACCTTCGTCGAACCCTCATGGGCTCCACGGAAGAGGGGAATGTTAGGATGAACTCGAGCCGGTGCTGGCCATGGTGAAGTAGTGGCCGGTGATGAACTCGAACTGGTGCCCGCCACCATCATCTTACGACACCAGCCAATGATATCAGTTGGGTAGTGGGGAAGCGAGCCGTCCTTTGCGCTGAAGCATATACCTCCGGGGCTCCCGGCAGTCCGGTGATCGTGCTGCCGGACATGAGGAACACAAATCAATCGGCGGGCTACCATTTAGGCTAGGTATTATATACCTGTGTTGTCCAGAACTAGCACCCCGTAGTTCATTTGAATGTAATGAAATCCGTCATGTTTGTATGAAAATCCGGTATTTTATATGATTTGCATCGTTGTTTATATGAAATATCAGTTTGTCTACGTGTTTGCGTGAATTTCGTCCGGTTGGTTGAGTTGCTGTCATAATGTGTGCGGCTACGGTTGGATGGCGTAATTTGCGGGTCGTCGACCGGTCTGCGGGCGGCTCGCGTTGTGGGACAAAAAAAGACAGCTCGTGCGAGCTCGTCTCCAACTCGTGCGCTGGAGGATGCATGACAGCATGAGCACCCGAGCCATTCCTCGTTCATCGGTGGCAAAGGCACTAGTGGACAAAAGGGTCACCAATATTTTGGCTACCCCAGGCAAGATCCAAACAGCCCCTCCCAACAGATTCAAATCTCTCGCTCGCCATGGAATTTTGCCATGTGTTGTTTTCATGGACTAGCAAGATGCCGGTGCATTGCACGGAACATCAAGATGCATTTTTTTACAAACTCCCGCATGCATGCAAGGGATAATTAATGTCCTCCTTTGCTAGTACCACGAGGCAAACACCATTAATATTGCATTGATTAGTGTTAGTGGCCTTGTATATCTGCAAATTGTAATTTTGATAGTGGCCCCTTGTATATAAAAATGGAGGGAGAAAGATGAGAGATAAGGTGAGGAGGAGTGGGGTGTGGTGGTGACTGGTGGTCGGACTGGGCGGAGGCATGGGAATGGACGGCGCATTATGTCTAGGTTTGTATCTCTCTCACACACACCCACGTAGGTGGGGGACGTGCACGAAGAGAAGAGGTGCACGCACGGCGCACGTACTCCCGTCTCTTTCCCAACCACACCCGCGCGGGTACATGGTGGAGCTCATTTCTGTATGAAAAAAGCAGCCCACGTGGTAATTTGGCACGTGTACTGGTTGTCCACTTGGTGGATGGAGGATCGTCTACCACGGGTGGACAATCAAATTGTGACTTGACGCGTTATGTTAAATTAAAAAAAGAGGCAAACCATGTGGGGCCTACCTTAGAGGCAAGGCTCTATACACTGGAGTACTTTTGATGTGTCCCGTCAACTCACAGAACGAGGAGAAGCTTGCTTAGTACGTCGTCTCCCCCGCCCACGGGCGCGGTGGCTCGTAGGATGAGGTGAAGCTTGCTTACGAGTAGTAGTACTACTACTACTACTACTACTACTGTACGCCTTTACGGCCGCTCCCTCGCCCACGCACGTGGTGGCTCGCAGCACGAGGAGAAAATTTTACTACTCCCTCCGTTTACTCCTCGTCCCTACTACGTATACTTTGGTTAGTGCTCCCTCCATTTACTTATACAAGGCCACTATAAAAAAATACATTTTGCATCTATACAAGGCCACAAATAGTAATTGAGACAAAAGTTACTACTCCCTCCTTTCCAGTTTATGGCTCAATTTCAAAATCTCTCCAACCAAGGTAGACGGTGAGTGGTCAAATTAATTTCATAGTTTACACAAGTAATTAGTACGCTCGTTTTTCTCAAGAAGTTATGTTTACCGAGGCATTAATTAGAATGAATGCATGAATGACCACTAAATTTCCGTGAACTTGTAAATGCATCGGTAAGTACAATAGTGCATATGTGGAGGAAAGAGAGGCAAGGAAAAAGTGGAGAAGTGGGCTCTCATGCAAGAGCCAACCTCTACTACATGGTGGAGCATTGGGAGAGGCACTTGTATGGAGGTGGTCAGGAATCGGGAGACTCATGCCGGTCGTAGCGCCGCAGTTAAAATGATAATGGCAACTCAAATCATGGGGCCTCACCTGTCCAGCAGTAACTCGCTGTCAAGTCACACAGCCCTACGTTTGCAGCAGCCTACTCCCTCGTCTTCTCGCGCCTCTGTCGAACCGACTAGGCGGAACTGCCCCGGGGCCTTCCGCGCAGGAAAAGCCCCGCCCTCGACTTTTAAATACAACTACATCCTCTTAAGAATCCAATGATATACTTTTTGTGACATAGTAACTCATATTTAGTTAGTCAAATGGATGACCTAGAACTACGTGCAGGCCCTATAAACCGAGACGCCTAAAAATAAAAAAAAGAGACGGAGAGGGTAGTTCAGCACGTATCTTTTTAGATCAATATAGTCGGGATTCACCAAGGAGCAAAACCAAGTGGTAAGATGCTCCTGTCGTGTTGGCGTAGCAACTCAAGTAGGGTCAGTCCACACACGAAATGGCGACACACTTAACAGGACCCCTTTGGCCGACATGTTGCTCATCCACCGTTTTGTTCCATGTGCGATGCACCAAATTACAGTTCGGAGCAGCGGTTGGAATTGGAGGCACCCGGTCGTAGCGCCGCAATAGTAGAAAATGAGCGATGAGGGGTCAAATCACAAAGCCCCACCTTTCCCGCATTAAGCTGGAATGCTGGACGGACGAAGCAACCATCATTTCACTCTAGGGCGCAAGAGCATAAAGAAATGAGAAAACAATGATGCGTGCGGCAGCTACCTAGGGCACCCTAGGGTAGGGGTCTCCACTACAGATCCTTTTTTTAAAGCGCCTCCACTACAAATCGGCTTCTTCCTCGTCCTCTTGAAGAAAACCAATGATGAGTGTGGCGGTAGGGTTTGTAGGAGTACTATGGCATGCGGGGCCACGTTGTAGTAAACGGGTTCGAGTCGACGCCTTAAATATGTGTGGGCCGCTTGGTTTAACGGGAACGAGGCAGCATTTTGGGTTCGGGGACCAGTGGAGACATAGTACGTACAAAAAATTGTGGACGTAGGTTCGACCGAAAGGCAATGATGCATGGGCCCTGCATTTTGATATACCCGGGGCGCGTGAAATTTGCTACTCTACTCAAAACTAGTAAGGTACACATGTATTGAATGCATGCGATTTCGAAACCAAATTATGAACAAATACACACTATAGCATGTAAAGCTTTGAGTCATATATGCATGATGTAGATGTTCGTTATAGTTCATCTCATTCAAAATCAATTAGTTTTATAAAAATGTTAAGATTCATGGGGTTGTGCATTGTAAATCATAAAGTAAAAAACAAATAATGACAATTCATTTAGAAAAAAAAATCAATTATGATACAAAAGATTCTAGAACAAAGGAGAAGTGCTTGTGTTTTGAGGTTTGTGCATTATGCTTAAGTTCAACCATGGAGTCTTCTAAATTGTACATGTGGCAGATCTGGTGGAATGTTGATGATATCCAACGGCCAGTAGTGCTCGGATTTTCCTATCTCTGCATTGTTGGGTTAGCTTCATCCAGCGACCATCTTTCAAAGTTATTGGCACACTATATAGTTCTTGTGCCATAGTTGCATGTTTTGGAAAAAACTACTAGTGGGTTGTACTATCTATTAGGAATAGAAGATGTATACATGGAAGTTGTAGGGAAAGAGATGACATGGAGCATCTCAATTCCTATGAGTAGGGATTGGAAAAGTGATGTCATTTGGTTCACATCATAGGAACTTTTCTATTGAATCTAGAGATGACATGTATCTCAATTCCTATGAGGAGGGATTAGAAAAGAGATGTAATTTGGTTCATATCATAGGAACTTTTCTATTGAATATACGCTAATGTTTATTTTCCTTT
>LR880968.1:109678633-109696693 GCA_904067115.1 Aegilops sharonensis | reverse complement strand
ATCTGCTCAATGGCCTTGATCTTGTCGGGATTGGCTTCAATTCCCTGCTGAGATACAAAGAACCCAAGAAGCTTGCCGGAAGGGACTCCAAACACGCACTTCTCGGGGTTGAGCTTGAGGTTGATCTTGCGCAGGTTTGCAAACGTCTCATCCAAATCTTGAACTAAAGTCACTCTGTCCTTGCTCTTGACCACTATATCATCCATGTAGGCTTCTACATTTCTGTGTATCTGCGGTCCAAAAGCATCATGGACTACCCTTGCAAAGGTTGAACCAGCATTCTTCAAACCGAAAGGCATCCGTATAAAGCAGTACGTGCCACATGGTGTGATGAATGCGGTTTTCTCCTCATCCTCTTCTGCCATGAAGATCTGATGATATCCTGAATATGCATCAAGAAATGAAAGCAGATCGCATCCAGCTGTGGAGTCAACAATCTGGTCGATATGCGGCAAGGGAAATGGGTCCTTGGTACAAGCTTTATTAACATCTGTGAAGTCAATACAAAGTCTCCATTTCCCGTTAGCCTTGCGCACCACTACTGGATTGGCCAACCACGTGGGGTGGAGGACTCCTCTGACAAGCCCTGCTGCTTCCAATTTCTTAATTTCTTCTGCTATGAACTCTTGGCGCTCCACTGCCTGTTTCCTAACTTTTTGCTTGACGGGCCGCGCGTGAGGACAGACAGCTAGGTGGTGCTCAATTACTTTCCTGGGAACGCCAGGGATATCGGATGGTTGCCATGCAAACACATCGACATTCGCCCGCAGGAAAGCAACGAGCTCGCCTACCTATTTAGGATCAAGCGTGGCACTGATGGTGAAGGTACCACCAGTGCCGTCCTCCTTGGCAGGCACCTTCTTGGTCTTTGGCGGAGCTGCCATCATCTTGTTGCACTTGCCGGTGGAGCTCGACGGTGAGTCCTCGACGGTAGCGCGGCACTCCGAAGAGGTGCGCTTGCCGGAGTGGGCAACAGTGCTCTTGCCGGACCTAGTGGTCTTCTTCCTCCCGGGAGCTTCAGCGGCAAGTGGTTTGCTATCTGTCGCGGCTGCTGCATCCCGGTAAATCTTGTCGGCGCAGATAAGTGCGTCTTTCTTGTCGCCGTGGACAGAAATGACACTTATCGGGCCAGGCATCTTGAGTAGGTTGTATGCATAGTGAGAGGCGGCCATGAACTTGGCAAGTGCCGGACGGCCGAGTATGCCATTGTAGGGCAATGGGAAATCAGCGACGTCGAATGTGACCCTCTCAGTTCTGAAGTTGAGCTCATTGCCGAAGGTTACCGGCAACGTGATCTTCCCCTTGGGCTTGCTCCTTCCTGGGTTGATTCCTTGGAAAGTACCAGTTTCTTCGAGCTCGCTGTCAGGGATTTGAAGTTTCTGGAGCACTGTGGAGGAGATCAAGTTCAGGCCGGCCCCACCGTCAACCAACATCTTTGTGACCTTGAGGTTGCGGATGGTTGGTGAGACCAACATCGGCAAGCACCCGACCGCAGTGATGCGATCAGGGTGATCCTCAATGTCAAAGATGATGGGCGTGCTGGACCACTTCAGAGGTTTGCGTGACTCTATGGATGGTTCTGCTGCATTGACCTCGCGCATCCATTGCTTGAGTTGGCGGTGCGAGGTATGCAGAGACGCACCACCATCGACGCAAAGGACCTCTGTTGCCTTTTGAAACTCATGCTCATCAGTCTCGTCGTCCTCATCGTCTTCATCATCTTCATTTTCATCTTCTTCCTTGTCGCGGCCACGGGGAGGTCTGTCTCCTTGCCGCTGCTTGGCCTTGCCGCGGCGTCCTCCCCGGCCGGGTCTCTTCTTACTTGCCGCACCTGCACCTTCTTGGGCTTTCTCCTTGTCTCGCCGCTCGTATTCAGCTTTCTGTAGCTCAACAAGCTGCTCTACTTTCTTGCAGCTCTGGAGATCGTGGCCCTTGGTGCGGTGGATTTTACAGTACTGTTTGTTGGAGCTGCCAGGCTTGTCGGCGGCCGCCACAGCTTGGCGGTCGGCGTCAACGGCAACCTCCTTGCCGGAGCCACCGGCCTTGGCTTGGTTGGCGGCACCATCCTTGCCGGACTGCTCGACAACTAGTACTTGGTTTTTCTTCCTCCTGTTGTTCCGCCGCCAGCTATTCCTTGCCGGGGCGATCCCTTCACTGTCGGATTCTGCTCCCACATTCTCTCCTGGGAGTCTTCTTCCTTCTTCAGCGCGCGCACACTTGTCGGCCAGGGCGTATAGCTCGCTGACGTCTTTCACTTTGCACATCACCATCTCTTCCCTCATCCTGCAATTTCGTACATTCTGATGGAATGCACTGATAACCGCCGCAGGGTGGACGTCTGGGATGTTGTAGTGCACTCGACTGAATCTCTGGATGAATTTGCGCAGAGACTCCCCCTCCTTCCGGGCAAGCAGGTGGAGATCACTCTCCTGGCCATGAGGCTTGTGGCCGCCTGTGAAGGCGCCAACAAACTGGTGGCACAAATCTGCCCAAGAAGAAATAGAGCCATCCGACAAGTGCATGAGCCAAGATCTGACGTTTGGCTTGAGCACCAAGGGGAAGTAGTTGGCGAGGATCTTGTCGTCTCGTCCCCCCGCAGCCTGCACCGCGATGGTGTAGATGCTGAGGAACTCCGACGGGTGTGTCCTGCCGTCATACTTCTCCGGCACGTCTGGTTTGAAGTTTTTCTTGTCGGGCCACCGGACTTGCCGCAACTCACGAGTGAACGCAGGGCAACCCACCGCGTACGGCAAGTCGCCTGGTTCCCCTGGCGCATGCATATCGACGGTGGGCCCGGCGCGTTGGTCGGATTGACGGCGCGCTTCTCTTCGGCGCTCGATACGGGTTCGAGCGTCCTCTTCTTGCCGTTCCCGAAGAACTTGGCGCTGGTCACGACGAGCTCGTGGATCCGACGACGCTGTGGAGTCGCTGTCGAGGTAGATCCGGCGAGTCGGCGATCTTGGCCTTCGGGAAGGGGAGTGTACGGTGGGTGCTCCCCCACAAGTCTCGTCGCCATCGGCTCGCGCCTTGTCGCCCTGCCGCGGTTGCGAAGCGCTCGGTTGCCGCGGGACGTCGCCGTTGGCGAAGCCGATGAGACTTTGGATTGTGGCCCTCCACTCGTCGACCTTATCGGCCGTTGGAGGGTAATCTAGTAGTAACTGGGCTCTCGCCAAGGCTTCCGCTGGCGTGGTCGGCGGCAAGGGTGTACGGAGCGAAGAACGGGATATGCTCGGACTCCTAACCAAGTTAGGAGGAGCAGCATCCCGCCCTAGGGACCGTACCCCACTCGTACCGGCATGCTGAGGCGCATGCGGGTCTCGAGGGCCTCGGGATCCCCCAGCTTGGCCTTGATCCAATGAGCGTATGGCGCCGCGGGTATCATGACGCTGTCTGTCCCGTGCCTCCTGCGAAGGACGCGGTGCAGATTCGGACGCCGACGCCCGCGCCGCGTTGTCCTTGGACCTGGCGGCATCGTGGGTTGCCTCGATGGCGCCGGTCCCTCCGCCAGCGTTTCCCCCACCACCTGACGGCTCCGGTGGTGGTGGGTTCAACACGGACGGCTCAGCTGCTGCCGAAGGCTTCTTCTTCGGCGGCATGTCGACGAAGACGTCGATGGAGTTGCTGGTGCGACCGTCGGATCGGATTCACACAACCTCGACGCCCCTACCTGGCGCGCCAAAGATGTCGGGGGAGAAGCGCTGATCGTGCCCCACGAGCACCTACGGGACCTGGGTCCCTTTGTGGTTCGGAGGGGGGCGGAGATTGCGCAAAGAGCGGATCGAGGCGGTGCGCACAAGAGGGTTTTTACCCAGCTTCGGAGCTCTCCGGAGAGATAATACTCCTACTGCTGCTTTGTGGATTATCTGGTGTTCTTGCTAGGGAGCAATGCGGGCTACAAAACCTAGCCTGGATGTGATGAACTAAGCTGGAGCTGGACCGAAACCAGCCGAACCCCTTCTACGTTGCCCTCGGGCCTCCTTTTATAGGCACAAGGGGTTACCACATATGGCAAGTAGACAAGGTTACAACGGTAAAAACCTGGGTTGGTACACCGCTTCGTACAGTGTACAGTAATCTATACCTAACTCTGACGGCAAGGGACAAGAGTCATCAATGCCCGTCATGGTCGCCTGAACAGTGTAACAGGGACCTTCAAGTGTGCCTCCGTCCGCCACGAAGGTAGCTTGTCAGCGCTGCTTGTCGCTACTCTCCGCTGGCTGCGCAGCCCGCCGACACGCGTCCTTGGGAGAGCCCCGTGGTGACACGTTGGCGGGTGAGCTGGAGCGGAGATGGAGAGGTCGCCCGTCCCGGCAAGCGCCTTGCCGGGGCGGGAACCTTGTCGCGCTTGGGGGTTCAGTGCCCGCCAAGCCTTCCCGGCAAGCTCCTCTTGCCGGGGCTTTGTTTTCCTTTGTGCCCTGAGTGGCCTTCCCGGCAAGCTCCTCTTGCCGGGGTCTTGACTGCTTTGTTCTTGAATGGCTCCAAGGGAGCTGCTGAGGAACTTGGCGGCCATCAAGCCGGCCCGGCCGTGGGGCGCTGCAACTATCCGTGCACGAGTTCGGGGTACTAGGGTACCCCTACTCTAGTACACCGACACGCACGTTGCACCCATCGTCTATATGCAGGTAGACGTCACGCACATATGTGCTCTTCACACCCTACCCTCAGAACTTCTAGAAAACAAAATACGGCGCGCACATTTTATTTTAGCTCACACGTCACACACTTATACTATTACTCTTGCGGCGAACGTTCTTTGGGCATAGTATATTGTACTCTCACGAAGAGAAGCAGTGCACGCACACACTAGTTCTCTCACACCCACTCGCTACATGTAGGAGCGCATTTTTTTTAAGCTGGTTCAACAAAATCACTCCACTATATATAAAAGCAGGAGCCTTAGTGCTTGCTTTACTAGGGTTCCTCTCGTTCACTCTCTCATGCTCTCCAGATCTAAGCAAGCCATAGGTGGCCACACTCTCTCTCCGATCACGGCTGGTCACAAATCCAGCCGGACAACCTCCACTGGGGCAGGGGTGTAGGTGCATCGTTCACGCTGTCGTCGGCGGCGAGGGAGGAGACCAACGGCTGCCCGATCGTCCCGATCGGCGACCGTGCCGTTCTCTCCGAGAGAGCGCCGAATCGGGAGGGCCTCCGACCCCTTCTTCCTCCCTGCGGTATTTTGCCCAAGATGCGGCCTCCCGACGCCGTCTTTGCCACATGCCGATGACCCTCAGGTATATATTCCTTCGAAACCTGCCTTGCTCTACTGCCCCAGCTCCCTTCGTGTGGATCCTTTTCTACTTCCGTCCGCTGTTCCAAAGCCACCTAGACTTCTACTATTATTAGAAGTAAAGCTAGTTCATACAGTCGACTCAAAGCGTTGGTTCAAACATGGAAGAAAGTGGGAAAGTTGTAGCATGAATCTAGGACTTGGTTCTAAGAGGAAACTGGGGAAGTAGTAATATTTGTCACTGTTTAAATAACTGTATTTCGTATTTGCGCAAATAGGGATGTCTGTCTCCGTACTGTTTCTATCCGCGCAATCAAAAGCACACACCTCAGTTTTAGTACAACTTCGCAAAATGAGATGGCTATCCCTCGTTGCCGTCGTCTAACCTCCCGTCTTCAAGGTATCCCTACATTGGTAGTAACTAAGGTAGAATGACCAACACAATCTAAAAGAAGTTGATTCGTACGTTTTACTTCCTGATTGCAGTGCAGGGACGAGCAAAAACAACTACATCCTAGTCCGGAATGAACTTTCTACCAGTTCATCCATGGACCGAGGACTAGCTGGCACGGCTGCACAGCGGTTTTTTGGACAGGTGCGCGGACAAGAGGCATTGTGGTCTGCTTATTTCTGTAAATAGCGGTGCTCAAATTTAGTGGAATGCACAAGAATTTCACCTGGTCAGTACACTGCATGGTTCAGTTCAGCATTCCAGCTGAGACCACAATTATAATTGGTTCTTCTGGAATGAGAGAACCTAACCCTGGATGGTGGCAACAAGAAAAAACCAGAGTGAACTCCAGGAAATTTAAGCCTGCCGGGAGGACCTTTGCTCAGAGAAGCCTTTTGCTTGTTTTTTCCTGATTTGTAAACCTTCTCACAACTTTGTCTTTTGTTGTGAACTAGTATATGTTTGTTATGTTCTATGAATCCTTGAGATGTATAAAATTGCTTAACTTATGCTTTTCAAGTTTTTTATGAAGACTAGTTTAATGTGAGTGTTCCACATGAGCGCTGGACTAGCGTGTGAAAGTTTGTAATTTATTACATTGTGGCCTCAATTAACTGCATGAACCACTGTAATAAGATACATAGTTGCTTATATGTCAGACATCAGATTGTTGATTGTTAGCTGGTCGATAGCCTAGTGTTGAAGCGAGCTGAGCCAATGTGTCGTGTTTTGCACAACTGCTTACAAGTGGGGTAGCACCAACAATGTTTACAAGTACTTATGTATACGTCAGCGCATGGTTCTCGAACGAGTGCTCTATTTCATCAAAACACACACTGCTCGTATGATAAACCGTGACAACTTATGTCTTACCATGCCATATTCATGCAAAACTAGTGAGGACGCATCTGTTTCGGCAACAATTATGATGGTTCTCACATGATTCACGGGCACACAAAAGTAGCAGCAGTTCCTGTAGACGGATTCAAACAGAGTACTAGCCACAGAGGGGTCGATAACACGCAAGGTTCAGATAATTAGACACAATCCAAACTACTATTAAACACTAGCTGGGGCAACTATTTCAAGCCCCGATCTAATTTGGGCTGAACACAAGACGGACCTTGCCATGAACATCATCGAGGACGTCCCGCAGCAGCTCAATCCTGTGAACCTTCATGAAGACAACCTTATGGCCTTGCCACTGATAAACTTGTTTGTGGAGGCATGCCACGTCATCTTCCTGTGTAAGCTTGACAAGAACAGTATGCCCCACAAACGAAGGAGTAGCTTTGAACTTCTTGTGCTTCAGTACACCTTGGACAACACGCCTGACAACAGTGAGGCTGGAATACAACTCTTCATTGGTATAACCGCAAATGGCTTCCAGGACCCAACAGCCTAAGAACTCTGTTTTCCCAGTGCGTATATTCAGGTCGTCCGCCTCATAGCGAGTGACATGTACAACCACACAATCCTTATCTGCATCAGGGCTCTAATTAAAACAGAAACAAATTCTGAATTACTTTTCAGTATAAGAAACACAAGTTTTTTAAACCACTATGTATAGCATGGCATCGAAGCTAATAAAATTTTGCATCATTAATCACCACATGCTTCCTTTTCTAAAAAAAATCACCACATACTTAGATGAAAACCCACAATCGAGATCGGCAAAGAAGGAAATCACCTTGGGCAGCTCAGCAGGGGGGGGACACAGCCTCGAAGGGGGATAACTGCTCCTGCAGTGCCACGGGGGTTGTAACCTCAAACGGGGCATTGACCATCTCAGTAGTGGCCGTGAGTGTATCTGGGGTCGGCTCGGTGGTTGCCTCCATCTTCTTAGAGCTCTCTGTCTCGTGGGGATCAGCCTCCCGCGTCTGCTCCAATATCGGCAGATCTTTGACTGGTTCTCCTTGGTCCATCATGAAACTGACGAATACTAGGAGACCACTGAAAGGAAAACACAATTGCAATGACAATGAAACAAAAAAGAGAGTGAGGATCGGTTACTGCTTTACAAAAGTTCTTTTTTTTTCTCTGAACAAAAATATACCAACATCACGGATCCGCTTACCTTCCCTTCGTTCGGAGAGAAGAACAGTGGCAGATGCGAGTGTTGCCTTCCTTGAAGACGGTGAGGAAGAAGGGGATTCGGCGAAGAGTGAAATGATGGTTGCTTCGTCCATCAAACTTAGACTGCGGGGAGGTGGGGTTTTGTGATACGACGGCTCATTACTGCCGCACTACGACCGGGGTGACTCTCCGCCTGCATACTGCCTTCTAATTTGGTGGATGGCATTTGGGCCTGCTGTAGGACCTTGAAGTATGTCTAGAGGGGGGTGATTAGACTACTTGACTAATTAAAAACTTAACCTTTTCCCAATTTTAGTCTTTGGCAGATTTTAACTATTTTAGCACAAGTCAAGCAATCCTCACACAATTCAAGCAAGCATGCAAAGAGTATATGAGCAGCGGAAATTAAAGCATGCAACTTGCAAGAAAGTAAAGGGAAGGGTTTGGAGAATTCAAACGCAATTGGAGACACGGATGTTTTTGTCATGGTTCCGATAGGTGGTGCTATCGTACATACATGTTGATGGAGACTTCAACCCACGAAGGGAAACGGCTGCGCGAGTCCACGGAGGGCTCCACCCACGAAGGGTCCACAAAGAAGCAACCTTGTCTATCCCACCATGGCTGTCTCCCACGAAGGACTTGCCTCACTAACGGTAGATCTTCACAAAGTAGGCGATCTCCTTGCCCTTACAAATCCTTGGTTCAACTCCACAATCTTGTCGGAGGCTCCCAAGTGACACCTAGCCAATCTAGGAGACACCACTCTCCAAGAAGTAACAAATGGTGTGTTGATGATGAACTCCTTGCTCTTGTGCTTCAAATGATAGTCTCCCCAACACTCAACTCTCTCTCACAGGATTTGGATTTGGTGGAAAGAAGAGTTGAGTGGAAAGCAACTTGGGGAAGGGTAGAGATCAAGATTCATATGGTAGGAATGGAATATCTTAGCCTCAACACATGAGTAGGTGGTTCTCTCTCAGAACTGGTAAGTTCGAAGTGTAGGTTTGTTCTGATGGCTCTCTCCACGAATGAAGAGGAGGTGGAGGGGTATATATAGCCTCCACACAAAATCTAACCGTTACACGTAATTTACCAAACTTGGCGGGACCGAATCAACAAACTCGGTCTGACCGACTAAACCTAGTGACTGTTAGTGATTTCGGTGGGACCGACAAGCAACTCGGTAGGACCGATATGGTTAGGATTAGGGCATAACGTAATCTCGGTGAGACTGATTACACAAACTCGGTGAGACCGATTTTGGTAAACAGCTAACCAGAGAGTTGGTCAGGTAAACTTGGTGGGACCGATTCACTCTTTTCGGTGAGACCGAAATGTTACGAAAAGGAAACAGAGAGTTTACACTGCAATCTCGGTGGGACCGATCGCTCACTTCGGTTAGACCGAAACGTTACGAAGGGAAACAGAGAGATTACAATCCCATCTCGGTGAGACCAAGATCCCTATCGGTGAGACCGATTTGCCTAGGGTTTGTGGCTATGGCTATGACATCTGAACTCGGTGGCGCCAGATAGAAAGAATCGGTGGGGCCGAGTTTGACTTTAGGTTTAGGTCATATGTGGATATGAGAAAGTAGTTGAGGGTTTCTGGAGCATATCACTAAGCATCATGGAGCAAGAAACTCATTAAGCAACACCTCATCCCTCCGTGATAGTATGGGCTTTTCCTATAGACTCAATGTGATCTTGGATCACTAAAATGTAAAATGCAGAGTCTTGAGCTTTTGAGCTTGAGCCAATCCTTGATATTTTGAGGGATCCACTTTCATCATCCATGCCACGCCATTCATTAAGCTTTCCTGAAATATTTGTCTTGGAATAGTATTAGCTCAATGAGCTATATGTTGTTATGAATTACCAAAACCACCTAGGGATAGTTGCACTTTCAATCTCCCCCTTTTTTGTAATTGATGACAACATATAGATCAAAGCTTCGATAAATGATAATAAGATTGAAAAACATTGTCGCTTTGAGAAGTATGTGATAAGCAAGATCTCCCCCTAAATTTGTGCATAGATTTAAGATTTGCTTTGGACTGCAAATGCACAAGGAATTAGGCTCATGGGTTACTCTTCCATGTCACATACATCTTGGTGGAGCGCTCAAAATAATAAAGATTGAATACATGCACTCATCGCCAAGCAATGTGAATGATCATATAAAGATAATAAGATAATATCATCCAACAAGCATAAGTGTAGCTTATGATCAAACACATGATCATCAATGTCTCACAAGCAATAGCATAGTATCTCAAGCAAGTGAAAGCAAATCAAGTTCAACCAAGAAGACAAGAGAGAACAAAAGCAAACTCTCTCTCTCTCTCGAAGCCTATGATATATACATTTTTCTCCCCCTTTGGCAACAAGTTACCAAAAAGTTCCTAAAAATTGCATAGTACTATTTCGTCTCTCAGGCTTGGTCCTCAGTTGGTGGTGTAGAGATGGCTCCTTGGACGAAGACTTCAGTTGATGTGGATGGAGCTGAAAGAGTTGGTGCTCGAGCTGGTTGCACTGGAGCTGTAGCTGGTGCAGATGAAGTGACTCTGGTGTCTGTTACTGGCTCTGCAGCTGATCTCTAAGCTCGAGGCACTCTGGCAAATGCATCAGTAGTTGTCCTGCCCTTCCTCTCCAGCATGTCATCCTGTAGCTGCTCCACAACTGACTGAATCTCAGTTACTTTGACATCTAAATCATAGAATTTTTGTTCCATGATTGTTTCCAGGCTCTCCTGGTTTTGAGTTAGGGTGGCCAACCCCTTCTCAATCCTCAGAGTTGATGCTATCAAGTAACCAAGCTGGTCCAGCTTGCTCTTCGAAAAGTACTCAGATGCCTCCTCTTGAGTTGGCATCTTGGCAGCCTTCTCCTTCTTTCCCTTCTCCTTCTTCTCCTGAGCCTGCACTGAAGATGGTTCATTCTCATTCATCACAACTTGATTGTCCTCAAAGTCTGGATAGAGAACAAAGTGTTCTTTATCCAACAGATATTTTCCTGTTCCCATCTTTGAGTTGATCAGCTCCTGAATTTGTGGGGCATATCCACAACTTCTCTTTTGGTCTGCTGCTGTCCTCTTGATAGTCTCAACCATGAGGCTCATGACCTTGAATTTATGTGGCACATAAAATATGTGTAGCAAATTAATTGCATGCCCTCTGATCATGTTGTGGTCACCTGACTTGGGCAAAAGAGTGTGCCTTAGGATCCAGTTGATCGTTGGCAGCCCTGACAGAATAAAATGGACACACCCAAACTTGAAAGTCTCAAGTGCTTTGTCTGGGATCTCCTTGTACATATGTGACATAGAATTGTGATCCATCTTTTTCTTGGCATAAACGTCCAGGTCATCTTCACTCTCCTTTGGGGTTTTGATCAGATTGGTCCATTCCTCAATAGTTGATTGGTACCTTGTACCTTCAGACATCCAAACAATCCTGCCATCTGGATAGAAGTGTGCTGTGGAGTAGAATTGCATAACGAGCTCATCATTCCAGTTTGTGAGCTTCTGCCCCAACAAAGTTTGCAACTCCACACGCACTGAAGCTGTCATACACTCCATGATAGTGTTCCTCATTCTCCTTTATGTAGGTCCAGTCGACCCACCTCATATCACACACTATAGGCTTCTTGTCCAACAAGATTGTCTCATAGAAGTCCTGTTGTTCCTTTGTGTGGAACATGTAATCAACAACAGTCCTTCTTCTGGTGGCATATGGATCTGACTCTCTCCATAGCCTCAACCCTGAGTTTCTCCTGATCTTCATGTTCTCAGCCACTGGATGATCATCGTTGTGGTCTGGAATCTTGGGTTTGAGCTTCCTTAGGACTTGTCCTTCATCATCTTCTTCAGCAGCAACTTCAGGCACTGGGGCCTTGTTCTTCTCAGCAGCAGATATGTTCCTGGTATTCCTCTTTGGTGCACTCTTTGGTTTGGAGGCAGCTTTGGGTGCTTCTTTGGGCTTAGATGATGCAGCCCCTGGCCTTATAGCATCACCCATCAGCTTTTGAGCCTTAGGTGCTGGTGCAGCAACCTCTTCTTCCTCCTCCTCTTCCATCATGGAAGGTTTTCCAACAACTCTGGCCATGGTCTTCTTGACCCTTTCCTTCCTTTTCTTCCCTTCTGTAGCAGCCTCTTTGGGTTGGGATTCCAAAGATGCTTGAGTGGAGGCTCTGGCTTTAGACATGGGTTGTCTTCCTGCTAGCCTTTTGATCTTCAGCCCTGGCTTAACTGCAGCTGAGCTATACTCCTTTTTATCACCTTTTTCTTTGAAATGGCCTCATCCTCTACGTACTGCCACATAATCCTCATCCTCAGATTCTGAGGTTCTCTTCTTCCTTGTCCTGGTGGCAGCTTTGGGAAAATTGCTGGGAGTGCTTCTGCTTCCCTCATCGGAGCTGCTAGAGGGACTAGTGCCCTCACTCATGTGAATCTGCTCTTCTTCCCTGTTCTGGTTGTCACTTTGGTCTGACATGTTGAATACACTGACTGCTGACCCTGTGAATAGTTATAGATGAGATAGAGTGGATGAGCATCACAAAATGCAGAGAATTTTGCAAAAGAATGACTCAAAAACTTAGTTTTAGTTTTCCACAAAAAGCATCTCGGATCAATCGATTTTCAAACTCGGTGATACCGAAGCAGCTTTTGGAACCTAAACTAGTGATCTCAGTCAGACCGAGTCACAGTTCGGTGGCACCTAGACTGCTAGGGTTTCACTGAGTTCTAAAATCAGTCACACTGATTAGCAATTCTCGGTCAGACCGAGAGTCACTTGTGCAATGGCGTTAGCCGAATCGGTGGGACCGAGTTTTTCAACTCGGTGGGTCCGAGATGGTTTCGGCTGAAACCTAACCCTAAGTTTTCAAATCGCATATATTCTAAGGATTTTTTTGACTGGATAGAGGTGTTTCAATCGTGGCAAGAATCATAATGAACACAATGTGCTAGAGATTGGACGGGGATAGCACTGTGATCGAGTCCATACCCTAGTTTGGCGATGAACTCGCTACGGTGGCAACGGCGGAGATGAATTCTGTTGACGGCAGCGGAGACCAGCGACAAGAGGCGGCTGGCAACGAGGAGGACGGTCCGGAGACCCTGGAGGCAGAGCGAGCTATGCGCAGGCGAAGTGGTTTGGAGAAAGTTTTCCAAATTTTGCCCGTGTGAATATATAGCCCGACCCTGTCGGTGTGACTGAGTGGAAAAACTCGATGGCACCGAGATGCTTAACTGTTGATAGTTACAGCAACTCGGTGAGACCGAAAAGTTCAAATCGGTTGCACCGAGATTGAAAACCTAGATCGACATAGTGATCTCGGTATGACCAAAATGTAAGAATCGGTCAGACCGAAACACACAATGAAGTTTTGTAAGTTTAAGTCCATGACGAATCGGGGACTCCGAGTGCTCCTCACACAGAGTGGTTCGAATCTGACTTGATCAAATTTTGTGATGTAGCATGAATAGAGTTTGAGACGAGAAGAGCATAGATAGCTAGAGAAGGTTCTTAGGCATTCTTTTCCATCCACTTGGCCAAAGAAAAAGAAACCAATCAACCAAAACCACAAGTGGATGTCCTCGAATGAGTAAAATATGCAACCAACATGCTCACAGAATAAAATGACAAATAAAATATGTGACAAAGCATGCACAAACAATTCTAGCATCTATCAAACAATTGGCGATGACTAGGTCATCTATATATGAGTATATTGACTTAGGAGTCAAATGAGAACATTTGATCATAGGTCATACTCATCGTTTAAGCTCAAGTGGGGTTACCACTTTTACATAAAGCATTGATATGTTCACACCATTAGAGTTTCTTTGACTCAATTCTTTTGAGTAAAGCTCCCCCTAGATGTGAGATTCCCCCTTAGAGGGATGCACTAACCTTGGGTTTTGTCGATGATGACTTCATGTAGGTGTTGAAGATGTGGATGCTCAATGTTGATGAAGATCATTTGGAGCAATCCTTTTGGAGTGAGTTGCACTTTCAATACCTACACGGGTTAGTCCCACAAGGAACAAACAAGTATATCCATAGACATAGAGTGATGTTCACATAAGATGATGTCCATGAAAGCATTAGGTTACCTTGTCCCTTGCCTTACCAACATGAGGTTTTGTGACTCCTTGAACTAGTGCAAGATGTGGAAGTTGATTGCACTTGTCCTTGCCATAATGATATGAGTGAAGAATGTTGGCGGAGTCACCCTCAAGAACTCTCTAGTTCTTCTTCTTCGGGATCCACATCATCATGATGGGAATCCTTGGAGTCGTAGTTGTGCTTGATGAAGTAGAACTTGGCATAGTCTTGGGAACCCACTTGACCAAGGCCTTAGGAGCTTCTTCAAATGCATCTATCTCCTCTTGAAGCTTGTCCTTGCCTTTGTTCTTGTGGTCTTGTGGTGGAAGATCATCTTGAGCTTGTGTTCCCTTGAAGGAAGTAGGATCATATTTCTCTCGTTGTGGAACAAACTTCGTCTTGGGGTATTGATCTTCTTCCCACTCAACTCCATTGGCATTGAACTTTCGTTCAAAACCAACACCTTGATTCTTTCGGTGCCTTCCTTGCTTGCGTACAATTTCCTCAAATTTCTTACTCCCGGCAAGGCTCTTGTATACACCTTTCTCTATAATTCCCTTCAATAAGCTATTTTCTTGCTCAAGTGTAACTTGGCTAAGAGAATCATTAGTGGAATCAAGAGAACTACTAGAAGCAACAATATTAGATTTAACATGATTATTGTTACTACTAGAGGAAGAATCTTTCTTGTTCTTGTTAATGGACTTGACTTGAGGCATGTAAATAGATAAGAGTAAACGATTGGAAATGTAAGAAGAACTTTTCTTACGGAGATCATCATTGATTGCTTTTAAGAACTCATGCTCTTGCTCAAGATTGAGCTTTTCAAAGCATAACTTCTCATGAGCCCTTAAAAGTTCTCGATGATCTTCGAAGATAGTTTCATGAGCTAACTTAAGAGTGTTTAGTTCTTTAGTTAGAATCTCAATCTTCTCCTTATCATTGTCATTCATTTTATCTTGATTAGCATGATTGATTGACGTTTCATCATAGTATCCATCACTAGAGTTGTCAACAAGTAAATCATCATCACCTAACAAGTCATCTTCGTCACTATTGAAATCAACATACTCGGGGTGTGTTACCTTAGGACCTTTGGCCATGAAGCATCTTCCAATTCCTTCATTTGGTGAATCAAATATGTCGTAGGAGTTGGTTGGCACAAGTGCTAGACCGGCAACACCTTCATCTTGAGTATATTCGGAGTCGGAGTGATAGCTTCTCTCGGAGTGATTGTCGGAGTCGGAGCCGGATACCCATTCACCAACATGAGCTTGATGCCTTCATTTTGTGTAGCTCCTTGATGACTTGTCCTTCCTTTCTGAATCCTTGTTTCTCCGTGAGGTTCTTCGTTCATAACGATCATCTCTACTCCTTCTCTCTCTTGGCGGTGATTCTTCTCTTCTACTTGTTCTTTTTGGAGAATCTTCTCTTCTTTAGTAGGGTGCCGTACACTCGTTGGAGTAGTGTCCGGGTCTCCCACAATTGTAGCAATTGTGCTCTCTACTAGAAGACCTTTTGTCATTGTAGGACCTTGACTTGGAGCTTCTCTCTTTACTTCTACTCTTGTAGAATTTGTTAAAGTTCTTCACCATTAAGCTCAATTCTTCATTGAAGCTTTGTTTCTCGATTGATGATGTGGGGGATTCACATGAGGCTTTGTAGGCACCACTTGACTTGTTGTGAAGTTCCTCCTTATCCTTGAGTGACATCTCATGAGCAACAATTCTTCCAACGACTTCCGTTGGCTTGAGATCTTTGTAATTGGGCATCATTTGGATCAATGTGCACAGGGTATCGTATTTTCCATCCAATGCTCTTAGGATCTTCTTGATGATGAATCTGTCGGTCATCTCTTCACTTCCTAAGCCGGCAATCTCATTTGTGATAAGAGCAAGCCTAGAGTACATTTCAGCGACACCTTCACCATCCTTCATTTTGAACTTGTCAAGCTGACTTTGGAGCACATCCAACTTGGATTCCTTGATGGAGTCGGTACCTTCATGCATATCAATCAAAGTATCCCAAATTTCCTTTGCATTCTCAAGACGGCTGATTTTTTTGAATTCTTCGGGGCACAATCCGTTGAAGAGGATATCACAAGCTTGAGCGTTGTATTGCAGCATCTTCAACTCATCCGCATTAGCTTCACAGTTCGGTTCTCTCCCATCAAAGAGTTCACCTTGTAAGCCAATACACACAATAGCCCAAACGGCGGGGTTATGTCCGAGAATGTGCATTTTCATCTTATGCTTCCAACTAGCAAAGTTAGTGCCATCAAAGTAAGGACCTCTACGGTGATAGTTTCCCTCGCTTGACGTCATACTCTCCTAGGTTGTGAAACCAAGGCTATGACCACCAAAAGCTATGGAAATCAAAGCAAATGGATACCAAAGCTCTGATACCACTTGTAGGACCTTGAAGTATGTCTAGAGGGGGTGATTTGACTACTTGACCAATTAAAAACTTAACTTTTTCCCAATTTTAGTCTTTGGCAGATTTTAACTATTTTAGCACAAGTCAAGCAATCCTCACACAATTCAAGCAAGCATGCAAAGAGTATATGAGCGGCGGAAAGTAAAGCATGCAACTTGCAAGAAAGTAAAGGGAAGGGTTTGGAGAATTCAAACACAATTGGAGACACGTATGTTTTTGTCGTGGTTCCGATAGGTGGTGCTATCGTACATCCACGTTGATGGAGACTTCAACCCACGAAGGGTAACGGCTGCGCGAGTCCATGGAGGGCTCCACCCACGAAGGGTCCACGAAGAAGCAACCTTGTCTATCCCACCATGGCCATCGCCCACGAAGGACTTGCCTCACTAGCGGTAGATCTTCACGAAGTAGGCGATCTCCTTGCCCTTAGAAACTCCTTGGTTCAACTCCACAATCTTGTCGGAGGCTCCCAAGTGACACCTAGCCAATCTAGGAGACACCACTCTCCAAGAAGTAACAAATGGTGTGTTGATGATGAACTCGTTGCTCTTGTGCTTCAAATGATAGTCTCCCCAACACTCAACTCTCTCTCACAGGATTTGGATTTGGTGGAAAGAATATTTGAGTGGAAAGCAACTTGGGGAAGGCTAGAGATCAAGATTCATATGGTAGGAACGGAATATCTTGGCCTCAACACATGAGTAGGTGGTTCTCTCTCAGAACTGGTAAGTTGGAAGTATATATAGCCTCCACACAAAATCTAACCGTTACCCATAATTTACCAAACTCGGTGGGACCGAATCAACAAACTCGGTCTGACCGATTCAGTAAAACTAGTGACCGTTAGTGATTTCGGTGGGACCAACATGCAACTCGGTAGGACCGATATGGTTAGGGTTAGGGCATAACGTAATCTCGGTGAGACCGATTACACAAACTCGGTGAGACCGATTTTGGTAAACAGCTAACCAGAGAGTTGGTCAGGTAAACTCGGTGGGACCGATTCGCTCTTTTCGGTGAGACTGAAATGTTACGAAAAGGAAACAGAGAGTTTACACTGCAATCTCGGTGGGACCGATCACTCACTTCGGTTAGACTGAAACGTTACGAAGGGAAACAGATAGATTACAATCCCATCTCGGTGAGACCGAGATCCCTATCGGTGAGACCGATTTGCCTAGGGTTTGTGACTGTGGCTATGACATCTGAACTCGGTGGCGCCGGATAGAAAGAATCGGTGGGGCCGAGTTTTACTTTAGGTTTAGGTCATATGTGGATATGAGAAAGTAGTTGATGGTTTTTGGAGCATATCACTAAGCATCATGGAGCAAGAAACTCATTAAGGAACACCTCATCCCTTCTTGATAGTACTGGCTTTTCCTATAGACTCAATGTGATCTTGGATCACTAAAATGTAAAATGCAGAGTCTTGAGCTTTTGAGCTTGAGTCAATCCTTGATATTTTGAGGGATCCATTTTCATTATCCATGCCATGCCATTCATTGAGCTTTCCTGAAATATTTGTCTTGGAATAGTATTAGCTCAATGAGATATATGTTGTTATGAATTACCAAAACCACCTAGGGATAGTTGCACTTTCACCGGCGCGATGCATGGCCCGCATGTCGGTGAACAAAAGTATAACGACATTCAGTAGAGGGAGACGTTTCAATGACCTGGGAGGAGCCAGAAGCGGTAGAGTGTATCCACTGTACTAGTAGTAATTGTTTTTCTGGGTAGCTGTAGAGTGTCTCCACT